>CM060685.1:110914822-111284822 GCA_030686995.1 Artemisia argyi
AATTTCACTAGTAGATGCAGTGGGCCTAGTTAAAGGACATTGGGTCTCCAAAGGGAAAGTTCTACCAGTTGGCTTCCATTCCTTAATAGGCACTACTTTAGAGTTAGTTATCCTAGTTAAAGGGCACTGTTCTCCTAAAGTGAATTTCCTTCCTGTGGGCTTCCATTGATAACCAACATTGGCAAACAGTTTACCTGTAGCTTTCCAAATTTGTTTAATTAGTTTAGCTCTCCAAACTTTCTTAACTGGGGTTTTGTTAAACGACTTCAGAAATTTCTCAACACATTTATCATGATTACTCAAAATTATGCATTCATTACATGTTTTGCAACGTGAATTAGGTTTTGAATTATGACTCATTTTGCTCAAGTTGGACTTAATGTTCCTCATGTGGTCATCTACTTTCTTTTTAGGAACACTTTTAGCAGGCGAAGTCCTACAATTCCTTCTATTTCTCCTTGTTTTAGACTCTCTAGCTTTAGTGTCACTATTTATTCCTGTAGACGGACTAATGGGAATTTTAGTCTTTTTCACTTCAGGTTGCTGAACATGTTTTGATGTGTTGGGTTCTGAAGTTTCCAAGGGTATCTCAAAGGTAACATGCTTGTTCTTAGTCATAGATGATGATGCATTAGACCTATCTCGCTTGCTATCAATTTTAGGACATGTACCAATAGCATATTCTAAGAGTTCCTGTGATCTATTAGTGAGAAAGCAAGCACCTACAATAGCATCATCAAGTGGTTTTGCTATCCTATCCTCTTCAATGGTTTCACGAAGCAAGTCAAGGCACTCCTTAAGATGTTTAAGATAGTCTCTATGAACTAACTTATTATTCCTACGGGGAAGAGGAATATTCACAGCATCAATTGCGTACTTCTTACAAGCAGAAACCTTTTGAACACCATTATCACAAGTGATGATTGGCATTTTCCCTTTCACCAGAGTCTTTAGATTCTCAATCTCTTTAAGCAAAGAAGTTATCTTTTCATTGTTTATATCACGTGTGATCTTAATTGAATCATATAACTCTTTGTAATGTTGTTTAACTTTTGAATTTTCAGCACGAAACCAATCATTTTCATGTTGCAATTTATTGATGGTATCTTGAAATTGAAAATTCTGAGAATCTACAGACAGTGGTTTTTGGGTGCCAATCACATCACTGTTGTTTGACTTCAATTGGGCAATTTGTGCCCTCAACTTCCGAATCGTGTTCATGTGAGCTTGAATTTTTTCATCCCGTTTGGCTAATTCAAAACATGTATCAAATTCAGGAGCATCCGCAGATGTCTTGACATTTGAGATTTTGGTTCTTTCTTCTAGATGTTGATACTTTAACTGTAAGTTAAGATTATCAACTTCTAGTTTTGAGAAATGCCTGACCATGTTATCATGGTCGTCGTTTTGAATTTTTTGATGTAATTTGAAATTCTCCCCTTCAAGCTCAACAACACGATTTTGGAAAACATTCAATGTAACCGACATCTCATGAAATTGTTTAGCAGATAAGGCAGAATCGGTGACAGTGTAGAACACATCTTGAGCAATGCAATTAGCAATCAAGTTTTCATTCATAATGCGAGTGTTTTTTCTGTCAATTTCACTATATTTGAGATCAATTGCCAATTGTTTACCCTCATTTTCGACATCTTTGAAAACCTTTTTCATGTTAGTGACATCATCATTTATGGTAGTCTTAAGGCCTTCAAAGTGTTCTTTAAGAAGTTTGAAAAATGGCATGACTTCTGTTAGGTAACACCGGTTTGTTTGTTCAAATCCCCTTTCCCCTTCAGTAATCCCAGTTGGTGTAATTCTCTTTTTACAGGTTTTGTCAAAGTCATTAAACAGTTGACCTAGTACGTAAAGACCAATAAGAGTATTACACTGTGTAGGAAGAGTAAGTGGTACAAGGTGCATGGGCGTGGTCAGAGGATACAAGGTAGGATCAGCAATCCTAAAAACAGTTCGAGTGTTACCCACAAGTCTTTCAGCTTGCATTTTCTCCATGTCAATATTCCAAAAAGTTTTTTCCGGGAGGAATTTCTTTTTAGGGACAGAAATGGCCTGATGATTTTCATTTGCGTAGTCATAGTGAAATATGAGATTCTTAGCAGTGCATAGGGGATCTTTCAATTTCTCAGCAAGTTTTTCCCTATTTCTATCTTCAATCTCATCTATCTCATCATATGAACTCATATCAAGAGGGGCATGGTCAGGTTCAAACATAACGTTCGAATCATATATTGCGGGTTGAGCACCTATCCCATTTCTAAGGTAGTTTACCTTAGGTTTAGAGGTATCTTGTTCACTAAACTTATCTCTTAATTTCCTATGGTTCTCCATCATTTGAGCAGATTGGATGGTTTGGCCTTGCGTGTACAGTTTTTCTTCCAGTTTGTTTTTCAACATTTTAAGGTTGGAAACATCTTTTAAAAGACTTGTTTCTTTGTCTTTATAATCGTGTTTGAGCGAGGTTAACCCCTTTTGAATTTCCTGTTTTTGTTTAACAGTTAGATCCAATTGTTTTTTCAAAGACATTAACTCCCCTTTTAATGTTTCTTGTTTGGAATTATTTTCAGTTATGTAAGCACGCATTTGCCATTCCATTTTTTGCTCACGTTCATTTAACTCAAACTTAGCTCTCTGTTCGTATATAGACACCTGATCCTTAAGAATATTGAATCTAGTGGGCAGGGAATCATCAGGGATATATACAGTGTGCTCATGCAACAAATAATCATCATTTAGAACAGAAGATGCACAACAAGGTTCAACAGACACTTCGTTGTGTTTCACATGTTGTACAAATGGGTGAACATTGTTATTTCCCATGTCCACAACATCTGAATCGACATCGTTTGTTGGTTGAATTTTGTTAGGAATCTTTTGTTCATCAACCATGTCATACAGTTCTTGTACCTTAGCACATGACACCTGTTCATTTGCCGGTCTGATATGTGCTTCCACGTCATGTGTAACAGGAGTCATTGAACTGTTGGTGGTGTCAAGCTTAGCAGTCTCTAATCCTCTGCCTTCGGTGACCATTGACCCAACATCTGACGTTTTACCCGAATCCACAATACCATCACTTGATTGCACCCGACGTGCCTTTACCTTGTCTTCAAACTTAAGTTTCTACTGTACTCCTTAACCTAACTCTCTAGAGATGAGAGTTGTACCTTATCTTGTTGATGAGCAGTATCCAAGACAGGTGTAGAAAGCCTTTCAGACGAGTCATTAGTAATTCTCTTATCAGCAGAGGTGTCATTGCATTGCTCTGGAGATGAGTGTTGCCTTTTTACTTGTTGGTGAGAAGTATCCACATCTTGTGTAGAGAACCCTGCTAAAGATTCATTAGTAGTTCTTTCTAGAATGACAGTGACACTTGATTGCTGTAGATGTGCGCGTGCCTCAATAAACTCCTTGACATTCCCAGTGAGCTGGAGTAAAGTGTCTCTGAAAGCATCCACTTCGAATCCAGTATGATTGGCAAACCGTTTACTCGTCATTTAAGAGTCATAATCATACTCCATTGTGAATCTTGAGTCAATGAATGCTTGGAGTTGTTTGAGAATCACACCGTATGCAGCAGTGCAGCAGCTTTCAGAGAAATCTGTTCTGTCCATTTGTTGTTGCAGTTGATCCAAGTACAGGGTCATTGTGACAGTGAATGACTCAATGTCATGTCCAAAGAGTGTCACGAATGCACGTCTATATCCTCCAGAGTAACCTGATTGTTCAAAGAGACATTTGATATGGGAGTGAAGTAATCGAAAGCACTCTGTACAACTTTCAGTAATCGACGGTATAGGTGGATAAGTATCGGATCCTGCTGCTCGAGTGTCGTCTGAAGGGGTACTTGCCATGGTGGACAGAGATATGTTGTTTAGTTGTGATTTGGTTTGGTTGATGCAAGTTGGGCCTCCAAAATTCGGTGAAATTTTGGTCTAAACGCTTAAAACCTCAATAACTTCACTCCGGAGGTGATTTGGGCCTCAAAAAATTCGTTTCACGACTTCGTGGTGAAACCTCACAATATTCAGCCTGTTCCGGACTTTTTGACAGCTGATTCGCTGAAAACGGAGTTACGGTTCAAAAGTTATGACCGTTTGAAGTTTTGACGTAAAAAGGTCAACTTTGGTCAAACTGCAAAATTGGCAAATCACAAGATGACCAACTCTCTAACTTACTAACTCGTTGAATCATCAACTCGCTGAATCACCAACTCGCTAGAATCACCAACTCGCTAAAATTACCAACTCACTAAACTGACCAACTCGCTAACTTGAGCAACTCGCTGGAATCTGAACAACTCGCTGGAATCTGATCAACTCGTTGGAATCTGATCAACTCGCTGGAATATGATCAACTCGCTGGAAACCAAATCTCTGGTCAGCCAACTCGCTAGACTGCCAACTCGCTAGACTGCCAACTCGCTGCTTAATAAGACAGAAAGGTCACTTTCTAGCGTTTTGTCCGTTTGTCCCAAAATAGAAAACTTCCAAATCGCTACACTCAACTCGCTAGAAAATCCTGCCAACCCTCTACCAAGAATGATCAACTCGCTAGTATGAAACACTACACGAATTACACTTTTCTCCTAACAAATGAATGATTCAACCTTTCCAAAGGCAAACCAAAGAACATATGACTCAACTAATCAAGAAAGTACAAGAAAAACGTCAAGAATAACATCTAACGAGATCAAACTATGATGAGAACCACACCACCATTCGAACCAAACTAAAACCACAAAACCATACAACAAATCCGTGAGTATACAATCCCTAGGATGAAACCATGGCTCTTGATACCAATTGTAGGATACTCATAATACTTAAACACGTATGGTTCTTGTGATTTAGGGATCAAATAAGTATAGAGAGATTAGAGAGATGTAGAAAGAAAGGTGGGAGCCTTTTAGAGAGAGAAACAATGTGTGTATTAGATTAGTGTAATGAAAGGTCCAACCCTCTCCCTTGGGTGGGAGAGGGTATATATACTACAACTACTTGTGCTCCATGAAACGAGCTGTAGAGTGAGCTGACAGTGGGTAAAGACCCGACCCACTCTACGAATACTATTTACATACATTAACTACTATTAAACTACGTACTAGCTATATTAAGGATAATTCTACGAGCTACGTGATGCTGAGTAATACTTGGGGTGACCGAGTCTTTATCTGAATATTCGTATTCCTAACACCTTTTTACCAACTTTAGTTCAACTCAAGTTAGACTACTTCTTCTTTACCATGTTCTTTTTCTTTTAATGTTTTATTTATTTATTTTCTTCACCGTGTTCTTTTTCTTGAAGATGGGGTGCATGGAAAGATTAAAACATGAAGTGCATATCCACATACATTTAGTTTAACACAAATTAAAGATAACTTTTAGCTACTTTTTCTTGATAAAATATAATACGTACGAAGCTAAATATTTTTGTTTCATAATCACATAATCAAAATCTACTTCTATTAATTTTGGTTTCTTATTATTTTCACATGTTAACTACACAGTTTTCATATACGTTTTTGGTCATTTAATATACAATCAAATATTTAAGAAATTTTATGTTTGTTTCCCACTGAATTTGCAGAGACCGTGTTTCACATGTTCCATGCTTCTCGGACGAAAATGGGTTTGCTGTATCGAAGTGACAGAGGTTATTGTATATTTTTGGGTTTTTATGATATGTAAAACTTAGGAGAGAATTGGGTAGGCAATTTGTAGAAGAAGCGTATTTAAAGTGTTATATATTCGTGCTTTTTATTCTACAAATTTGTATTGTGTTGTTTTAGTACTCTGTGCTCTTAACCTAAAGAATTAGATGACATATGCATAAGGTATTCCTTTTTTCATTTTCTTTATATTTTGCTCAATGAATGATGCGTGTTTCTTGGACAAATTCTTTTAATGTGTGAATAAGATATTATACTGATGTTTTTAACTTAAGCGATATGTGTAACTTGCAACATAAAATTTTCATATTGCATATGACAAAGATTGATGTGCCTTGATAACCTAGTACTACAATATTTTTGTTGTATTACACAAAATTGATAATTTTGTATGTAAAATACTAAAATTGATCGTCCCCCCCCCCCCCCTAATCTCTCTTAATTTTGTAATTCTTATTTGAGTTTTCTAAATAAGAATACTATGTATATGTAATCCTTAATCTCTCTTAATTTTGTAATTCTTATTTGAGTTTTCTAAATAAGACTATTATTCTTCTATTTTGTAAAGTTTGACACATAATGTGTTTAGTTTAACACAAATTAAAGATAACTTTTAGCTACTTTTTCTTGATAAAATATAATACGTACGAAGCTAAATATTTTTGTTTCATAATCACATAATCAAAATCTACTTACTTCTATTAATTTTGGTTTCTTATTATTTTCAGATGTTAACTACACAGTTTTCATGTACGTTTTTGGTCATTTATTATACAATCCAATATTTAAGAAATTTTATGTTTGTTTCCCACTGAATTTGCAGAGACCGTGTTTCACATGTTCCATGCTTCTCGGACGAAAATGGGTTTGCTGTATCGAAGTGACAGAGGTTATTGTATATTTTTGGGTTTTTATGATATGTGAAACTTAGGAGAGAATTGGGTAGTCAATTTGTAGAAGAAGCGTATTTAAAGTGTTATATATTCGTGCTTTTTATTCTACAAATTTGTATTGTGTTGTAAGTTTTAGTATTTTGTGCTCTTAACCTAAAGAATTAGATGACATGTGCATAAGGTATTCCTTTTTTTCATTTTCTTTATATTTTGCTTGTGTTTCTTGGACAAATTCTTTTAATGTGTGAATAAGATATTATACTGATGTTTTTAACTTAAGCGATATGTGTAACTTTCAACATTAAATTTTCACATTGCATATGACAAAGATTGATGTACCTTGATAACCTAGCACTACAATATTTTTGTTGTATTACACAAAATTGATAATTTTGTATGTAAAATACTAAAATTGATCCCCCCCCCCCTTAATCTCTCTTAATTTTGTAATTCTTATTTGAGTTTTCTAAATAAGAATACTTTGTATATGTTACAGACTATTATTCTTCTATTTTGTAAAGTTTGACACATAATGTGTTTTGTTTAATTGTTTAAATTACCCAAGTGTTTGTTTTTATATTTATTTTGATGATCACTTTAAGGTTTAATCTTGTTGATACAAAAGTTGGGCGTTTCTTGTTTGGGTTCCTGTTCTCGTATCAATTGGATCTTACTGCTTGAGACTTGCGCACTAAGAAAGCAAACAACACCGTTAGGCTTATCGTGGGATTGTCTCCCACGATTATCCTCTGGCGTGAGAGTAAGTAATCGGTTTTTAGGCTTATAGTGAAGAGTTAGGGTTTTTAATCGTACCTCAATGAGAGCCGTGATATTCTTTATATAGATACGAAATCATTATTGGTTTCGTGTTCCTTACTCTTCGGCGTATCTCGCCTTATCCGGTCTATTGATCTTTATCCCATAAATAGAAGATCATTATCAAGACCATAAATAATATATTTCGGTTTGGGCTTTCATGAGCCCAAATTGTTATTATAATGGCCCCACTCATTATTATGATAGCCCATGCGTGATGGGATTAGGCATCGGTAATGTCCAATGGTCGGGTTCATGACCCGAGTGCGGACTATACGTCATCAAATCTTACGTGAAATATTTCAAAACCATGCTCTTGTTGGATCAAAATATAACAAAGATTGCATCATATGTATAATTGTTTGTATAAATGTTCATGTTTTCTTAAAGTTTAGACAATCGTTTTTGTTGTTTCGAAAACTCACACAAATGTTTTTGGTACCGCTACACCCCAAACCCTTTCACTGGCGCACAACCATACAAAGATATCACGTACAAGCACAAACGAAAATAGGGATTATAACTATTGAAGAATGTTTGGAAAATTATTACTACAAATTTAAATTAAAAATTAAAATCAACAAGGTTATACAATGATTAATAGATCAGAGCATAAAAGAAAGTAGTATAAAGTATAATGTACATCAGTCCACATATTATATTTTTTAAAGAAACGCTTTAAATTTTAGTTAACGAAATAATTAGTAAAACCAATACGATTACGTTGTTTCTTGAAAGAGTGGGAGGAGGCTTTTATGGTCTATGTGGAGTTTCCGTAATCAATTGGTTTTGTCAAATCTTTCTCTTAAGAAGGCGCTGCTTTGGGACATTATTGTTTCTCAAACGTTCTTGTGAATTTCATCTAGAAATCCTAAGTTTAAATTTAGTTGAGTAGGTTGGTTGCAAAATCCTTTAGCTACTATAGCTTCCTTGTAATTTTGCCAAGCTTTTGCTAGTTTTTTTTTTTTTTTTTTTTTTTTTTTTTTTTTTTTTTTTTTTACTAAAAGCCGCTGTTAAAAAAAAAAATAAAAATCACGTAAAAGAAATATGTGCCAAATGGCTCGTAAAGGAATTACAGTCAGAACAGTAAAATAATATAATTTTAATATGAATTGCAAAAATATAAGTCACCCATTCATTGCTTAAAAATTTTCAGATAATAAAATATGAAAAATAAGATGGTTGGGTTAAAACTTAAAAAAAAAAAATGTGATAAATGTAACGAGGATTAAAAGTTATTTAAACGTTTATAGTTTTGATGCAAAAAATTGTTAAAAAAACGTTTGTACATTAAAATTTTGTAAATCGATATTTTGTGCATCAAAAATTCATTTTGCATCAAACTTTTTTTTTAGTATATGTATCAAAATTTTATTGTGGATTGAAATATAATAAGATGAAAATTTTGTGCATAAACAAAAAAATTTCCATAAAATTTTGCATTAAAAATATATAAAAACTCAAAATTACAAAAACTTATTTCACAATTTTTTTATGCACCGACGTCCTTTATTTTGAAGATAAATTTTAGAATTTTTCAAGGAGTTTTTATTTTTCTCAAGTCTTTCTACATTACTTTGAATATTTATTTTTTTATTTGATATATTCACTAAAAAATATATATAATATCAACAAAAAAAAAAAAAAAAAAAAAAAAAAAAAAAAAAAAAAAAAGTCGAATTGTTTTAAAAGTTAAACTTGAACATGTGATCAGAAACACGCTTTTGTCTATTATCTCTTGAATAAAAAGTGGACATTGTTTTCACATCCGACTTTATCCATTAAGACACCGGCTTTCACATCGGTCACAAATTATGTGCATCATTCATCAATATTATGAAACATCAACACCAAGAAAAACATGTGGTTTGCTCTACATGTTTGGTTGTGTGTTGTTATTGAATTCTTATCTCATTTTTATATATAGTTATCACTTGTCCGAATTTCTTATATTGTTCAAACGAAAGTTGAAATAAATCAATTATCTCCCACTGGTTAATTTTTGTTCTTAGAAACTACGGAGCATTAAAAATATCACTAGCACACGCAAAAACCACCGTGATCTCACCCTCTTCTCTAACAATAAATTGAAGAGTAAACATAAAACATAAAATTAAAAGTTCCGACGGCTAATCAATTTATCAAGTACGATTGAGAGTTGTGACGTATCAATCTTTTATTTATATTAATTATTAATCTTTTATATAATAAAAGAATTACATCATTTCGGAGTGTTTTTGAAAATCCCTTCTTATTAAAAAAAAAATTGAACCAATACCAGAGCTCAATTTTGCCACGTAGGCGAAATCGAGAAACGTGATTGGTCAATAAAAAGTCAAAATTAAATTGATTTTGGTCAAACTTAATAAATTTGGTGGAGAAATTTAGTTAAGAAAAAAAAATGCATAAAAATATAGGTGTCAAATTTATGAAAACAAAAACTTAAAAAAAGATGAAGTAATTAATAAAACTTTAGTGATTGAATTTTAAATAATTTATATAGAGTAAAGTGTAAAATTATAAATTTTCATGTTTTTTAATAACTTTATAAAAAAACACAAATAACCCCTTACACTTTATACCCCTATACTTTATAATAGTAACTTTCTTTAAAATTACATGAGACTTTCATCCATTAAAATTACAAAATTTGGTAAATATGCGAATTAGTTTTAATATACGTTAAATATTTTTTTTAAACTAATGTTAGTTTTAAACTTTCATCCATTAGAATATTTTTTTAAATAAGGACTCATTTGGTAAATATGCGAATTAGGTTTAATATACGTTAAATATTTTTTTAAACTAATGTTAGTTTTAAACTTTCATCCATTAGAATATTTTTTTAAATAAAGACTCATGTTACTATTTAAAAGTTTTATTTATATGTATACGGGTTTGAAATACGGCTAAATTATTAGTAAAGGGAATACAAATATCAAATGGTAAACACGATACTGTGATATGAAAATAAATATACATGATTCTACTTATAACAACGACTCATGAAATTGTTATTTAAAATTTGTATATATATATATCCATAAAAACATTTTAAAAACTTTACGGAACATATTTTAACTTCATCAACGCTCATTATGTGCTACTAAATTCACACATTTTATAGAACATGATATCAATAGTTTAAGTTAAACAACAAAATCAACCTCAACCTCAACATGTATGTCAGTTAAAAACGTTACACAAAGCTAATTATTAAAAAAAAACAAACAAACACATGGGTTAGATAGTCATTGTTAATATAGAAGGTGTTTTTCTTAAATTATATTAAAAAAATGCACGCGTCACAATTCTTATTTGATAACAATCACCTCCTAAAAAAACTAAAAAAAAAAAAATAAAAAATAAAAAAACGTATGTGTTTTCCTTAACTTTATTCATTGACGTGATGTTTTATTAAAAAAATAAAAAATAAAAAATAAAAAAACTTAATAGTTGGCCGTTGTAAACGAATTAAAAGTATGTACATGAGAATTATTCAGCAAGAATATATAGTTTTAATCAGGTTATTACGTTACTATACTGCGATAATGTTATTGAGTTGGTAATCACAGATGTGAGATACAACCATTATTCTATACTTATGATTTATGTGTAAACCTCTTTTTGCTTCTGAATAGAATCCGAAAGAGACCTCAACAGAACTTTGGCTTATGCCTTATCTAGCTGATACTACCTCCGTCCCATTTAAAGTGTCCACTTTCATAATGCACAAAGTTTTAGGAGATTCCACTAACTAAACTCTCCACCAATCAAATATTACTTTTACCCACTAAACTCTCATCTTATTGGTTGGAAGGTACAAGTGAACACTTTAAATGGGACATGCAAAGATTCCATTGTGGACACTTTAAATGGGACGGAGGGAGTAGTATTTAGTAACTTTTTTGTTATACACACCAACTTTTAATAACTCTTTTTTATGTTTTGTTGAAAACTTCTACACTTAATATTTGTGTTTTTACTATAAACACGCTAAGCTATAATAGAATTAGTTGTGAGTTCAGGGGTTTTTCACTAGGCTTCTAAAAAAAGCTTATAGCTTTATCCTACACTTATTGTGTTATGGTAATTGAATAAGCCAATAAACACCTTTAATAAGCATAACCAAACACCCCTTTAGTTCTAATATGAAGTTTTTTTATTTGATGTTATTACTAACTTTGTTGTTATCCTCGCTATAATGCAACACATTAGTGGTTTGTGCAGTTTTATTATCTTATCGCACAAACTAAAGTGTAATGCAATTTGTTGTGTGCGTTTTTTAGAGGAGGATTAAGTATCAACACTTGATTGTCGTGGAATGATTTTCTACGCCTGCTCAATTTATGAATGTATAATTTAGTTGAGTTGCTGATTTAGATAATACATAAATGTATTTTAATGTACCAAAGATGTGTTTTAGTGCCAATATAGAAAATTTTATGGTAGGAATTCTTTTTGGAGTGTAATTTGTCTTTGAATGAGTTAATGAAACTTAGCATGTGTTTGCTATCATTGATAACACTATAAGTGTCAACCAACGGTCTAAAATATAGGTGTCTTTTACCTTGATGATTTAGACCAATTGTAAAGAAAGTTGCATTAAAGTGAAAGGTCGGTAAGGATTCAAACAATCCTAAAAGACTTGCGAATATACTTTTTGTCATTTTTTCATGCATTTATAATTTACTTATACAAGTAATAATAATTTCCTTATATAGTTCGGGCTTAGAGAAAAATTATTCTTATACATTATACATAAATGTAAGATTAAATTTGAGTTCTACCCATTACATAGTTTTTCGTTTCTCTTTATGTAATAAAGAAGCTATAGTGTAAGCATCTATGTTAATTTGGTAATTTTATGATCAAACATGAGAAGTAAATAACACAAACTTATGAAAATACAACTTTCCAAACAAAAAGGTACATTAGTAAAAATAATGTGATGGTTATTCATAATTAAAGAAATGAATCAATCTTCAAAGCTATCTAAATATGCTACATATTTTAACGAAAGTATAAGTAAAAGAAATAGCACAATTACAAAACACATCGTAAATTGATAGCACGGGTTTGAAAACTAAAAACATATATCACTAACATCTCATGCAAGTCAAGTATTATCATGTGATTTTACTTGAATAATAAAATATAATTTTTAATCAAAAAACATTCTCCTAAAATAATAGGTAGGTTATAACATATACATATATTTTTAGTCCACCAAGTAAAATCATTTGAAACATGTTAAGTGGTTCATTTCTTAATCGATAATAATACATAATTAAAACGAAATTTTAAAAACCCTGTGCGTGCACAGGTATTATACTAAGCTACAATAAATTAAAATAAAAAAGATTGATAATACACTCAAAAATGTTTATGATAAGATAGAGTGCACGTTAATTTCCAAAAAGCATGACAATCTTAATCTTGGAATCTTCTCAAGGCAACGTTATACACACTTTTAATGTGGTCGTTATCAATAGTTTTTATTGCAAAAAATGAAAAGACAAAGGAGTTAGGTACATTCAATCCTATTGAGTATTTGACAACGATTTCTGAATTGTTAGGTACGGATGTATCATATCACTCGTTATAACTCTTCAAAGCAGTAGCAAAATAATGAAGTAATTAGACGTTATAGTTAATTATTAGCGTATAATTAGAAACGTGTTCTTGTCCATTAAAGTATCGCTATTGTTAATTATATTTTCAAGTCTTTCATTTGTATTTCTTTATAATTAAGCAAGTGACCCTTTTTTGAGAAGTAAAGATTCATGTAGTTCGTCATAAGAGCACACGGTGTAGGCTTGTTGTAGAGCTCGCCGTGGTGACATGGCACTTTGCCATGGCTATCATGACACCGGCCTAACTTGCCGTAGCTCGCCATTTAAAAGTTACTCGTCTGCACGGCGAGATGAAAATCTGATGTTGAACGGTCCCACTTTTTAATATTATAGTTTTACATATATTTTTTTAATTCATTTACATATATTTTTTATTGAATAAAAAGATAAAGTTGTAAGTATTGGACTCCAAATAAATAAGTTGAGGATAGTTGTGAGTGAATTGGTTAGCCGTGGAGGTTTATTATGGTAATGTGGCACCCCGTGAACCCCGAACAAGTAACCTTGCTATGTCATTGCACCTAGTGCTCTAATTAACGAATAACGAGCACACAAAAAAACTTGTGTTAACTTATTTACTCTCCTTATAAACTAATACAAACAAGCTCATAAACGGATAATTTTTTAATCTTTTCAAATTGGTAATGAGTTAAATAAATCATAAGACTGCTCGCAACATATGGACGAAGCTTTTGAAAGATAAGAACGGTTGTGCCTCTAAAAGTTTTAGATCACTATGTGTAGTTTTGTGTAATTTGTATATGGTTGAATTTTACAAAAAGTATATAGAGTTAAGTGTAAAATTACAAGTTACCACATTTTTTAATAACTTTAGAAAAATAACAAATAACCCCTTACACTTTATACCCATATACTTTATAAGATGAACTTTGCTTAAAAGTACATAAATATTAGTATTATTTTCAGACTTTCATCTATTAAAATTATAAAATTTTGTAAATATACGAATTAGTTTTAATATACGTTAAATATTTTTTTAAACTAATATTCGTTTTAAACTTTCATCTATTAAAATATTTTTTTTACTATATACGTTAAATCATGTAACTTTATTTGAAAAGTTTAATTTATGCGTACACGGGATTGAATATTAAATACTGCTAAACTATTGTTAACGGGAATATGAATATCAAATGTAAGTACGGATTACTGTGATATGAAAATAAATATACTCGTGAAATTCTTATTTAAAGTTTATATATAGATATCCTCTTATCATTTATCAAGTACGATTGAGAGTTGTGACTTATCAATCTTTTATTTATATTAATTATTAATAATATAATAAAATAATTACATCATTTCAGAGTATTTTTGCAAATCCTTTCTCAATGGAAAAAAAATTGGAGCAATAGGAAATCTCAATTTTGCCACGTAGTCAAAATTAAGTAATATGATTGGTCAATAGAAAATCAAAATTGAATTGATTTTAGTCAAACTTTAATATATTTGGTAGAGAAATTTGGTTGGGAAAAAAACACATAAAAATATTGGTGTCAAATTTGTGAAAACAAAAACTTAAAAAAAAAGGAGTAATTAATAAAACTTTAGTAGTTGAATTTTACATAAATTATATAGAGTTGGGTGTAAAATTACAAGTTACCATATATTTTTATAACTTTATGAAAATAAAAAATAACCCTTACACTTTATAACCCTATACTTTATAAGATGAACTTTATTTAAAATTACATAAGTATTAGTATTTTTTCAAACTTTTATCTATTAAAATTACAAAATTTTATAAATATACGAATTTATTTTAATATATGTTAAATATTTTTGAAAACTAATATTAGTTTTAGACTTTCATCAATTAAAATATTTTTTTACTCTATACGTTAAATAAGGACGCATGTTACTCTATTTTAAAAGTTTAATTTATACGTACACGGGCTTGAATATTAAATACGGCCAAACTATTGTTAACGGGAATATGAATATCAAATGTAAGCACGAATTACTGTGATATAAAAATAAATATACGTTATTGTACTTATAACAATGACTAATGAAATTCTTATTTAAAGTTTATATATAGATATCAAGAAAAACATTTTTAAAAAACTTTACGGAACATATTTTAACTTCACAAAGAGGACTTCTCTCACTACGAAAGATGTCTCGTGGATGGCGTACTGATATATCTCCTATTCATGCTGATTATGTGATACTAAACTCGCACATTTTGTATAACATGATATGAATAGTTAAAGTTAAACAACAACATCAACATCAACCTCGACATCTATGTCAGTTAAACAAAATTAAATCGTTTAATCAACAATTTTTTATAAAATGTTATTGTAATAGATATTAATACATAATAAAAAATCATGGACAAGTATTAGTTATACTTATATAACAATTTTCACGGGTAAATTCTTATATGTCCATATACTATACTAAAATTTTAAGATAAATTCGATTTATGTGTAAACCCCATGCGTGCACGCGAGTTATAGCTAGTTTGTCAATCTTTTTCCTAATAAAACAAAACCCCTAGTGGGAATTTTTCATTTCAAAAAAATCAATTCATACCTTATTTAGTAATAATTGAATTAATATTATTATTTTTAAATAAAATTTCAAATTAAAAACCTTAAAATTTCCAGATTTGGCCATAAATTTATAAAATTCGTTTTTACTCGATTTGGGAAAAAAAATTAAAAATACACATGTACCGACGGGTTTTTATCTCATAGTTACAGACCAAACTGTAAAAGAGAAAAAAAGAAACGCAAGTCTACTCATTGCTCTCATTGCTCCACAACCAATAAACACACTAGATACAATCAACTAAACAAAACCCACCCTTCTTCCTTCTTCCCCAGCCTCTCCAAAAAAAACCCTAATTTTAGTTGATTTGCTTCTTTTTCATATTCATTGATATTCCCATGTTACACAATCAACAAAAATTTAACACAACTATGCTTTTTTCATGGTTAGCGTTTTTTCTTTACATGTAATCTAATTAAAAACCCTAATATTGGTGGGCCTATTGATGTGTCGTTAGCTGAGAATGATCCTAGAATTAGTGCTTATTTTGTGAATAAATGTTTGTGCTTTTTTTTTAATGGTTTTTACATGTGTGGGCTAGTCTTATAAAGAAGGCAAAAAAGGGTGGCTTTGATGTGATTCAGTCTTATGTTTTCTGGAATGGGCATGAACCAGAACCTGGTAAAGTAAGTGTAGCTTTTTGTATTATTGATAACTGTTGTAGTAATTAGTGTTAAGATCGTAGGGTGTTCTTTAATCGAGTAGTTTAGTGGCACTTATATGTGGTTTTCAAGAGTTGATTAGACTACTTATTTAAGCCGAGTTCATAAGTTTAGACAGGACATACAAGAAAACAAAGAAAAAAGTGTAATGATTTATAGGTGTTTCATACTAGGCAAGAAAAATAAGGAAAGAATGCTAACGGTTTTAGAATGATACAGTTTAAATGTAGTTTTGTGGATAAAAGAAAGATGATTAGGGGTTATTTAAAATGGAAGATGAGATATTTTGGAGCAACTTATTACAGGCTTCAAATTGATCAATTTATGAATAATTTGATCGATAACATATCTATGTTATATCTAATCTCTACTGATATTATATTATTGAACGTTTCGTAGGTGAAATATACCAAGAAACATTGACAAATGCTCTTGCAAAACATTTTGGTGCTCGGTTACTCTTACTTGATTCCTTTTTTATCAGCGGGTGTAAGCTTCATATCCAATATTCAATTTACACCATGACATTTATATTATAATGATTTTTGTTCATCTTGATGATACCAGGATCAGTAGCTAAGGTAACAAATATCCCTGTGAAGGAGAACACAAAGCCAGACCGCGCAAGCTTTTTTACAAAAAGGTCGCGGGTCACACATATAAGTTTATGCGTTCAAGAAAACAAGCATCCAAGTGTTGGACCTGATATTGCTTGTGGTGGACCGTTCACATACTCCAGTGTTGAGCCAAAGCAGGAGGTGTCATCATCAAAAAATTATACTTTTAAGGTTTTCACTTTTGAAACCGGGACCAAAATTTTGCAATTTCATGTATTTTTAAGCAAAATTACATTAAAAATATTGTACGCCTAAATGCAGCTTAAAGAATATCTTATATAATTTGATGTTATTTTAGGTGTGAACCTTTTTAATTATCGAGACAAAGATACTTTGAAATCAGTAGCTTCCGTCCATTATAATCTCATGGTCTTAGCTTTGAACCACTTCATAAAAAGAAAGTGTCGTTGTTTTTTATGTTGCTATGATTTACTTTCTAACAACACTCCTTAAAAATGCTTAGCCAAACCACTTATCACTACTAATTCTATTGGATCATTAATAGTTTATAGTCATGTTAGATCCCGCTGCTAACATTTGCTGATTCAGGGGCATATCTGGCGAATGGGGTTTGAGAAAAATGAGATAAAAGGAGATATTTATAAGGACGTTCGTGAAGATATTGAAAGATGACATGCTTCTGGTATAAAGGTAGGTTATGCGTGTGTATATGTCAATCCATTTATATAGAATCAGGTCTATCGTGTTAGATATAAATTTCTTGGCTTAAATCACAACTGGGAAAATAACCATATACCACTTTGTAATCGATGAGCAGATGATGTGAACATATTTGTGTAGTGATAACCATATGCCACTTTGTAATCGACGTGCAGATTATTAGATCGATGTGCACAATCGATGTGCACACTAGATCGTAGTGTGGATAACTCATTGTGTAAAAACTCCTAATTGCTCAGAAGCATATATGTGTTAATAATTTTATTCAAATTTTGACGCGTTCATAGCGTAAATGACCGCCCTTAACACTCCTGCTGCAACGCTTAGACTGAGATTTGTAAGTATTATATGAAATTTGTTTCACTGTGTTTTCCGTAATTGGGTATTAAGTATGATGGAACATAAATCTGAAGATTTGAAGAAAATTAGCTAGACCTAATAGAATTGTTAGTCATGTTCCTAAGGCTCTATGTATTCAGAAGGTGAGTTATGGGGATTAGGTACTCTGATTCTGTTATTAGTTTGAAATGTATGTGATATTGAAGTTATGTTCTGATCTCGCTTTTAAGGAGTGTTTGGGTAAGTTTATTATAGAAGTGTTATTACTTTTTGTGTTTGCATAAAGCTATAAAGCACTTCAATGGTTTTCAAATTAAAAAGACTTTGTAGGTAAAATTTTAGCCGTACTTCATGTGTACTACCCCTAACATCCTAAATTGAAAATTGGTTTATTTACTTTCATAGGTGGCTATGCTGATTGCCAAAGAAGTTTCAGTGGCTTAACATGTGCACTGTTTTTTAATTTGATCAAAGGTGCGCAAGCCTCTTCAGGTGGTGATAGTAGTTGGTGTGGGTACACATAGGAAGAAGCTACTAACATGATAGCATACGTCTTATCAACTTGGGTAACGTTTTGTATCTTTTTTTTTTCTTTTTTTACCAATGGCAACTCTCTATGTTACTTTCATTTGAAACCTATTAGAACTTGCTGCATGGTAATTGATTTGGTGTTACGTAATACCAGGAATGGTCAATAGGATCTCTTATCCATAATAGTCTTGTCCCACTTCACAATTACAGAGGCAAACTGCCGGTATGTATTATATACTGCACATTCTGTATAATCGGACAAAGCTTTAAGCATTTGGTTGTACTTCAATCCCAGCAATTCCCGTTGCCTTGTGTCGGAATTTAGAAAATAATCGAAATATTGCAAATTATGCATATACACCATAATATAAATCGCCATACATTCTTTATTTATGAATAAATATCGCGTGTGGACTAAAAAAACTTGGGTTAGAATAACTGAAGGAAACATTTTTCAATGAAGCAAAACGTTTGTAAGATATTCTGTGAAATATGTAAAGTTAAAAGTTCATCGTATCATCTAAACTCAAATATGCACTAAACTTTTATTTTACATCCGGAGTTCCGCTATCAAACTGAGTTCCATGGCCATGAACCTGTGGTTTCTTTGAAATTTTCATTCGCCATTTCTTTCACGTTGTTTATATTTTGGTAGATCGGCAATTTTTTTTCACCTTTAAACATATCGTCACTTAAGAAAATAACTTGATTTTTAGCATTTTATGGTTTTGAACATTCTATTGTTCTTCATGTTTGCTCATGAAGTATTGATGAGTCGAAAAGTGTACCGCTTTTAAGGAGTCATTTAAGCCCGAATTCGAGATTATTTGATCAATTATTGCCCTAAATCGTTCTTTTTGTCATTTTAGGTACTTTTGAGGAGAAATCTGGAAAAGGAAGCATTTTGGACCTTTTTGGAGCATAAAAGTGAAGAAAACGGCAAAGTCTCAAAATTCCTTGTTGGAATAGTACCTGACGACATCAGGGTCCAAATACTAGTGATGGCCCAGAGTGTTTTTCTACATGACGGCGTCAGAAGTGGATCTAGGCAATACGAATTTCAACTTGCGGCGAGTTGACGGCGTCAAAGGCTAACACATGCCGCCGTCAGGATGCATAGTCTATATATATTTTTCCAATTTTTCATTGTAGAGGGTGGAACTTTGTGTGGGATATTAGGGCATAAACCCTAGATGAATTTTACAGCTTTTTCAAGGGTCTCAACCCCTTGATTCTTCCATGTTCAATTGAAGATAAGTACTTATCCAAATCATTAAATATGTCTATGTGTTGTGTGATTATATCTTACTCTTGTCTTCTCTTTAACATGCTAGGCTAGGTTTTTATTGTGTTTGCTTAGATGTAGTGAAACCTAGATGTTGAATATGGGTTGATTGTTTGTTTATAATTGTTACGGATGATTGTATTCGATGTTAGGCTTAAGAAAACTTGCAGACTTCCATTGGTAACTTGCTTGAACGTCTTAAGAAACATGATCGGAGGTGTACTATGATTTTTGGTTGTATTTAATGCATAAGAGAATTCTAATGATCCCATGTTAGGAACTTCTAACGGCTCGACATAGGAGTGAAGTAGGATCTTATAGAGTTAGGGAATATTGTACACGACCCTACGACTAGTATTAAGGAATATAACCCGTCATCCATGCAATTGTAACAAGCTAATCAACCGGTAAGAGATATCTAGGGAGTAATGAAATCTAAGTAAACACAACTTTTCTCATTATTGTTTCCACCAAATTAGTAATTTAGTTTAATTTTCATTTCTTTTATTTTATTTTGATTGCATTGGTAGTTAATTCCGCCCACTCCTTCAAAACCCGAGATTTTACTTGCTTTTCATAAAATATAAAAATACAAAAAGAATCATCCCTCACCTCTAGACCTAGTTTAGTAGGCTTTCTAATCCTAGCGACACTATTCTTGAGTTGAACGATCAATCCCCCGGTACTTGTCACTATACTATACTACAACGATCAGGTACACTGCCTGGTGGGGGTTGTAAGCTTCTCAAGATCCCTTGAGAGGTAAAACCTGTTGCGAGGGCGCAATTCCCACGTATCAAGTTTTTGGCGCCGCAGCCCGGGGAATAGTTATTGTCTAGGTTAGGATTTCTTTTTATTAGGTCTAGTTGCTAGATTCCTTTCTAGTAAGATTTTTATTTTTATTTTTAGGTTTTCTTTAGTCTATCTTATTTCTTCGTTTCTTTGTTCGTAGCCATCACCATCCGCCATCATGGCAAATGAAGATCTCTCTAACCTTAGAATCACTAGGAGTCGTAGTTCCATAAGAAATCTCGTTTTGCCGTATGCAGAACCTGAAAGGGAAATGCATAGGCTAAAGCAATCTCTCCCAACACCCGAAGCATCTAGCATAGCCATCAACTTTGATGAGGCCCTTTCTGAAGAAGATTCAGATAATCACCTCACGCCCTCTAGCCCCCAATCTAACAACGATATGAGCACCCCCAAAACTCCCACCCCTAAGCGCCTTAAGGAATACTCCTCCCCGAATCCTCGTGGCTTCTCAAATGCCATTGTTTTCCCAAACGAACGCACCGATGAGGTCTTGCGTGCAAACGATGTTTGGCTTGTCCAAAGTGTATGCAAGTTTTGCGGACTACATACCAATGACCCAATTCAACATATAAGGGATTTCTTGAAGATAGTGGACACCCTCCATACGGATGGGGCCACTAGAAACACGACCCGATTACGATTCTTCCCTTTTACTCTTTATGAAAAAGCCAAGGAGTGGTATGATAGACTTTCCTCCGAGTCTATTTTTACATGGGAGCAACTTATATCCAAGTTTTATGAGAAGTTCTTCCCAGCAGGGAAAACCTCGGCATTTAGGGATATGATCCTCTGTTTCTGAAAGAGAAAGGACGAACCCATCCATAAATCATAGATTAGATTCAAGGATCTAATAAGACAAGTCCCCCATCATGGCATCGAACTCTGGCTTCTGGTCCAAATCTTCTACGACAATGTCTCCCCAAATGAACAGAACGGAATCAATAATCCAAGAAAAGGGAAAATAGCTAATCTGAGCGTCGAGGAAGGGTGGAATAGGATTGAGGAATATGCTCAAGACCAGGACGATACTTGGGATGAACCCGATTCGACTATGAGCATATCGAAAATCACACAAACACCTTCGGATCGGCTAAGGAAAATTCACGGAAGGGTGGTATACCTTGCAGGGTCGTGAACAACCAAACAACTTTCAAATCCTTACTTGATCTGCGACTACTGTGGGAGCCCACACGAAGTAGAGGAATGCGGAGGAGAAACCACGACCGAACATGCGTGTTTGTCGGTACATGACATCTACGCTGACCCCTCCCTTATGCCTTTCTACCAAAACGATGATTATACCCTTTGGGGGAATCTGGTGAAAAGAAAAGAAGGAGAGGAAGGCCCTGAATTCAAAATCAGGAGCACTTTTGAGGATGACCTTGGGCACTTTACTCAGGAAAAAGGCTTACAATTGAAAGGGCTTGACGAGCTCATCGCTGAGCAACAGAGTGACATGGAAAAATGGTTCAGCAAGCTTAATGCCACCCTTGAAGGCCATAACAGGCCCCCAATAAGCCAAAAAGATCCCCTACTCGTGGTTACTACTCGAGCTGGAACAACAACCAAGGACCCTCCTTATCCGAGCCAACATCCAGTCGCCATTGAGCCAAATGATCCTCGTGAGGAGGAAGGTAATGTGAGCAACGAGGCACCTAAACAATCTCCTCTGATGACCCTATCTCCACCAACTCCACCGAACCAACCTGTGAGAATCCCATTTCCATCCCGCCTAAAAAATTAGAAGATTGAAAACGATAATAAGAGATTCTTGTCCTATCTAAAAGATTCAGTGGTCACCATACCTCTCCTTGATGCTTGCTATCACATGCCCAAGTATAGCTCATACTTCAAAAGATTGCTTGCCAACCGAAAGAAACTCGAGGGTCTTGTGACTCTGGGAGAAGAATGTTCAGTGGTGACCCAACGAGGACTACTAAAAAAGGTAGACGACCCAGGAAGCTTCACCTTGCCCTGTTCCATAGGATCTCTATCGATAAAGAATGCTCTCGCCGATTTAGGGGCAAGCATCAACCTCATGCCCTACTCCATGTTCCTCAAACTAGGATATTCCGGACTAAAATCTACCCGTATGAACATCCAACTAGCCGATAGATCGGTCAAATATCCCTTGGGGATATGCGAGAATGTGCTAGTTAAGGTAGGGAAGTTCAAATTTCCGGTTGACTTCGTGATCTTGGAAATGGAGGAGGATAACCTGCTGCCCATCATCTTAGGGAGACCCTTTCTTGCCATCCCTCGTGCAGTTATCGATGTTCACGACGGCAAGTTAACCTTACGAGTAGGGACCGATAGCTTGACCTTTGATATTAAAGACACTATGAACCTATATCTCGAAGCGGCTAACCGGCTCTATTTTGTCGGAGAGGTCGATGAATTAACTGATGTCATTGACAACTGTGTTGATGAAAAAATCGAAGAAGGCTGGTTACGTGATGAGAGTTTCCTCCTCATAATGGAGAAGGAGAAGACGGAGAACGCTAGTGCAGTCTCCTTCTACCCCAAACAAGAGACCACTGAACCGCTCGAACTTCGTAAACCCGAAAACAAGCTAAAGCCCTCCATTATCGAACCACCCAAGCAAGAACTTAAGGAACTCCCAAACCACCTGGAATATGCCTTCCTCCAGGGAGAGGATCAACTGCCAGTGATCATAAATTCTTCCCTTGAACATGGGCAAAAGGATAGACTCTTAGGAGTTTTAAAGAAATATAAAGGAGTCTTTGCATGGAGTGTAGGCGACATTAAGGGGATTAACTCAACCTTTTGCACGCATAAGATTCTTATGGAAGAAGACTATAAACCGGCCGTGCAACCCCAGAGACGGGTGAATCCCAACATTAAGGAGGTTGTGAAAAAGGAAGTTATCAAACTCTTGGATGCAGGGCTAATATAACCGATTTCGGATAGCCAGTGGGTTAGTCCTGTACAGGTTGTACCAAAGAAAGGAGGAATTACTGTGGTGAAAATGACAACGGTGAGATGGTACCCCAGAGAAAGGTTACTGGTTGGCGGGTATGCATTGATTATAGAAAGCTCAATGATGCCACCAGAAAGGATCACTTTCCTCTCCCGTTCATTGACCAAATGTTGGAAAGATTATCCGGGCACGAGTACTACTGTTTCTTGGATGGATTCTCAGGATATTTCCAAATCCCCATAGCCCCTGAGGACCAAGAAAAAACCACATTCACTTGCCCTTATGGAACATTCGCCTATAAGAGGATGCCTTTTGGGCTGTGTAACGCTCCCGCCACTTTTCAGCGATGCATGACCGCAATCTTTCACGAGTTAATGGAAGACAACATGGAAGTTTTCATGGATGATTTCTCAGTATTCGGGGACTCTTTCGACCGCTGTCTTGCTAACCTCGAAAAAATGCTCAAACGTTGCGAGGAAACCAACTTGGTCATGAATTGGGAGAAATGCCACTTTATGGTAAAAGAAGGGATTGTGCTAGGGCATAAGGTCTCAGGAAATGGGATTGAGGTGGACCAAGCAAAGGTTGAAACTATATCTTAACTACCTTATACCACTACTGTTAAGGCAATACGTAGCTTCTTGGGTCATGCCGGGTTCTACAGGAGGTTCATTAAGGACTTCTCTAAAATAGCTCGACCATTGACTCAATTGCTTGTAAAGGATGCCCCTTTCGATTTCTCTCAAGAATGCAAGGATGCATTCAATCTCCTAAAAAAGGAACTCACGCAAGCCCCAATCATGGTTACACCCAATTGGGAATTACCTTTCGAGATCATGTGTGACGCTAGCGATTATGCTGTTGGAGCAGTATTAGGCCAAAGGCTTAACAAACAATTCCAACCAATATACTACGCTAGAAAAACTATGAATCCCGCTCAAGAGAATTATTCTACCACCGAAAAAGAACTATTAGCCGTGGTGTTCGCCTTCGACAAATTCCGCCAATATCTTGTCCTTTCAAAGACGGTCGTTTTTACCGATCATTCGGCTCTTCGATACCTTTTTGCTAAGCAAGACGCTAAACCATGACTAATTCGGTGGATCTTGTTGTTACAAGAATTCGATGTTGAAATTCGTAATAAAAGGGGGGCAGAGAATTTAGCTGCTGATCATCTCTCTCGTCTCGAAAATCCCCTTCTTAGTGAGCTTGACAAGAATGAGATTCGGGACTCATTTCCTGACGAGCAGCTTATGTCAATGACAGATTCTGAGCCATGGTACGCTGATTATGCTAATTATCTTGCAAGCAGGCTCACTCCGGAACACATGACTAGACACGAAAAGAAAAGGTTCTTTACCGAACTAAAATACTACTTCTGGGACGAACCCTTCTTATTTCGAAGATGTCCTGATCAAGTAATCAGGCGCTGTGTTTCGGGAAAAGAGGCGATGAAGATTATGAAAGAATGTCATTCGGGTCCTTCTGGGGGCCATCATGGGATAAACACCACCGCACGAAAAATTTTAGATGCAGGATTTTATTGGCCTACAATATTTTCGTGATGTGAAGGATATGATACAAGCATGCAATGCATGTCAACGAGCCGGGAATATATCAAGAAGAGATGAAGCGCCTCAGAATTTTATACAAGTTTGTGAGGTTTTCGATGTTTGGAGAATTGATTTCATGGGACCCTTTCCATCTTCAGAGGGAACGAAACATAGAGAATTCAATATAAACATACAACGCGTAAAACATTATCAAGAAAATGGTAATGAAATGATTAGTGAGGAGGATGTAACATTTGATGACGAAGTCACGTAATAGCCCATGACCTTGAGTCTAGCTACAAGACTCGTAAATAAAGAAAAGCGCTTCTTGGGAGGCAACCCATGTTTTGTGTGTTTTTATCTGTTTGATTTTTATTTGTTTGATGTTATTTGTTTCCGTATGCATGTCTTATTTTTATTGTTGCTAGATCATGTTTCAAACTAAATTGTGAAAATGCTTTATTTTGTTGTTTAACTTTGTCTTAACTTCATATAAAGGTATTTTGCAAAAGCTTAGTGTAAGGGAAACCCAAATTTGTTTATAAGAACGAAAATGATCATGATTCGCCACAATATTAAATGAACATCTATATTAGTATTTGTTAGAGTCAAATGCTTGTATCGAGTCATAATGATGTTTTGCAGGATTTTCCAGGAAATAGGACATAAGTTTTCTAGAAATTTTCTGGAAACTTAACATAAAAATTTCTGCAGGTCACTTCTGACGGCGTCAGGATTTAACACCTGACGGCGTCACGTGTAAAATTCTGGAAATTTTGCGAGTTTTGTTTTTCTACCGGAGTCTTAAAGTTTTTGTTGATTCTTTAGTTTTGTAAACTCCAGGAAATCTGCAAACATTCATTCCATAAGCATTATATCTTAAATTTCTTTCTAGGATTTTTTAGTATATATATATATATATATATATATATATATATATATATATATATATATATATATATATATATAGATTGTCTTTCTCAGGTTTAACATGTTATATACGACAAGAAGATGATTTATATTTCTGGAAGGGAAGCTTTGAACGTTCATTTTCTTGGAGGAAGATCTAACCTTGTTGACACACTATCCACACCGAACGAATCAGGGGAGTATTTGTAATGCGTGGGAATTGCACCAGGCTTTACCTCTCGAGGGATCTCGAGAAGCTTACAACCCCCACCAGGCAGTGTACCTGATCGTTGTAGTATAGTATAGTGACAAGTACCGGGGGATTCATCGTTCAACTCAGGAATAGTGTCGCTAGGATTAGAAAGCCTAAAAATCTAGGTCTAGAGGTGAGGGATGATTCTTTTTGTATTTTTTATAATTTTATAAAAGCAATTAAAATCTCGGTTTTTGGAAGAGTGGGCGGAATTAATTGCTAGTCAACTAACCCAATAACTAAGATGCAATCAAAATAAAATAACAATAATGTAAATAAACTAAATTAAACTAGTGGTGTAACCAATATATGGGAGAATTGTGTTTACTTAGATTCCACTACTCCCTAGATATATTTTACAGGTTAATTACTTGTTACAGTTGCGTGGATGACGGGTTATATTCCTTAATACCAATCATGGGGTGGCGTACTTGCTTCCCCAATTCTATAAGCTCCTACTTCACTCCTATGTCGAGCCGGCTAAGAAGCTCCTAACATGGGATCACTAGAATTCGCTCATGCATTAAATACAACCATAAAAACCTAGTACACATCGGTTCATGTTTCTTACGACGTTCAAGCAAGTTACACAATGGAGATCTGCCAGTTTTCTTAAGCCTAACATTAACATCATTCATCCATTACAACTATAAACAAGCAATCAACCTATAATCAACATCTAACTTTCATTACATCTAAGCAAACACACAAAAGATCTAGCCTAGCATGTTAAAATCAAGACAAGCATAAGATATATTCAAACAACACATAGACATATTGAATGAATTGAAAGAAAACTTATCTCAATTGAACATGAAAGGTTTCAAGGGGTGAAAACCCTTGAAAATACTGTTACAAACGACCCAGGGTTTATTAGGTTCGGCCCTAGAATTCTCCACACAAGTTCCTCCTCTAATGAATGAAAAATAGAAAAGTATATATAGATTTTGTGAGGTGACGGCGTCAACAGTAAAATTTTGACGCCGTCATCTCGCCGCCAATAAAGTTCTCGGACTGCCTAGATCTGGATCTGACGACGTCATGTGTATTTCTGCTCCAGGCCGTCACCAAATTTACTCTTGACGCACTACTTCTGACGCCGTCACGTTTTCTCTGGGCCGTCATCCATTTTGCTCCTGACGCCGACATAAAATTCTTCTTGACGCCGCCAGGTACTTTTCCCAGCAAGGAAAATCAAGACTTTGCCGTTTACTTCACTTTTATGCTCCAAAAACGTCCAAAATGCTTCCTTTTCCAGAATTCACTCCCAAAGTACCTAAAATCACAAAAGGAACGATTTAGGGCAATATTTGATCAAATAAATTCCAATTCCGGCTTAAATGACCCCCTAAAAACGGTTCATTTTTCGCCTCATCATATACCCTTACACTTGAGATTTGCTTGTCCTCAAGCAAATGCGCTTTTATTCTAATCAAAATATAAAAGTAATTACAACAAATAATCGTTCCACTAAAGACCAAAGACAAGCACGGAGGTCATATACTAGCACCTCACAAATAGTGTTTAGATACTCACATCTCTCGGGTGTAATAAAGTAATATCACAATAAGGAAATGGAAAACATCTCTCACTACCTGTCATAGCAAAATAGATTACCATAGGCTTGGGAAAGGATCAAACCTCCACCACATGGCGTAAGCACCTAGGATAAACTATCAAAGAGGTCTTTTTAAAGGGTTGTAACGTTAGGTGTAGGGATATGGAATACACGGTTTTGTTGGATATAGGCAATCTTTACTGGTGGCGAGTTAATAATCTTGGTTAATTACATGTACAATATGGCGTTGCTAAGCCAAGACTAGACTCGACTTAAGCTAATAAATGAAAAATAACAAAAACATAAGATAAACATAGAATGAAACGGGATGGTAGTCCGTATGTTTTTTTCTCTTTTCTTTTTCTATTTTTTTTTCTTTTTCTTAATTTTTCGATTTTTTTTATTGCAAACACTCTTACCCTACCATCCAAAATAATACATCATAGGGAATGAACATTCCCCTTACACTTGAATTTTTACATACTTTATAATAAACTAATCTAACGACTCGAATTAAGATAATCAAAACACTTGGAGTACTTTTTAGATTAACGTACGTATGGGGGTAATAAAATGATGTTCTTCCCCATTACTCCATAAGATTAGTACTTTACCCATGAGTCCCAATCATCTCAAAACAATATGTACAAGGATATGACTCGACTTAGCAACCATGTAATCAATTAGATAATTAACTAAGGGTTTAAACAAATAACAATAATCCACTAAAGATGAGTGCATACACGGAAGGCTAAGGCGATTTGGTTGTACATTTAAGTGGGGTGTAACAAATTCTTCCTTTAAGTAAGATGCTTAAAGTTAGAAACGAAAAGATAGGCTCGGAGGGGTGTACTAGGGGTTTCGTGTACTAAAAATGAGTACAATGCTAATGGCGTGGGAAAAATTAATTGACTTAACTAGCCAAGTAATATGACTTAAATGGTCAAGTAATTATGATACGGGTTTAACACAAGGGTGATCCTAATGCCTCTTATCATGTAGTAAATCCTACTACATGAACGTAGTCTCACTAGCGGTCTCGGGATGCATCACTAACGCAATTTCTAGAATCTAAATGCTACCGGTACACTCATAAGCACTAATAGTACATGCTTTTCCTATCAAATCTAAAGGCGAACCTCACATATTTGGGTGGAAAATTTTTCTGAATGATACGGTTTTGTGCTAGTCATACGACTCCTATCCGTGAGACGCTTGCTTAGGCAAAAGTTTCACTCCTAAATGTTGTAAAAAATTTTAAATTTGGCGCTAAAATTACACTAACAAGTATTTCTCATAGTTTTATTACACATCTACCATCAAACAAACAAACTCAAGCGAAAGTGTATCCTATGAGGTATCATCATTTTACCCTCCCCTTACACTTAGGATGAACATTGTCCCCAATGTTCAATTAAAGAATGTAAAAGTGAAATAGGTAAAAGAATGAAATCAAATACTCCCCTGATTCGCTCGGTATGGATAATATGGTAACCAGGTTAGATCTTCCTCCAAGAAAATGAACAATCAAAGCTTCCCTTCCAGAATATAAATCATCTTCTTGTCATACATAACCTGTTAAACCTGAGAAAACAAACAAGGCAACCTCGCGTAAAATCGGCGGCAATCTATATATGATAACAAATCCTAGAAAACAAAGTAAGATATAATGCTTGTGGAATGATGTTTGCAGATTTCCTAGAGATTATAAAACTAAAGATTCAACAAAAACTTTAAGACTCCATTAGAAAAACAAAACTGGTAAAATTTCCAGAATTTTACACGTGACGCCGTTAGGAATTTCTTCTTGACGTCGTCAGAAGTGACCTGCAGAAATCCTTATGTTAAGTTTCCGGAAAATTTCTGGAAAAACTTTGTCCTACTTCCTGGAAAATCCTGCAAAACATCATTATGACTCGGTACAAGCATTTGACTCTAACAAATACGAATATACATGTTCATTTAATATTGTGGAGAATCATGATCGAGTTTGTTTCTTAAAAACATATTTGGGGTTTCCCCTTACACTTATCTTTTGCGAAATACCTTTGGATGAAGTTAAGACTAAGCCAAACAACAAAATAAAGTATTTTCACCATTTTAGTTAGAAACATGATCTACCAACAATAAAAATAAAGCATGCATACGGAAACAAATAACAAACAAACAAAATAAAAATCACACAAAACATGGGTTGCCTCCCAAGAAGCGCTTTTCTTTATTTACGAGTCTTGTAGCTAGACTCAAGGTCATGGGTTACTACGTGACATGGGTGAGTTCCTCATTGAGGATATCTTTGGGATCAAACTTAGGTTTCAACTTCCTATCGATTTTCTTAGTACGGTATTACCTTTCAAACTTTTCTCCATCCGGATCATACAAAATCATCTTCATATGCCATGATCCGTCACCGTCCTTAGGTGGCTTGTCCCACCTCCATTTACACTTATCCCCCTCTCTTTTCCACTTGTTCATCTCTATATTTATGGGCATTATGCTCAAGAACTCAATCATTTTCCTAAAGACTAGGGGGTCCTCAAAAGGGTCTAGCTCTTCATATCTAGCTATGAGTTGTTCCACCGAATGTGTTTTATCGATGAAATCTTTTTCTAGATAGAATGGGCGTTGGGGTCCTATAAAGTTTCTTTCTATCCAAGGTCCATATCTAGATGGTCTCCTATTCATCTCTACCCAATGTGGTGTCGGTTCATCCTCACAATCGTAGCTATGTTTCTTAACATCATATATCGACCAAGTATCGCCCTCACCTACCGCTATCTTAGACTCCTTACAATCTATCATGGCGCTAGCGGTTGCTAAAAATCCTCTTCCTACTAATAGTGGGCATGTAGCGTCACTAACCATATCTAGGACGTGAAAATCCGCTAAAATAGTTAACTTCCCTACGTGAACAACTACATCCTTAATCATTCCAACCGGGTGGGCAATACTCCCATCCGCTAGACCAATTAATACCTCCGTCTCCTCTAATTTTCCTAGCTTGAGAGTGGTAAAAAGGGATAAGGGAATCAAGTTGAGGCTTGACCCTAAATCGGCTAGTGTGTCTAAAGCTTCGGATTTTCCTATCTTACAAGGCAAAACAAATATACCCGGATCATCAAGCTTTTTAGGCAACTTGTTTTGAACGAAGGCGGTCCCATTTTTACCTAGTTTAAATTTCTCATACTTTTCTAAGAGGGCACTATAGTAGGGAGCACGGGCTAAGACATTAATGACGGGGCGTTCTAGGTGGAGCTCCTTGAATTCATCATCAAGGTGTTGCGTAGGAGGTGTTTCAACTATGCTTTTGACCGGTTTTATATCGGGTGTTTCATTTGATTGGTCCTTTTGAAGAATTTGGTTTTGTTTGAAACACGTGCTCGTTGATTTAACCGAGTAGTATAGCGGACAAGAAGTGGGTGATGAAACTAATGATATGGAATTAACATTTAGTTTCAGGTTCTTGACCGTGTCGATTGAGAGTGCTCCCATTTCTCGGTCATTGAGAACTTTCAACAATGTGTCAATTTTGGTGGTCATCTCGCTTTGCTTTTGTTTGAAATCGGCTTCAAACTTAGATATGCGAGCTTCTTGAGATGCCATAAACTTGGACATCAATCCTTCAAGATTGTTGGTACTATCATAGTTATTAGAAGGATTGTTGTTGAAAGTACAGTTGGAGGGTGGACCGTTTGGTTGGTAACGATTAGGCGGATTGGAAGGATTGTTTTGGTTTTGTTTCCACCTAAGGTTTGGGTGATTTTCCCAAGCAGGGTTGTAGGAAACACCGTAAGGGTTTAGCTCGGGCTTGAAAGTGTACCACTTATCTCCCGCTTTGTCGGTACACGAAGATGCGTAGTCCGCAAAAGCTGTTCTGGGGAGTTCCACGCAATCACGAGTGTCATGGGGACCACTACATAATTCGCATGAAGAAGTGATTTTGTTCACTTGGCTTGAAGGCTTAGGAGCTTCGTAAAATTTCATGTGAAACTGATGCGTGGGAATCGCAACAGGCTTTACCTCTCGAGGGATCTCGAGAAGCTTACAACCCCCACCAGGCAGTGTACCATATCGTTGTAGTATAGTATAGTGACAAGTACCGGGGGATTGATCGTTCAGCTTAGGAATAGTGTCGCTAGGATTAGAAAGCCTAAATTACTAGTTCTAAAGGTGAGGGATGATTATTTTTGTGTTTTTATATTCTTATGAAAGCAAGTAAAATCTCGGGTTTTGAAGGAGTGGGCGGAATTAGTTGCTATTCAACTAACCCAAAGCTAAGATGCAATTAAAATAAAATACTAAAAATAAAAATAAACTAATTATACTAAGGTTGTGAGCAGTAATTGGAGAAAATGTGTTTACTTAGACTTTACTACTCCCTAGATATCTTTTGCACGTTAATTACTTGTTATAATTGCATGGATGACGGATTGTATTCCTTAATACCATTCATGGGGTGGCATACATAACTCCCCAATTCTATGAGCTCTTATCTCCTCCTACACCATGACCCAGCACAACTATAGGGATTGTAAACAGTGGCTCATGCATTAAATACAACCAATAAAGACCTAGTACGCCTCGGTTCATGTTTCTTAAGATATTCAAGCATGTTACCATTTGGAGATCTGCCAGTTTTCTTAAGCCTACCATATAAAATCATTCATCCAAGACAAGAATAAACAAGTAATCAACACATAATCAATATCTTGGTTTCATTAGATCTAAGCAAATACAAAAGAGATCTAGCCTAGCATAATGGAATTGAGACAAGAACAAGATATAGACAACCAACACATAGACATATTGATTGAATTAGAAGAACACTTATCTCAATTACAATGCAAGGTATCAAGGGTTTGGAACCCTTGAAAAACCTGTAAAAGTTGCACCAAATTCGTCTTTAGGGTTTCACCAAAACTTCTCTCTTTTTTAATGTGAAAAACTAGAAAACTATATATAGGAAAACAAGGGTGACGGCGTCAAGAGCAATGGTGTGACGCCGTCATCTCGCCGCCAAATACTTCCTCGGACGGCCTTGATCTACTTATGACGGCCTATGTGACGCCGTCATCAACCACGGTATTTTATTCTTGGGACTTTGACGCCGTCAAGAACAACTCTTGACGCCTTCAGGTACAATTCCCAGCTTGAAATTTGAGACTTTGCCGTTTTCTTCACTTTTATGCTCCAAAAACGTCCAAAATGGCTTCTTTTCCAGAATTCACTCTCCAAGTACCTAAAATCACAAAAGGAACGATTTAGGGCAATATTTGATCAAATAAAGTCGGATTCGGGCTAAAATGACTCCCTAAAAACGGATCATTTTTCGCCTCATCATATACCCTTACACTTGAGATTTGCTTGTCCTCAAGCAAATGCGCTTTTATTCTACTCAAAAGACAAGTTAGGGGTCATTTAACACTAATATAAAAGTAATTACAACAAATAATCATTCCACTAAAGACCAATAGACAAGCACGGAGGTCATACACAAGCACCTCACAAATAGTGTTTAGATACTCACATCTCTCGGGTGTAATAAAGTAATATAACATTATGGAAATGGAAGATATCTCTCACTACCTGTCATAGCAAAATAGATTACCATAGGCTTGGGAAAGGATCAAACCTCCACCACATGGCGAAAGCACCTAGGATAAACTATCAAAGAGGTCTTTTAAAGGGTTGTAACGTTAGGTATAGGGATATGAATTACACGGTTTTGTTGGATAAAGGAAGTTTTACTGGTGGCGAGTTAACAATCTTGGTTAATTACATGTACAAGATGGCGTTGCTAAGCCAAGACTAGACTCGACTTAAGCTAATAAATGAAAAATAACAAAAACATAAAATGAACATAGAATGAAAACGGGATGGTAGTCCGTATGTTTTTTCTCTCTTTTTCTTTTCTATTTTTTTTTTCTTTTTCTTAATTTTTTTTCAATTTTTTTTTTTTTTTTCTTTTTTTTTTTTTTTTTTTTTTTTTTTTTGCATACACTCTTACCCTACCATCCAAAATAATACATCATAGGGGATGAGAATTCCCCTTACACTTGAATCTTTACATACTTTACATTAAACTAATCTAATGACTTGAATTAAGAAAATCAAAACACTTGGAGCACTTTTAAGATTAACGTACATATGGGGGTAATAAATGATGTTCTTCCCCATTACTCCATAAAATAAGTACTTACCCATGAGTCCCAATCGTCCCAAAACAATATGTACAAGGATATGACTCGACTTAGCAACCATGTAATCAATTAGATAGTTAACTTAGGGTTTAACAAATAACAATAATGCACTAAAAATGAGCGCATACACGGAAGGCTAAGGCGATTTGGGTGTACATTTAAGTGGGGTGTAACAAATTCTTCCTTTAAGTAAGATACTTAAAGTTAGAAACGAAAAGATAGGCTCGGAGGGGTGTACTAGGAGTATCGTGTACTAAAAATGAGTACAACGCTAAGGGTGTGGGAAAAATTAGTTGACTTAACTAGCCAAGTAATATGACTTAAATGGTCAAGTAATTATAATACGGGTTTAACACAAGGGTGATCCTAATGCCTCTTATCATGTAGTAAATCCTACCACACGAATGTAGTCTCACTAGCGGTCTCGGGATGCATCACTAACGCAAGTTCTAGAATCCAAATGCTACCGGTACACTCATAAGCACTAATAGTAAATGCTTTCCCTATCAAATCTAAAGGCGAACCTCACATTTTTGGGTGGAAAATTTTTCTGAATATACGGTTATGTGCTAGTCATACAATCTCCTATCCATGAGACGCTTGCTATGGCTAAAGTTTCACTCCTAAATGTTGTAAAAATTTTTAAATTTGGCGTTAAAATTGCACTAACAAGTATTTCTCATAGTTTTATTACACATCTACCATTAAACAAAACAAACTCAAGCGAAAGTGCATATGTAAGGTATCATCTTTTTACCCTCCCCTTACACTTAAGATGAACATTGTCCCCAATATTCAAGTAAAGAATGTAAAAGTGAAAAAGTAAAGAGAATGAAATCAAATACTCCCCTGATTCGCTCGGTATGGATTATAGGTTGGCCAGGTTAGATCTTCCTCCAAGAAAACGAACAATCAAAGCTTCCCTTCCAGAATATAAATCATCTCCTTGTCGAACATAACCTGTAAATCCTGACAACAATAGACAAGACAACCTCGCGTAAAATCGGCGGCATCCTATATAAGTTACTAAATCCTAGAAAACAAAGTAAGATATAATGCTTGTGGAATGAAGTTTGCAGATTTCCTGGAGATTATAAAACTTAATAATTCACAAAAACCATAAGACTCCGTTAGAAAAACAAAACCGGTAAAATTTCCAGATTTTAACTCCTGACGCCGTCAAGAGTGAAACTCTAACGCCGTCAGAATGTACCTGCAGAAATTCTTATGTTAAGTTTCCGGAAAATTTCTGGAAAAACTTGGTTCTACTTCCTGGAAAATCCTGCAAAACTTCATTATGACTCAATACAAGCATTTGACTCTAACAAATACGAATATACATGTTCATTTAATATTGTGGAGAATCATGATCGGTTTGTTTCTTAAAAACATATTTGGGGTTTCCCCTTACACTTATCTTTTGCAAAAATACTTTTAGGTGGAGTTAAGACTAGGCTAAACAACAAAGTAAAGTATTTCCACATTTTAATTGAGAAACATGATCAACCAACAATAAAAATAAAACATGCATACAGAAGCAAATAACAATCAAACAAATAAAATCACACAAAACATGGGTTGCCTCCCAAGAAGCGCTTTTCTTTATTTACGAGTCTTGTAGCTAGACTCAAGGCTATGGGTTACTACGTGATCTCATCATCAAACGTCACATCCTCCTCACTAATCATTTCATTGTTATTTTCTTGGTAGTGTTTTACACGTTGTATGTTAACCGTGAATTCCCTACCTTCATCATCAATTAACACTACCGCTCCAAATTTAGAAGAATTCTTTACCGTGAACGGTCCATACCATCTAGACTTAAGTTTTCCCGGAAATAATCTCAACCGAGAATTGTATAATAGGACCTTGTCTCCCTCTGAAAAATTTTTGGGTTTCTTAATTCTCTGGTCATGCCATCTTTTAGCTCTTTCTTTATATCTGATGGAGGATTCGTAGGCTTCTAGTCTATGTTCATCAAGCTCGTGCAATTGCAAAAACCTGTTATTTCCAGCAGTTGTGTAATCTAAGTTGCATGCTTTAAGTGCCCAATAAGCCTTGTGTTCTAATTCCACCGGTAAGTGACATGCCTTACCATACACCATGCGGAATGGGGTCGTTCCAATAGGTGTTTTGTAGGCAGTTCGGAATGCCCATAAAGCTTTGTCGAGTTTAAATGACCAGTCCTTTCTGTTTTGACTAACCGTTTTTTCAAGTATTCTTTTAATAGCTCTATTGGTGTTTTCGACTTGGCCATTGGTCTGTGGATGATAGGCGGTGGAGAATCGATGGGGTACTCCATACCTTTTCATGACCTTTTCCATTTGTGCATTGCAAAAATGTGTTCCCCTATCACTGATGAGAGCTTTCAGAATCCCGAATCTTGCGAAAAGCTTTTTCAGGAAATGAATGACTACTCTTGCATCATTGGTCCTAAGGGCTTGTGCCTCAACCCATTTTGAAACATAGTCAATGGCGACTAAGATGTACTCGTTTCCCCCTGAGGATGGAAAGGGTCCCATGAAGTCAATCCCCCAAACATCGAATACCTCACAAACTTGTATAAAGTTCTGAGGTGCCTCATCCCTACGTGATATATTTCCGGCTCGTTGACATGCATCGCACGCCTGCACCATTTCTTTCACATCACGGAAAATTGTGGGCCAATAGAATCCTGCATCGAGAATCTTTCGGGCGGTAACGTTTATCCCATGATGCCCGCCAGAAGGACCAGAGTGACATTCCCTCATAATCTTAGCTGCCTCATTTTTCGAAACACAACGCCTTATAATGTGGTCAGGACACCTTCGGAATAAAAAGGGTTCATCCCAGAAGTAGTATTTTAGCTGGGAAAAGAACCTCTTCCTCTCGTACTTAGTCAGGTGTTCTGGAACAAGTCTACATCTACTCGCGAAGTAATTAGCGAAGTCGGCGTACCATGGCTCCGAATCAATCATTGACATTAGTTGTTCGTTAGGAAACGAATCCCTAATCTCACTTCTATCGTGCTTATCCAAGGGGTTTTCAAGACGAGATAGATGATCTGCGGCTAGATTCTCTGCCCCCCTCTTATCGCGAATCTCAACATCGAATTCTTGTAACAACAAGATCCACCGAATTAGTCGTGGCTTAGCATCCTGCTTCGCGAAGAGGTATCTAAGAGCCGAGTGATCAGTGAAGACGACTGTTTTTGAAAGGACAAGATATTGTCGGAATTTGTCGAATGCAAAAACCACGGCCAATAGTTCTTTCTCGGTGGTGGAGTAGTTCTCTTGAGCGGGATTCATGGTTTTGCTAGCGTAGTAAATAGGTTGGAAAAGCTTGTCACGTCGTTGACCTAATACAGCCCCGACAGCGAAGTCGCTAGCGTCGCACATGATTTCGAATGGTAACTCCCAGTTGGGTGTGATCATGATTGGAGCTTGAGTGAGTTCCCTTTTTAAGAGATCGAATGCATCCGTGCATTCTTGGGAAAAATCGAACGGAGCATCCTTCACAAGTAATTGAGTCATTGGCCGAGCGATTTTAGAGAAATCTTTGATGAATCTCCGATAAAACCCGGCGTGTCCCAAAAAGCTGCGTATTGCCTTAACCGTCGTGGGGTATGGTAACTTAGATATAGCTTCAACTTTAGCTTGGTCCACCTCTATTCCGTTCCCTGAGATCTTATGCCCTAACACAATCCCTTCCTTTACCATGAAATGACACTTTTCCCAGTTTAACACCAAGTTGGTTTCCTCACAAAGTTTGAGCATCTTTTCTAGATTAGCGAGACAGCGGTCGAAGGAGTTCCCGAAGACTGAAAAGTCATCCATGAACACTTCCATGCTGTCTTCCATGAGTTCGTGAAAGATTGCGGTCATGCAACGTTGGAAAGTAGCGGGGGCATTACATAGCCCAAAAGGCATCCTTTTGTAGGCAAATGTTCCATAGGGGCAAGTAAACGTGGTCTTTTCTTGGTCCTCGGGTGCTATAGGGATTTGAAAATATCCAGAGAACCCATCCAAGAAACAATAGTACTCGTGTCCAGATAATCTCTCTAACATCTGATCAATGAATGGTAAGGGAAAGTGATCTTTCCTCGTGGCATCATTGAGCTTCCGATAGTCGATGCATACCCGCCATCTAGTGACAGTTCTCTGGGGTACCATCTCACCCTTGTCATTCTTTACTATAGTCATTCCACCCTTTTTACGTACAACCTGCACAGGACTGACCCATGGGCTATCCGAGATCGGGTAAATCAGTCCTGCATCCAAAAGCTTGATAACTTCTTTCTTTACTACTTCCTTAATGTTAGGGTTCACTCGCCTCTGGGGTTGCACAGTAGGTTTATAATCTTCCTCCATAAGAATCTTATGTGTGCAAAAAGTTGAGTCAATCCCCTTAATGTCGGCCACACTCCATGCGAGTACCCCCTTGTATTTTTTTAGGACCTCTAAGAGTTTAACTTTTTGTTCATGTTCCAAGGAAGAGTTTATGATTACCGGGAGTTGGTCCTCCCCCTGAAGGAAGGCATACTCCAAATGGTTAGGAAGCTCTTTAAGATCAACGTTAGGAGGTTCGATAATAGAAGGCTTGAGCTTGTTTTCGGGCTTTTGGAGCTCGAGATGCTCCGTTGCCTCTTGTCTGGGGTAGAAGGAGACTGCATTAACATCCTCCGTCTTTTCCACCTCTAGCAAAGGCAGAAAACTCTCGTCCCGTAGCCAACCTTCATCGATTTGTTCATCGACGCAACTATCAATGACATCTGTGAGTTCATCTACTTCCCCGATAAAGTAGAGCTGGTTGGCTGCTTCGAGGGATAGGTCCATAGAATCCTTAATGTCGAAGGTTGTGCTATCGTCTCCCACTCGTAAGGTCAATTTGCTATCGTAGACATCAATGACTGCACGCGCGGTAGCAAGAAATGGTCTACCTAAGATGATAGGTACCAAGTCATCCTCCTCCATATCCAGGATTACGAAGTCGATCGGGAATTTGAATTTCCCAACTTTGACTAGCACATTCTCGCATATCCCTACGGGGTACTTGACTGATCTATCGGCTAGTTGGATGTTCATACGAGTAGACTTCAATCCAAAATATCCTAGTTGACGGAACATAGAGTGAGGCATGAGATTGATACTTGCTCCCAAGTCGGCAAGAGCATTCTTGATTGATAGAGGTCCTATGGAACAAGGCAAGGTGAAGCTGCCCGGATCGTCTACCTTCTTTGGTAGCCCTCGATGGGTCACCACTGAGCATTCTTCCCCCAGGGTCACAAGACCCTCGAGTTTCTTCCTGTTAGCGAGTAGCTTCTTGAAGTATGTGCTATACTTTGGCATGTGATAGCAAGCATCAAGAAGAGGTATGGTAACAACTGAGTCTTTTAGGTATGACAAGAACCTCTTGTTATCATTCTCAGTTTTCTGGTTTCTTAATCGGGACGGGAATGGGATTCTCACAGGTTGGTTAGGCAAGGCCGATGGGGAAGGGGTCGTTACGGGCGGTTGGTCTGAGGTGCCGATGCCGACCTCCTGCTCCTCCTCCTCAGGTTTGTCTGGATCGGGGGTGACGGGGGACGAGTTTGGGTAAGGAGGGTCCTTGGTTGTCGTTCCAGCTCGTGTGGTTATCGCGAGCATGGGGTCTTTTTTTCTTTCTAATGGCGTTTGGAGGTTATCTAGGGTTGAGTTAAGCTTGTTGAAAAATTCTTCAATACCCTCCTGCTGCTCGTCGAAAAGCTCATTAAGCCCTTTTATTTGCAAGTCTTTTTCTTGAGTGAAGTGACCAAGGTCATCTTCGAAATTGCTCCTGATTTTGAATTCAGGGCCTTCCTCCCCTTCTCTTCTCTTTACCAGATTTCCCCAAAGGGTGTAATCGTCATTTTGGTAGAAAGGCAAAAGGGAGGGATCAGCATAAATGTCCCCTCCTGACAAGCATGCATGTTCAATTGTAGCTGCTCCTCCGCATTCTTCTACCTCATGCGGGCCTCTACAGTAATCGCAGATCGACAGCTGTTTAGGTAATTGCGATCCAGCTAGGTATTCCACTCTTTTGTGAACTTTGCTCAACCGATCCGAGGTGATCTCAGAAATGCTGACAGTCGACTCAGGTTCATCCCAAGTGTCATCCTGGTCTTGAGCATATTCTTCAATCCTATCCCATCCTTCCTCGGCACTAAGATTGGCCAATCTTCCTTTCCTAGATTGGTTAATTCCGTTTCGGTCATTAGAGGAGATATTTTCGTAGAAGATTTGGACCAAGAGCCAAAGCTCAATGCCATGATGGGGAACTTGTCTTATTGAATCTTTGAATCTAGTCCACGATTTATAGAAGGGTTCGTCATTCTCCTTCCGGAAACGGAGGATCCTATCTCTAAGTGCTGAGGTTTTTCCAGGTGGAAAGAACTTATCATAGAACTTGGAAATGAGTTGCTCCCATGTGAAGATAGATTCAGAAGGGAGTTTGTCATACCATTCTTGGGCTTTTTCATATAAGGTGAAAGGAAAGAATCGCAATCGGGATGTGTCTCTAGTAGCCCCATCCGTATGGATGGTGTCCACTATTTTCAGGAAGTCCTTGATGTGTTGGATTGGATTTTCCTCATCTAGTCCGTGAAATTTACACACACTTTTGACAAGCCAAACATCGTTTGCGTGCAAGACCTCGTTGGTGTGTTCGTTTGGGTAGACAATGGCGTTTGAGAAGCCACGAGAGGTTGGGGAGGAGTAATCTTTGAGACGCTTAGGAATGGGGGTTGCGGGAGTACTAGTGTCGTCGTTGGGTTGGGAGCTAGGGGTTGAGACATGGTTTTCTGAATTTTCTTCAGAGAGAGGTGCATCAAAATTGGTAGCAATGCTGGATGGTTCAGGAGTTGAGTGAGTTCGTCTTAACCTACACATTTCTCTTTCGGGTTCTGCATAAGGCAAGACAAGATCTCTGGTGGTACTACGACTCCTAGTGATCCTAAGGCTGGAGAATTCGTTGGTTGCCATGATGGCGGACGGTGAAGAGTCATGAACAAAAGCACAAAGAAATAAGATAGACTAAAGAAGACCTACAAATAAAAATAAAATCTTACTAGAAAGGAATCTAGTAAGTAGACCTAATAAAAAGAAATCCTAACCTAGACAATAACTATTCCCCGGCAGCGGCGCCAAAAACTTGATGCGTGGGAATCGCAACAGGCTTTACCTCTCGAGGGATCTCGAGAAGCTTACAACCCCCACCAGGCAGTGTACCTGATCGTTGTAGTATAGTATAGTGACAAGTACCGGGGGATTGATCGTTCAGCTTAGGAATAGTGTCGCTAGGATTAGAAAGCCTAAATTACTATTTCTAAAGGTGAGGGATGATTATTTTTTTGTTTTTATATTTTTATGAAAGCAAGTAAAATCTCGGGTTTTGAAGGAGTGGGCGGAATTAGTTGCTATTCAACTAACCCAAAGCTAAGATGCAATTAAAATAAAATACTAAAAATAAAAATAAACTAATTATACTAAGGTTGTGAGCAGTAATTGGAGAAAATGTGTTTACTTAGACTTCACTACTCCCTAGATATCTTTTGCACGTTAATTACTTGTTATAATTGCATGGATGACGGATTGTATTCCTTAATACCATTCATGGGGTGGCATACATAACTCCCCAATTCTATGAGCTCTTATCTCCTCCTACACCATGACCCAGCACAACTATAGGGATTGTTAACAGTGGCTCATGCATTAAATACAACCAATAAAGACCTAGTACGCCTCGGCTCATGTTTCTTAAGACATTCAAGCATGTTACCATTTGGAGATCTGCCAGTTTTCTTAAGCCTACCATATAAAATCATTCATCCAAGACAAGAATAAACAAGTAATCAACACATAATCAATATCTAGGTTTCATTAGATCTAAGCAAACACAAAAGAGATCTAGCCTAGCATAATGGAATTGAGACAAGAACAAGATATAGATAACCAACACATAGACATATTGATTGAATTAGAAGAACACTTATCTCAATTACAATGCAAGGTATCAAGGGTTTGGAACCCTTGAAAAACCTGTAAAAGTTGCACCAAATTCGTCTTTAGGGTTTCACCAAAACTTCTCTCTTTTTTAATGTGAAAAACTAGAAAGCTATATATAGGAAAACAAAGGTGACGGCGTCAAGAGCAATGGTGTGACGCCGTCATCTCGCCGCCAAATACTTCCTCGGACGGCCTTGATCTACTTATGACGGCCTATGTGACGCCGTCATCAACCACGGTATTTTATTCTTGGGACTTTGACGCCGTCAAGAACAACTCTTGACGCCTTCAGGTACTGTTCCCAGCTTGAAATTTGAGACTTTGCCGTTTTCTTCACTTTTATGCTCCAAAAACGTCCAAAATGGCTTCTTTTCCAGAATTCACTCTCCAAGTACCTAAAATCACAAAAGGAACGATTTAGGACAATATTTGATCAAATAAAGTCGGATTCGGGCTTAAATGACCCCCTAAAAACGGATCATTTTTCGCCTCATCCGAAACTTGAATTGGTCCTCAGGTTCCATGATCCTACGGTCGGGAGTGCTAGAATTATTCGAAGGCAAAGATATTGCCTTGACCGTTTTGTTCAAATCACGGGGATCATTCCAACTTTCATTGTCATAGAGAGCAAGATCTTCTATTAGTTCCCATGATTCTTCCGCACTTAGATCACGTAGATTGCCACCGGCCGATTGGTCAATGGTTCGCCTCGTGGAGGGATCGATATGGTCATAGAAAATTTGGACTTGGAGCCAAAGATCTATGTCATGATGAGAGACTTTTTGGAGTAAGTCCTTGAAACGAGTCCATGCTTCATATAGAGTTTCACCTTGACGTTGTTGGAAAATTAAGATATCATTTCTAAGCTTGGTAGTTCTCCCCGGTGGGAAAAATTGAGCAAGGAAACGAGTGATGAGATCATCCCATGAGGTGATGGATCCCATGGGTAAACGTTCAAGCCATTGACTAGCTTGATCACATAGAGAGAATTAGAATAGGCGTAATCGGGTTGACTCTCTAGTTGTAACATCAAAGTCTATAGAATCTACGATTTTAAGAAAGTCCTTGAGATGTTGATTTAGATCTTCGGAACAAAGTCCATGGAATGCACATCCGCTTTGCACCAACCGGATGGTGTCGGATCGCAAGGGGGTCACATTGGCTCCTTGGGTGAGCTCAATGCTGTTTCGATAGCCTTGGTGGCTAGGTCGGGAATACTCTCCTAGGGTTCGGGGCCTAAGAGATTGGTTAGCTAGTGGTAGGTTTTGTGGGTGGTCTTGTTGTGGTGGGTTGATGGGTTCAAAGATGTTACCACCTTCCATGATGTCAGATGGTAAAGAGTTACGAACAAAAACACAAAGAAATGAGATAGACTAAAGAAAACCTAAAAATAAAAATAAAATCTTACTAGAAAGGAATCTAGCAAGTAGACCTAATAAAAAGAAATTCTAACCTAGACAATAACTATTCCCCGGGCTGCGGCATCAAAAACTTGATGCGTGGGAATTGCACCAGGCTTTACCTCCCGAGGGATCTCGAGAAGCTTACAACCCCCACCAGGCAGTGTACCTGATCGTTGTAGTATAGTATAGTGACAAGTACCGGAGGATTAATCGTTCAACTCAGGAATAGTGTCGCTAGGATTAGAAAGCCTAAAAAACTAGGTCTAGAGGTGAGGGATGATTCTTTTTGTATTTTTTATATTTTTATAAAAACAATTAAAATCTTGGTTTTTGGAAGAGTGGGCGGAATTAGTTGCTAGTCAACTAACCCAATAACTAAGATGCAATCAAAATAAAATAACAAAAATGTAAATAAACTAAATTAAACTAGTGGTGTGAGCAATATATGGGAGAATTGTGTTTACTTAGATTTCACTACTCCCTAGATATCTTTTACAGGTTAATTACTTGTTACAATTGCATGGATGACGGGTTATATTCCTTAATACCAATCATGGGGTGGCGTACTTACTTCCCCAATTCTATAAGCTCCTACTTCACTCCTATGTCAAGCCGGCTAAGAAGCTCCTAACATGGGATCACTAGAATTCGCTCATGCATTAAATACAACCATAAAAACCTAGTACACATCGGTTCATGTTTCTTAAGACGTTCAAGCAAGTTACACAATGGAGATCTGCCAGTTTTCTTAAGCCTAACATTGAAATCATTCATCCATTATAACTATAAACAAGCAATCAACCTATAATCAACATCTAAGTTTCATTACATCTAAGCAAACACACAAAAGATCTAGCCTAGCATGTTAAAATCAAGACAAACATAAGATATATTCAAACAACACATAGACATATTGAATGAATTAAAAGAAAACTTATCTCAATTGAACATGAAAGGTTTCAAGGGGTGAAAACCCTTGAAAATACTGTTACAAACGACCTAGGGTTTATTAGGTTCGGCCCTAGAATTCTCCACACAAGTTCCTCCTCTAATGAATGAAAAATAGAAAAGTATATATAGATTCTGTGATGTGACGGCGTCGAGTAAAATTCTGACGCCGTCATCTCGCTGCCAATAAAGTTCTCGGACTGCCTAGATCTGGATCTGACGCCGTTATGTGTATTTCTGCTCCAGGCCGTCACCAAATTTACTCTTGACGCCCTACTTCTGACGCTGTCACGTTTTCTCTGGGCCGTCATCCATTTTGCTCCTGACGCCGTTGATGAGTGCTCAAACACTCATCATTTTTGGTCTAATCTGAACTGCAAAACATACAAAAACACTCAGTAATGCATCAAAATACTGAAAATATTTCAAAATTGTGTTTTATATGTTTTAGATGCAAAACGAGCAAAAACAGATGAAAAACGTACAAAGTTTGCAAAATTGGCAGTTTCAGTCCCCCAACTTTCATAAAATTACAAATCTAGTCCCTGTGCAATTATTTTGCAAGAAAAGTCAACCCAAGTCCTTTCAAAATAAAAAGTTATCAAAAATAACACTTGGGTAAAAGTTTTGAGAATTTTTCACTTTTGGTCCCCGGAGTTTGAAAAATTTGCAAAAGTAGTCCCCGGGGAATTTAATATTGAAAAAATACATTTTGGATCCCTAGGTCATTAAAGTTGTCAATTTTGGTCCTTATGATAACTCTTGGAAAATTACAAAATCAGTCCCTATGGTTTGCTAAAATTACATGATTGGTCCTTATGGTTATATTTATCAAACAAACAAACCAAACCACCTTTTTACCCAATCCATGAGCCTGATCCATGAACACTTCACCCTTAGCCCATCACAAGCCCAACCCCTAAACTAATAAACCCGGTCAAAAAGTCCACCCCAGGGTCAACGCGGGTCAAACCCACACCCTAACCCCCAGTACTGTTCATCGTCTTCAATAAACCCCCCCTAATTACCAGTAATCATGTCCCCCCTCCCCACCAACTCCACCAAACTTCATTAATGCCCTCACCTACACCCTGACTTTTCCCCCTCCTCATTAATTGCTCACCAAACACTCAACCTGCCCCAATCCCTTTTTCCCGCCAATATGGGATTTAAACGGTGGAGATCACCCAAGCCAATCTAACGGCTATGCTCAAGTGGGAAAGTCAAGAGAGACCTCAGGGGCTATAAAAGAAAAAGAAAAAGAGAAGATGGAGTAGTAGATAGTGTAGTTTAGTTTTAGTGTAAGTAAGTTTTTATGTATTAGTTTTAATTTCAAAATTCAGTTGTACTCCTTGCTCAAAATTCCTTGTAACAAGTGTTGTTAGTTTTTTAGAACTCATTTTACTCCTTAATGTAAGACTCTCAGTTTTAATTTCCAAATTTGCAATTTCAAGTTAAAATTTCAATTTCTTATTAAAGTGTTGAACTTTGTTGCTCAGTATTGTTGTAAGCTCACTTTAATCATTGATAAGTTATCTTTTTAAGTTTCCAAAGTTTGAAACAACTTGTGAACCAATTCTCAGTAATATAGCATAAGTTAAGAAAAATATTGAAAAAATCAAAGTTTCAAGAAAAGAAGGGATCAGAAGGATGGTAATGGTTGTTATTGGATTTTCATGGGTATGGTGTCTCATGGGAGACCTTAGGTGGTGATGTAATACCTTGCTTCTAATGTGTCAGATGTGCATCATATGTAAGTCCTAAACTCAAACTTGGCATACCCTTGTTCTAGTATTATCAGTGCCTAATTATTGGTCATTTTATTTCTATTTAAGTGTACTTAACTTATTTAAAACCTTAAATCAGTGGTAGTAGTTCAAATGTTGCTAGATATAGTGTAGGATTAGCTGTTAGGGGGTGTTTGGCATTACACTGTACAGGGGTGTTTGGTTGTTACTTTGTGCATGTTTTGGCTTGAATAACTTATCTTAGGTCTATATATGGTTTGCTAGTCACAAAAAATGGTTCCTTAATCAGTAATAGTCAAAATCTCATTCCCAATCCCCTCACAGTCCACTGTGGGTCAGTGGGTAACCCAAATTCACCCATTTGGTTTAAAACTTGTTCATTGTTCTTAATTTGGTCTTACATGAACACATTACAACTTATTTGGCCTGTTAGAATGATCCAAAGTTCATATTAGTCAAAGTTTAGGTTTACATAAAAAAGTCAAAGTTGCATTTTCAGTTTTTTCCAAAAGTTGAAGCATTTGTTTTGAATTTTGTGTTTGTTTTTAGGCAATGATACTTGTTTGTATTTGTTCCCTACCAGCTCAGTTTTAGATTTCCCCCCTCCTTGCATTTTTGTGATTTTACTTGTGGTCCCCACACAGCCCCAAAGTAGGCTGCAGGGGTGTTTGTCTGTTCTGCATCAGCAGACACCACCACCACCACTACTTGGTGGTGGTTTTCTGACCACTCAGTGGGTCCCACATCCCACCACCTTGCTCATTTCAACCCCCATCCTAGTAGGGATCATGAATTGACCATAGCTTTGACCTAGAAACCTTTGGGACCCACTTGATTTTGTCCTTGAAATCTGTCCCAGATCAGTGTTCACCACAATAAGCCAAGAGCTTATTTGTGGCTTATTTGCTTATTCTGAGGTCCCCAAGCATCTTTTCCAGCTTATTCAAGTTCCCTCAACTTATTTGGATCAGTTTTACCCATTGTGGGTCCCACTCATTGCCATTTAAGCTAATTTCCCCATTTGGTCAACTTTAGTCAACTGTCTCACTTATAAGCTTGTTCCAGCTTATTTTTAAGTTTCCAAAATTTTTGTTTTTACAAAAAGTGTTTATTTTTAAGTATTTAATAAGTTTGTAAAAGAAAAATAAATTTAAAATTAAGTGATAGTTTCTATTTAATGTAATTTAATTTTAATTTTCATTTTTAAATTTTTGTTAAGTACTTAGCTATTTTATATTTTTATTAAATTCCTCATATATTAAAGTAGTTATAATAATTTTTTTCAGATTTTTATCTTTTAATTTAGTATTAATTAGAATTAATCTTAGTTTATTAATTATTAAATAATAATTAGTTTAAAATAGCATATCTAGTTTTTATTAAGTAAAACTTAGTTTTTATATTTTTTATAGCTTTTATATGTTATAAAGTAATTTTAGAAATTTTCTTAGCATTTTTACTGTTCATTTGGTACTTTTCCTAATTTAAAATAGTTAATTAGATAATTAGTAATTAATAAGTAATTAATTAATATAAAAAGCACAAAAAGACAAAAATACATATTTTTATTTTTAAAACTTATTTTTAGTTATTTTATAAGTTTAGGAATTTTATTTTCACCTTTTTAGTATTTAAATAATAGTGTATTGTATTTTAGTTATTTAAGTATTAATAATAAGTAATTACTAAATAGTTTTTAATTAATAGTAATTAGTTAAATAGTGTAAAAAGTAATTTTAATTTTCTAAAAAGTTTCTTTTATTATTAGGATTGTAAAAATATAATTTTCATACCCGTAAGTATTTTATTTTGTTAAAACTCGCGTTTTATTTCGTACGTTTACGTTTTATTTAAACGTAACGTACGCGTTTTTAAGTTTTAAACGTTTCTGGGTTTTCAAACTTTCACGTCTTATTCTAATAGCTTGTTTAAGCTATTTCATTGTAGATTCCTTAGCTTAATCACACACAAACCCTTTTCTCATCCAAATTCACCCGATCACGAAACCGTTTGTTAACAATTCACACCTCGTCGGGACATACGACCCGGGGAAACCTTATACTTCCGCGGAGCATTGATCTAGGTTGTCTGACTTTGTTGACCATTCCTTGGTCAATTTAAGTTAGGTGGTTCGGGCTCAATCACCGTCATAAAATTCTTCTTGACGCCGTCAGGTACTGTTCCCAGCAAGGAAAATCAAGACTTTGCCGTTTTCTTCACTTTTATGCTCCAAAATGTCCAAAATGCTTCATTTTCCAGAATTCACTCCCAAAGTACCTAAAATCACAAAAGGAACGATTTAGGGCAATATTTGATCAAATAAATTCCAATTCCGGCTTAAATGACCCCCTAAAAACTGTTCATTTTTCGCCTCATCAATTTGCTTTCATTCTTTTACCTATTTTACTTTTACATTCTTTAATTGAACATTGGGGACAATGTTCATCCTAAGTCTAAGGGGAGGGTAAATGATGATACCTTATAGGATACAATTGCACTTGAGCTTGTTTGTTTAATGGTAGGTGTGTAATAAAACTAAGAGAAATACTTGTTAGTGTAATTTTAGCGCCAAATTTAAATTTTTTTACAACATTTAGGAGTGAAACTTTAGCCTTAACAAGCGTCTCATGGATAGGAGTTGTATGACTAGCACAAAACTGTGCCATTCAGAAAAATTTTCCACCCAAATATGTGAGGTTCGCCTTTAGATTTGATAGGAAAAGCATTTATTATTAGTGCTTATGAGTGTACCGGTAGCATTTAGATTCTAGAATTTGCGTTAGTGATTCATCCCGAGATCGCTAGTGAGACTACATTCGTGTAGTAGGATTTAGTACATGATAAGAGGCATTAGGATCACCCTTGTGTTTAAACCCGTATCATAATTACTTGACCATTTAAGTCATATCACTTGACTAGTAAAGTCAATTAATTTTTCCCACACCTTAGCGTTGTACTCATTTTTGGTACACGATATCCCTAGTACACCCCTCCAAGCCTATCTTTTCATTTCTAACTTTAAGTATCTTACTTAAAGGAAGAATTTGTTACAACCCACCCAAGTGTGCAACCAAATCGCCTTAGCCTTCCTTGTATGCACTCATCTTTAGTGCATTATTGTTACATGTTTAAACCCTTAGTTAATTATCTAATTGATTACATGGTTGCTAAGTCGAGTCATATCTTGTACATATTGTTTTGGGACGATTGGGACTCATGGGTAAAGTACTTGTGTTATGGAGTAATGGGGAAGAACATCAAATTATTACCCCCATATGTGCATTAATCTTAAAAAGTACTCCAAGTGTTTTGATTATCTTGATTCGAGTCATTAGAGAAGTTTATTGTAAAGTATGTAAAAATTCAAGTGTAAGGGCAATGTACATTCCCTATGATGTATTATTTTGGATGGTAGGGCAAAAGTGTATGCAAAAATAAAAAATAAAAAAAAATAAATAAATAAAAAGAAAAGAGAGAGAAAAACATACGGACTACCATCCCGTTTCATTCTACGTTTATTTTATGTTTTTGTTATTTTTGATTTATTAGCTTAAGTCGAGTCGAATCTTGGCTTAGCAATGCCATATTGTACATGTAAATAACCAAGATGATTAACTCGCCACCATTAAATATTGCCTTTATCTAACAAAACCGTGTTTTCAATATCCCTACACCTAACGTTATAAACCTTTAAAAGACCTCTTTGATAGTTTATCCTAGGTGCTTACGCCAAGTGGTGGAGGTTTGATCCTTTCCCAAGCCTATGGTAGTCTATTTACTATGACAGGTAGTGAGAGATGTTTTCCATTTTCATATTGTGATATATACTTTATTACACCCGAGAGATGTGAGTATCTAAACACTATTTGTGAGGTGCTAGTGTATGACCTCCGTGCTTGTTTTTGGTTTTTAGTGGAACGATTATTTGTTGTAATTACTTTTATATTAGTGTTAAATGACCCCTAACTTGTATTTTGATTAGAAAAAAACGCATTTGCTTGAGGACAAGCAAATCTCAAGTGTAAGGGTATTTGATGAGGCGAAAAGTGTACCGCTTTTAAGGGGTCATTTAAGCCCGAATTCGAGATTATTTGATCAATTATTGCCCTAAATCGTTCCTTTTGTCATTTTAGGTACTTTTGAGGAGAAATCTGGAAAAGGAAGCATTTTGGATGTTTTTGGAGCATAAAAGTGAAGAAAACGGCAAAGTCTCAAAATTCTTTGCTGGAACAGTACCTGACGACGTCAGGGTCCAAATACTAGTGACGGCCCATAGTGTTTTTCTACATGACGGCGTCAGAAGTGGATCTAGGCAATACGAATTTCAACTTGGTGGTGAGTTGACGGCGTCAGAGGCTAACACATGATGCCGTCAGGATGCATAGTCTATATATATTTTTCCAATTTTTCATTGTAGAGGGTGGAACTTAGTGTGGGATGTTAGGGCATAAACCCTAGACAAATTTTACAGCTTTTTCAAGGGTTTCAACCCCTTGATTCTTCCATGTTCAATTGAAGATAAGTACTTATTCAAATCATTCAATATGTCTATGTGTTGTGTAATTATATCTTACTCTTGTCTTCTCTTTAACATGCTAGGCTAGGTTTTTATTTGTTTGCTTAGATGTAGTGAAACCTAGATGTTGTTTATGGGTTGATTGTTTGTTTATAATTGTTACGGATGATTGTATTCGATGTTAGGCTTAAGAAAACTTGCAGACTTCCATTGGTAACTTGCTTGAACGTCTTAAGAAACATGATCGGAGGTGTACTGCGATTTTTGGTTGTATTTAATGCATAAGAGAATTCTAATGATCCCATGTTAGGAGCTTCTAATGGCTCGACATAGGAGTGAAGTAGGATCTTATAGAGTTAGGGAATATTGTACACGGCCCTACGACTAGTATTAAGGAATATAACCCGTCATCCATGCAATTGTAACAAGCTAATCAACCGGTAAGAGATATCTAGGGAGTAATGAAATCTAAGTAAACACAACTTTTCTCATTATTGTTACCACCAAATTAGTAATTTAGTTTAATTTTCATTTCTTTTATTTTATTTTGATTGCATTGGTAGTTAATTGGGTTAGTTGGCTAGCAACTAATTCCGCCCACTCCTTCAAAACCCGAGATTTTACTTGCTTTTCATAAAATATAAAAATACAAAAAGAATCATCCTTCACCTCTAGACCTAGTTTAGTAGGCTTTCTAATCCTAGCGACACTATTCTTGAGTTGAACGATCAATCCCCCGGTACTTGTCACTATACTTTACTACAACGATCAGGTGCACTGCCTGGTGGGGGTTGTAAGCTTCTCAAGATCCCTTGAGAGGTAAAACCTGTTGCGAGGGCGCAATTCCCACGTATCAGATATTTTGAATATTTGTTCAATATAATGGGATTTGTTTGATTATGAGTGTGGACAAGTAATTTTACTTAACTTTCTTTTGTTTCTCTAAATTTTTTCGTATGAACATATTTCAACAATTTTTTTTGAGCGAACAACATTTGTTATTTGCTCTTTATTAAGTTTAGAATTTTCTTAATTTATTGTACTTTATTATTTCTTTCATGGTTCTATACATTTATGTTGTTTTGAGTAAAGAAATTCACAAAACGTGAAGAGCAATGCCTCTCGGTCACGGTATAAGAAAATGGTTGATATGGCATATAGTTTTACAATCTTCTTTAATATTTCTTGGTGTCTATACACTTTGTTGGTCTCGTCTCTTTCTATGAACAATTGAATAAAAATACACTATGTTTATTTATAAAACAATCATTAGTTTTTACAGAATTGGTTTACACGGATATTTATAACCCATCAATCGACACTATGAACCATCACAACGGTTCATTAACAAACACAACTACCATAACCGAATTTAATTGTTTTTCGGTTGTAAACTATACTTTTGACAAACTAGACCCTTTAACTTATACACTTTACATACACGACTCTAAATACATAAACTAATTATACTACGACCCCTAAACATGGATTAATGAATTATCATCCAATATTCCCTCCTAATTTATTAATCCATGCCTTCGATATCTTCAAGCTCCATTATCTTTATCTTTGAACTTTGGCTTGTTTCCACTTCCTTTGTCTTGATCTTCAACACTAAATATGTCTTGAGTTTTCTCCTTGATCGGTCTTCTATCTTCCTTGTCTTCAATCTCATCTTGATCATCTTTGTCACATTTTTCATTATCTTCCTTCAATTGCTTCATTTCATAATCTTGAATCTCCAACAAACTGTTTCTTTTAGTACTTCTATCACAATCTTCTGGATCAACTTTCTTATTGCTTGATTCAATGTCTTTCTCAATCTGGCTCTCCTTTGTAACTCTTGATGGCGTCTCTTGATGCTTCTTGCATTCGCCCTTGTCAATACTTGGTTCTTCTTCTAGATGTTTCTCATCTAAAATAACTCCATGGTCTTCTTTCTCAAACTGTTCTCTTTCTGATCTTAACTCTTTCATCTCTTTGCTTGTGCAATCTCTCAACTTCTAGAGGTTCTCTGTCACAACTCGTAAATTCTGGTCATTTCATCTCATGAATCTTCACATTTATGCACAATACACTTACATCACAGTATTCTCACCATCATTATCATTTCCTTTCCCCATCCCTATATATATAAGGAATTAGCTTACACTCTATAGATTCCGATGTCACTCGTCACTCACTATTCCCAATATTGATAAGTGGATATTATCAATGACCCCCCCTAGGAAAGACTTTCCATACCATTTATAAGGAGGATCCCTCGGTACATTATGACCATTTAAAACTCAATAGAAATCTCAGGATACCACAAAACCACTCGAACCACGCTAACTAATCATGACGACTTCAAACCTTTCATTCTATGACAATCCACTCTCGAACACCTACTATTAGGAAATGTCTTATATATGTTTCACCCTTCTTTTCTTGTTTTGAAGAGCTATGCCGCCAAGGAAAGTTAAAGCTACTCTAACTATGACACCAGCTGCTATTCGGAAACTTGTTAAGGATAGTATAGCCGAAGCTCTAGAGATCGAGAGAGCTGAGGTAGCTGCAAGGGCTACTGAAACCGCTTCACCAACAGGGACGAATGAACAATCCAATAATAGGCGTGAATGCACTTGGAAGGATTTTAAGATTAGTGATCCCATCAAGTTTAAGGGCACTGAAGGAGCGGTCACTTTGATTCGTTCGTTCGAAAATACTGAGAATGTGTTCCTCATATGAGGCTGTCCTGATGTCAGCAAGGTAAAATTCGCTACTGGTATGCTTTTGGATGAAGCTATGTCATGGTGGAATTCTTATGCTCAACCGATTGGTATGGAAAATGCCTACAAGCTCACCTGGGAGCAATTCAAGAAATTGATGACTAAGAAGTTTTGCCCTCGTACCGAGGTGAAGAAGTTGGAAACGGAGTTCTATGAGTTGGTAACAAAAGGTGATGACATCGAGACCTACATTAGGAGGTTTCAAGAGTTGGCCGCGCTATGCCCAACTATGGTTCCCGATGATGAGAAAAGGTTGGAAAACTTCATTGAAGGACTGCCCGAAAGCATCTGAGGGGATGTGATTTCTTTTGATCCCCAATCAATGGAAGAGGCTATCCAGATATCTCAAAAGCTTATGGCTCAGGTAACAAAGAGAGAAACTACTGACAACACCACCAACCACGACAACAACGAAAACAAGAGGAAAAGGGATGACAACCAAGGAGACGATCAAGAATGGCACCCAGTAATCTCATAACTTTGGGAAATGGCACCCAGTAGTCTTTAATCTTTGAGCATTGGCATGTACACATATCGTATACACATATGTCTTAATCATACTATATATTAGCAGTGGGTTATGAACACATAGGTTACAAGTCTCTTATGGCGGGACTTGCAACTGAGTGGATTTACGATGCCTTTGCTGTGTGATCATTTTCTATAGGCTTTATTTGTTAAACAAACTCTATCAACTCACCAACCTCGTGTCGACACTTTAGCATGTATTTTCAGGTTTTAAGCAATGGCACGCTACTGGAGGTTTTGGTAAGGCATGGCATGGTCATAGAAGACTCTGATATTCATTTGGGGACCGTTTTTAACTATTTTAAGGGCCTACTTCCGCACTACTTTTAACAATGTAAATGCAACATTTTTGATTTAACTATTTTATTCTAAATGTTTGAAGTGAAAACCGTTTTTGTACTTGTGTCGAGATACCAATTGAGTTACACCCCAGCTACATGTATGCTTCCGCTGGACCCGATTATGGGGGTGTGACAAATTGGCATAAGAGCTTTGGCTATAGCGAAGTAAGTGTTTTTAAAACCTAGACTATAGCTACTTTCATGAAAACTTAACCCTATGACCGTCACGTGCCTGCCTGCCAAGCTGAAGCCTCATTTGTGGTTAGTTGCTGACATAGGTGATGAGATTTGTGTCTCATTATCTGATATATCATACTCATTTAATCTATTTGATTACCATAATTGTGTTCTCTATTAGTATGCTTACATAACATATGCATCTCATTGTTACGCCTTCTCCTTGCATAGTTTCATCATTCGACCTCGAGTTTGGTCACTTGCATTAGTCTTTCAGAACGTCTTTGTATTCGTGAAGGACATAGTATTAGTATAACTGAGCTGAGTATTTCAAAATTCATGGAACCTTGGTGGAATATAGACTGGTCATTTATATTCAACCCGGGATAGTAGGTGTCACATCCCCAATTTACCTGACTTGCAGCGGAATGGAATGCCTGGGGGTGTCTGTCATAGCATCACAGTTACGGTTACATTGAACGACCTAAAGTGTCGTTTGGAAAAGACTTCGTTTGATCATTGAAATAATCCAGAGTTTACAATATGAGGTCCCCAAAAGGTGTTGCATGTTTATGAAAACAAGTCCTACTAGATCAAACGTTTACATAAGTGCATGAAATAATGGTGAGACGCGTCGACCCCGCGACTCCATGAAGGTCCAAATGCATGTCACATGAGCTACCTTAATAACCTGAAATACATTGCTAAAATGTCAACACGAATGTTGGTGAATTCCATAGGTTTATAAAATGTAATGTTGTATGGCCACCACAAGTAAAAGTGCATAACAAAAGTCAAGTAAAATAGTACAATAGACCTTAAGCTCATGACCCCGAAGCTAGACTGTTGAAATTATATGCCCCTCCTGAATGTTTTACCAGAACACTCCCAAAATGTCAGACATGATATGCATCCGCTTACTGTTGGTAATATCTACCACGGATGGAGGCGTCACCCTCGACAGATCTATCCACTCACTCTCGCTTAATCGGCAAATTAACGGTCCATGATAATAAATATGGGACTTTAACAGGTTGGTAAGGCAACTTAAGCAATGTACATATGTTTTGGTACTTGGGCTCGTACTAAAATGGTTGATGCAATGTATTCCCCCGTGGGATTTGAAATCAAAATATTGAATTGAAAACGGGGCTATGAAAACTCACCTTAAACTGATGATACTGTGATGAAGTGAAATGAACAACAACAATGAACGGTTAGCTGCCTCAACCTAATATGAATGATGAACGATCTTTTTAGATCACAAAATGATGTTATGAATGTCCATGCACATGTTTCCTATACCACTCTACTCTTTAAAAAATACTTGTTGTTATAAAAAATATACATTTTCCAAGACTTAGGAAAATAAGGCAACTAGAAAAATAAAACTAGTTGAAATGTGTGTATATATATATATATATATATATATATATATATATATATATATATATATATATATATATATATATATATATATATATATATATATATATCGTATGTATCAATGTTAGTGTTGAAATCCTCGGCTTGAAATCCTTGATATAACGCCTTGTAGTGATAAAAATATACTTGTAATCACTAATACTTCATTAGTTATGAATTTGGGTACTTGGTATTATTTCTAGAAATCTAGAGTTACTACGTAGTTTTAGTGTTATTATTTTCAAAAGCTGTCAAAATAATATAAGTTTTGCCGATATTGAAGTGAATATCTTTGTCGTTATAAGTCCGTTTTACTTGTTCTTTATATCCACGGTTACGTCTTAGTATGTAGTAATATATTTTGGAAAGCTTGGTTCCTCCGGGTTACGTCTAAAGTCTCGTTTTGTCCGACGAAAAACGTCCAACAGTATGTATTTTCAGAAAATATACTTTTCGTCAATAAACTTGCAAAAATCATAACTTCTTCGTTATAAACTCTTTTTAATCCGTTCTTTCGCCTACGGATTCGTTTTTGAAAGTATTTTCTAAAAAATTTTCCAAAGTTTCCTTTATGTTTACTGATTTTCCTGGATTTACAAAAATGGGACAGAATGTTTATATACTTGTTACAAATCCATTTTTCATGTTCAAAACTAGTTTCTACTTCAACCAAATCTCTTGCAAACACCACAAAGCTATACTAATCCTACCATACACCTTCTTAGGGTGCCATGGGTTCCTAATCACTACTAATCATGTTAATTTAACAAGGGAACACCTAAATCAAAATCTAGGGTTTGTATGTTCAAAAAGTTAACAAAAATAATGTGGTATAGCTAACTTGTACATGAAATTAAGCATGAAAACCATAAGATACAAATATTAATTAGATGAAATCATGAAAATAAATTTGATAACTCACTTTGAAATAATAGGTGATTAGATGATGAGAAATCTTGTGTTACTTGTGTTTTTGTTGCAAGAATCTTGATTAGAATGACAAAAGGAACAACTTTGTAGCTTTAAATCTTGAAAAATAATCACTTGATCATGGAGATTGGGTTGGGCGTGGGTTAGAGAGGAGGAAGGGGGAGGATGAAAACTTTTTGGATCTTGAAAAGTGATATTATGATTTTGGTTTTTGGTTTTGATATAATTTTTTGAGGTTTATAGTATAATAGTAGTACATAAATGCATGAGGTTAAGAAAATATAAGTCATGTGTCAAGGGGTGTTTGTATGGCCGGTTTTCAATGGGTAAAAGAGAAGCAAAGTCGGTTTTGGTAACTTAGGAAATGTAGTGTAATATTGGTTGTAGTTTAGTGTAAGTATTAGTTATTATCGGGTACCGGGTTTGCTAGAAATAAATATTAACGAAGTTAACCAGGACTTAATAAGGTCATAAAAATGTTAAAAATATGTTGGGTACAAGTATTGAGTGTTCGGGTGATTATTGTTTAGTTTTCACGAAAACCGTCGTAATATTTATAAACTTACGTTATAAATAAAATAAATTTCCAAAATACTGGGTAAATGAATATTATAACTTTTATGATGATATAATGGATATAAAAATATGTCGGGACCATTGTGGGAATATTTAGTTATATTCGTCGTGTTTATTAACCGGGTGTTAACGTTTATTTATAAATAATTATACGTAAAGCGTTAAATGTATCAAATATATAAATTTGAAAAATCCTAAGAGTGGTATAACATCAAAATGTTGTTATGATGATATGCAGACTGTATCTAGTCCGTATGCAGTGTCCTTACTGATAATGAAATGAATTCGCACCTAAACCAATACGGTTACGTGAATTTTAATACTCGTAAACTAAATTTACGATGAAATGAGTAATGCAAGTGAATAGTGAAAACTTTTCCGGCAATGAATAGTGTTCAGTGAATAGTAAAATTCTCAAATGTTTCTCAGAATATCAAATTGACCTCGAAAATGATGAATAGTAAAATGATGAATAGTGTTTTGATGAATAGTGTTTGATGAATAGTGTTTTTCCAAAGTTTGGGAAATGACCTGAAATGGTGAGTTGTGACAGTCTTCCCCTCTAAAAGGAACTTCGTCCCGAAGTTCAGTTTATGTTGGTCTCTGAAGACGTATTGGTGAAAAGGTGATGATATTCGAGAATTCCAGCGAACTCTCACGATAGGAATTCGACTCTGCTTCAACTGTTCGACCTAACTGTCCATGATTTCTACTTGTTCTCCTACAAGGTTTATGTTTGACTTTGGGTTGGATTCCTTTCCAAATGGGATTATGAGTGACTAATCTGAAAAGATGATAATACATGGTTGTGTAATCCAGTTGTTTTCTAATAAGGCTCAAGTCTGACGGTCACTAGGCCTACTCTGTCTGAAATATTACATGGTCCAGTGTATATCGGGTTTAACTTTCCAAGTTTTCTGAATGATATCATGCCTTTCCTAGGCAGAACTTTCAACATAACTCTGCCTACCAACTTGAAGTTTTAATGGTTTACAACTTATTGAACTTGTAACTGATTCTTGACTTGTAGGAAATTTCTGGTTATTTCATGAATGCCTACTATACTAGTATGTTGGGCTTTTCCAAATTTCGATCCGTCAATGGATATTGGCACCTCGACCATAGAGTGCCTCAAATGGTGTAGTCTCTATGCTCGCGCGATAACTATGATTGCAACTGAATTTGGTTTATGATAACTGGTTAGTCTAACCATTTCTAGGGTCAATCACTCATGCTCTAAGCATACTTTCCTATGTTTGAATTGTTCTCTCTCTTTGACCATCGGCCTGAGGATGATACGTGATGTTCACATCTAAATGGGTTTCTGAAGGAAATTCTGAAATGATTACCTGAAGTCCAAGGTGAATCGGTTTCCTTAACAGGAATAACTGAAATGGGTACAATAAACCTTTGTGACTAATTCCACAATGTTCGGTCCTTCGAACTTGGCGTTATCTGAAAGGGATAGAATATAGGTAACAATTTGATTCCTTGTGTTTTGTTCCAACGGATGATAAGACATATGTCCTTCTTTGTCTATTGGGCTTGGTCTCCACTACTGAAGTTCGTGATTAATTTGTGATGTCCTTCCTAATTCCTTCATCACATATTCCAAATATTCTTTATTGTCAAGTCACAAATCCTAAATGCATAAGCGATGTTGTAGGGAAATTGGTTCTGGAAATTTGTCTCGCGATTGTGAGTTTTGGTTGAAATCTTTTTCTGAATAAACGAATTTAGAAAATGGAGCAAATGATTTACTAAGTAATATTTTTCCTGATGATTCAAAATTTCAGTAGTTATGAAGTAGAAAAATGTTTTCAAACATGTTGTGATTAAGACTGCTTACCAAAGTTTGATGTCTATGTATATTTCTCATTGTACAATAGTGTTGCTAAAGATTGACCAAAAAAATCGTACTTGTTCAAAATAGGAATTTCAGAAATCATTTTTCCACAAGGTATGTGATTTATGTAAACGCATCAACTTTATTTAAAAGTGAAAACACTAACAAGGATAAAATGGTAGAATAGGAAATGTTCGCTTAAATGCATAGATGTCTAACATTTAGTTCCTGAGGTTGGATAATGCCTATTGGTGGTTATCAGGCATAACTACAAGCATAGGTATTTAGACTAACTTAAGTCCTAAAATAGTTTATCGTTGTAATTGGCAAGGCGAATGTATCACTTGATGTTGTGTCGATGAATGTCTATTCTGTTTTCCCATGTAGATGAGGAGATATGTTCCGGTTTGATCCCTTGCTTGGTATGAAGGTGAGGTTATCTGAAATTTCTAGAGACATAATGCCTTAGAGGAATCTACATCGATATTCTTAATTCAAACAATTGTCCTTTGTGAAAACTTACTGCAGGATAGTTTATGTATGGATGAGGCCATGTTTAAATGAAATGCTCTACAGTCTCAATTAGAAGCTTGGTTTATTTCTATTGTGTTGTCCTGTGGACATTTATATTGAGTTCAATCCTGTAGCTCAGTCTAGCTAGTACCTTTAAATGATAGAATTTGACAACTACGTCAGAGATGATGATTCGGATGGTCTCGCAGTATCTTAGGATTGTTGTTGGGTTATGAATTCTCTCACTATATACTTCTAGTTCTGGTTAGTAGTTCTGTAATCCTTTCGTTGCTTCTATTGTATAGAGGAATCCTGCATGTAATTGATATAGAAAGTCTCTCTTAGGGAAATCAATGGGAAAATCCAACTTAATGGCTAAGTGGGTGACAGGTGGGGTAAGTATCCAGGGATAGTTCGGCAAAAGGGATGTTTATGGAAGAGTTCTTTTGTTTGCAAAACTTTTAAATGAAGATTTTTATTAACAATCCTTTGAAAAGGTAATTATTTCCTTCATGGCATAATCCTTCCTAAATTTTACATAGGTGATCAGGCTATGTACAATTGAGGACTAATGATGCGATGTTAGATTTTGTCAAAATATCATAACTTTTCTCAAAAGTTTTAGATGGTGTTCAACGCATTGTTATTAAAAATGGTATCCTGATGTTTTCTTTCAAGTAACATGAAAATTGCCTCGCGTAATAATAGTAAATACTTGGTGTAATGACAGAAAATCAATTTATAGGATGGTAATAAAATAGCTTACTTCAGAAATTTTTCTGTAAAACAATTTCCCCATATGATAGTAAAATAGCTTGAATGGTGTATTGGATACGTGGGTGAATCTTGTCGAATGGTAATAGTCTACTAATTCGTCAAAAACGAAATCAACCTAATCCCTGATAAGACAATGATAAAATGTTGCAAAACGATTGAAGTCTGAGCAATTAGGATAGAAAATGGAGTAAATGAAGGTTATGATTATCACAGAGGTAACAAAGATAGATATTACATTGGATAGAAAAGTGCTTAATACAACTAGGTTATGTCATCGTACCAACGGTAAGTACAAAAGGAAAGATACAACCCTAAAGGGCTCGAACTACGGTTTATATATTGAAACAAGGCTCCTCCTGCTGAAGCATTGTTGTTATCCTTGATGTTGCTAATATCCTGACGGTTCTCTTTCAATAGCTCACGCTATTCCTCGAGCGATTCAGTCTTGATTCCAAGTTCCTGATTTTTCCTTGTTCCTTAGCTCCGGACAGTCGTTCTTGAAATGCCCTAAGTTTCCACATTTGAAGCAACTCCCTGGGGTCTTCTGATTTGTGAGTTTCCTACAGTCTTCAGTCCGATGACCCTGCTTCTTGCACACTCCACATGTTTTGCTGCAATGATCTCGGTGATGTTGATTACACAGGTTGCAGTAAGGTAACTTTCCAATATACCTTCTCTTTGTGTGCGGTTCTGCAGAAAAGGCTCTATTCACTTCTTGTCCTTTGGATGATTGTTGAGCAGCATTGCAACCTAGATTGTTGTTCCACTTCCTTTTATTGTCACTATTGTTTCCTGATGTCTTGGCATGAACTATGAGTTCCTTTGCTTTGATCCCCATTTTGATAGATTCAGACATGGTATCGGGTTCCCATGCGATGACCAACATACGAATTTCATGGGAGAGTCCCCCGATGTACCTTTCAAGTTTCTTGCTTTCTGGTTCATCCATTGCAGAACCTAGTCGTGTTAATTCATAAAAATGAGTAGTGTACTCGTCAACATCATTTCCTACCATGGTAAAGTTTAGTGTTTCATGTCCTTTTGCTCGTAATTCATTTCCTACACAAAATGTTATACTCATCATCCTTCTTAGTTTCTCCCAAGAGTGTGAGTAGGCAGCATCAACTCCCACCATCTTAATATGTTTGGTCCACCATTCCTGGGCATGATCCTGAAAAGTGCATGTGTCGAACTTAACCTTGTCTTCCTTACGATAGTCACCACATTGAAATATTGTTTCCATTTCTTCGAACCATTTGAGAAATTCCTTTGTGTCTCTAGTTCCGCTAAAGGAGGGAGGATTGCACCCCATAAATTCCACGTGAGTAAGTTCCTTAGTGAGGGCGGTGGCTATGTTCTTGGCAATGACTTGTCTAACAGCAGCTTGCGTTATGCTTGGAGTGGTTTGCTTAAATCTCTCTTCATCAAATCATAAGAGACCATGAGGATATAGTTAATAAAAGTCATCATATTCACAACACATGAATATAATACATGAAAATTTCGGTCTACGTGAACCGATATCACAAATAGCACAACCATTTCTTACATAGTAGAGTCACACTTGATATATTTGTTTGTACAACAATCAAAAGACAACAAGTTCTTTAGACTATGTCTCACCCCTTCTGTGGCTAGGATAATAGTAAAAGCTAGTGTGGATATAAGTCTGGTCTAGGGACTTCCTGGTGTCCCTCTGTGTGAAATTCAGGTTTGTGGCATCATAAGGTCGAGATAGTCCTGAAGTGGTGTCTGAAGTTGTGCATCGATCAAATCTTAGATAATGTGGGTTCTGAACCATTCCTGAAGAATCTGCGGATGATCCTGTTGAGTCCGTGATATTGGTATTATCTACTAGGTGTTATCTAGTTCATGGCAAGTGGGAATGGAAAAGGAAAATGACAATGATGGTACTAGTGAATGGAATACTATCCTCTTTCGCGCTACCTCGCGACATCTAAGAGGTAAAACTAAAGTACGCACTGTGGGACGACCAATAGTGTAATAAGTAACTGATGGTGGTGATAGTACCTGAGTAGTGAGTGCTCTACTAGTGATGGAAAGAAACATACTATCTTCCTTACAATAAACATCCTAATAAGTCCATTAAGATTAAGTCTGAATACTCTACCAAAAGGCATTCTATGTATGGGCTGAATGATAGGAAAACCCTGTTCCTATGGCAAATCAATAGTGCTAATGGTGGTGTAAGTGCAACTGGTGGTATAATGGTAGTGGAAGATGACAAGGCATCTTCAATGTCGGAATCCGATAAAAGGATGTCAGGGTGAGTATCTGAAGACATGTCACTTGTGAACCAGGTCAATAAAATGATATATATATATATATATATATATATATATATATATATATATATATATATATATATATATATATATACACACAAATATGAGTATAAATAACTCGCACAGGGTATGCATGAAACAACATGTATCATGATTTTGCACTTATGATGAAATGATGAGATGCTATGATGATGCGGTTATAGTCTAGGGTCCAAGATACATCCTAGTTCACTATAACCTTAGCTCTGATACCAATCTGTCACACTCCCAATTTACCTGACTTGCAGCGGAATGGAATGCCTGGGGGTGTCTGTCATAGCATCACAGTTACGGTTACATTGAACGACCTAAAGTGTCGTTTGGAAAATACTTCGTTTGATCATTGAAATAATCCAGAGTTTACAATATGAGGTCCCTAAAAGGTGTTGCATGTTTATGAAAACAAGTCCTACTAGATCAAACGTTTACATAAGTACATGAAATAATGGTGAGACGCGTCGACCCCGCGACTCCATGAAGGTCCAAATGCATGTCACATGAGCTACCTTAATAACCTGAAATGCATTGCTAAAACGTCAACACGAATGTTGGTGAATTCCATAGGTTTATAAAATGTAATGTTGTATGGCCACCACAAGTAAAAGTGCATAACAAAAGTCAAGTAAAATAGTACAATAGACCTTAAGCTCATGACCCCGAAGCTAGACTGTTGAAATTATATGCCCCTCCTGAATGTTTTACCAGAACACTCCCAAAATGTCAGACATGATATGCATCCGCTTACTGTTGGTAATATCTATCACGGATGGAGGCGTCACCCTCGATAGATCTATCCACTCACTCTAGCTTAATCGGCAAATTAACGGTCCATGATAATAAATAGGGGACTTTAACAGGTTAGTAAGGAAACTTAAGCAATGTACATATGTTTTGGTACTTGGGCTCGTACTAAAATGGTTGATGCAATGTATTCCCCCGTGGGATTTGAAATCAAAATATTGAATTGAAAACGGGGCTATGAAAACTCACCTTAAACTGATGATACTGTGATGAAGTGAAATGAACAACAACAATGAACGGTTAGCTGCCTCAACCTAATATGAATGATGAACGATCTTTTTAGATCACAAAATGATATATATCGTATGTATCAATGTTAGTGTTGAAATCCTCGGTTTGAAATCCTTGATATAACGCCTTGTAGTGATAAAAATATACTTGTAATCACTAATACTTCATTAGTTATGAATTTGGGTACTTGGTATTATTTCTAGAAATCTAGAGTTACTACGTAGTTTTAGTGTTATTATTTTCAAAAGCTGTCAAAATAATATAAGTTTTGCCGATATTGAAGTGAATATCTTTGTCATTGTAAGTCCGTTTTACTTCTTCTTTATATCCACGGTTACGTCTTAGTATGTAGTAATATATTTTGGAAAGCTTGGTTCCTCCGGGTTACGTCTAAAGTCTCGTTTTGTCCGACGAAAAACGTCCAACAGTATGTATTTTCAGAAAATATACTTTTCGTCAATAAACTTGCAAAAATCATAACTTCTTCGTTATAAACTCTTTTTAATCCGTTCTTTCGCCTACGGATTCGTTTTAGAAATTATTTTCTAAAAATTTTGCCAAAGTTTCCTTTATGTTTACTGATTTTCCTGGATTTACAAAAATGGGACAGAATGTTTATATACTTGTTACAAATCCATTTTTCATGTTCAAAACTAGTTTCTACTTCAACCAAATCTCTTGCAAACACCACAAAGCTATACTAATCCTACCATACATCTTCTTAGGGTGCCATGGGTTCCTAATCACTACTAATCATGTTAATTTAACAAGGGAACACCTAAATCAAAATCTAGGGTTTGTATGTTCAAAAAGTTAACAAAATAATGTGGTATAGCTAACTTGTACATGAAATTAAGCATGAAAACCATAAGATACAAATATTAATTAGATGAAATCGTGAAAATAAATTTGATAACTCACTTTGAAATAATAGGTGATTAGATGATGAGAAATCTTGTGTTACTTGAGTTTTTATTGCAAGAATCTTGATTAGAATGACAAAAGGAACAACTTTGTAGCTTTAAATCTTGAAAAATAATCACTTGATCATGGAGATTGGGTTGGGTCGTGGGTTAGAGAGGAGGAAGGGGGAGGATGAAAACTTTTTGGATCTTGAAAAGTGATATTATGATTTTGGTTTTTGGTTTTGATATAATTTTTTGAGGTTAATTGTATAATAGTAGTACATAAATGCATGATGTTAAGAAAATATAAGTCATGTGTCTAGGGGTGTTTGTATGGCCGGTTTTCAATGGGTAAAAGAGAAGCAAAGTCGGTTTTGGTAACTTAGGAAATGTAGTGTAATATTAGTTGTAGTTTAGTGTAAGTATTAGTTATTATCGGGTACCGGGTTTGCTAGAAATAAATATTAATGAAGTTAACCGGGACTTAATAAGGTCATAAAAATGTTAAAAATATGTTGGGTACAAGTATTGAGTGTTCGGGTGATTATTGTTTAATATTCACGAAAACCGTCGTAATATTTATAAACTTACGTTATAAATAAAATAAATTTCCAAAATACTGGGTAAATGAATATTATAACTTTTATGATGATATAATGGATATAAAAATATGTCGGGACCATTGTGGGAATATTTAGATATATTCGTCGTGTTTATTAACCGGGTGTTAACGTTTATTTATAAATAATTATACGTAAAACGTTAAATGTATCAAATATATAAATTTGAAAAATCCTAAAAGTGGTATAACATCAAAATGCTGTTATGATGATATGCAGACTGTCTCTAGTCCGTATGCAGTGTCCTTACTGATAATGAAATGAATTCGCACCTAAACCAATACGGTTACGCGAATTTTAATACTCGTAAACTAAATTTACGATGAAATGAGTAATGCAAGTGAATAGTGAAAACTTTTCCGGCAATGAATAGTGTTCAGTGAATAGTAAAATTCTCAAATGTTTCTCAAAATATCAAATTGACCTCGAAAATGATGAATAGTAAAATGATGAATAGTGTTTTGATGAATAGTGTTTTCCAAAGTTTTAGAAATGACCTGAAATGGTGAGTTGTGACAGTAGGACATAGGCTGACCACCTATATCCGACTCAGAAATGAATTTTGCAACACTGAGAATGGTTATAATAAAATTTTGTCTGGATTGAATCCTCTACTAAATTTCCAAATGTTTCATTTATGTGTGTGTATACCCTCGTTGTCAGAACATTCATACTTTTCATCACCTCGTGAACCGCCGCCTGGAAGCACGTCAACTGGTCATTTCATCTAATGAATCTTCACCTTTATAACACTTCAGAGACCAACATAAACTGAACTTCGGGACGAAGTTCCTTTTAGAGGGGAAGACTGTCACAACTCGTAAATTCTGGTCATTTCATCTCATGAATCTTCACATTTATGCACAATACACTTACATCATAGTATTTTCTTTTACCACATTATCATTATGTCGCAGATGTCATAGTCTTTTCCCTTCTCACCATCATTAACATTTCCTTTCCCCATCCCTATATATATAAGGAATTAGCTTACACTCTATAGATTCCGATGTCACTCGTCACTCACTATTCCCAATATTGATAAGTGGATATTATCAATGACCCCCCCTAGGAAAGACTTTACATACCATTTATAAGGAGGATCTCTCGGTACATTATGACCATTTAAAACTCAACAGAAATCTTAGGATACCACAAAACCACTCGAACCACGCTAACTAATCATGACGACTTCAAACCTTTCATTCTATGACAATCCACCCTCGAACACCTACTATTAGGAAATGTCTTATATATGTTTCACCCTTCTTTTCTTGTTTTGAAGAGCTATGCCGCCAAGGAAAGTTAAAGCTACTCTAACTATGACACCAGCTGCTATTCGGAAACTTGTTAAGGATAGTATAGCCGAAGCTCTAGATATCGAGAGAGCTGAATGCACTTGGAAGGATTTTAAGATTAGTGATCCCATAAAGTTTAAGGGCACTGAAGGAGCGGTCACTTTGATTCGTTGGTTCGAAAAGACTGAGAATGTGTTCCTCATGTGCGGCTGTCCTGATGTCAGCAAGGTAAAATTCGCTACTGGTATGCTTTTGTATGAAGCTATGTCATGGTGGAATATTTATGCTCAACTGATTGGTATGGAAAATGCCTACAAGCTCACCTGGGAGCAATTCAAGAAATTGATGACTAAGAAGTTTTGCCCTCGTACCGAGGTGAAGAAGTTGGAAACGGAGTTCTATGAGTTGGTAACAAAAGGTGATGACATCGAGACCTACATTAGGAGGTTTCAAGAGTTGGCCGCGCTATGCCCAACTATGGTTCCCGATGATGAGAAAAGGTTGGAAAACTTCATTGAAGGACTGCCCGAAAGCATCCGAGGGGATGTGATTTCTTTTGATCCCCAATCAATGGAAGAGGCTATCCGGATATCTCGAAAGCTTATGGCTCAGGTAACAAAGAGAGAAACTACTGACAACAACACCAACCACGACAACAACGAAAACAAGAGGAAAAGGGATGACAACCAAGGAGACGATCAAGAATGGCACCCAGTAATCTCATAACTTTGGGAAATGGCACCCAGTAGTCTTTAATCTTTGAGCATTGGCATGTACACATATCGTATACACATATGTCTTAATCATACTATATATTAGTAGTGGGTTGTGAACACACAGGTTACAAGTCTCTTATGGCGGGACTTGTAACTGAGTGGATTTACGATGCCTTTGCTGTGTGATCATTTTCTATAGGCTTTATTTGTTAAACAAACTCTATGAACTCACCAACCTCGTGTTGACACTTTAGCATGTATTTTCAGGTTTTAAGCAATGGCACGCTACTAGAGGTTTTGGCAGGGCATGGCATGGTCATATAAGACTCTGATATTCATTTAGGGACCGTTTTTAACTATTTTAAGGGCCTACTTCCGCACTACTTTTAACAATGTAAATGCAACATTTTTGATTTAACTATTTTATTCTAAATGTTTGAAGTGAAAACCATTTTTGTACTTGTGTCGAGATACCAATTGAGTTACACCCCAGCTACATGTATGCTTCCACTGGACCCGATTCTGGGGGTGTGACATTCTCTAACTCTATCTGCATTTGTTTCTCAAATGCCATTTCTCTATTTCTTATTTTCGTCTCAAACTCTTGTTTTTCAATCTATTACTCTTGAAACATTTCAAACTTCCAAAACTCTAATTTACTCTTCAAATCAATTTCTATCTATGACCGCATATCTTCTAACTTTTCCTTTTGAATTTCATCCTTCTCAATGACAATTCCTTTCCTTCTCGATTCTTCCTTTAAGGATGTTATCTCTTTTCCATCATTACTAGTAACCATCAATAATGCTGGTTCGTCATCTTCGAACACAAGGTTTGCTTTTTCTTCTCTACGGTTTGGTTTGGGACAATTTGCAGCAAAGTGTCCAAACTCATGACAATTATAACATTCTATTTCTCTAAAGTCTCTCCTATGGTATTTTTGATCTCCTTGGTTTCTCTTGTTTCTATCATAAATATCTCCATTCTTACTATCTCTTGTGAATCTTCCTTGGCCTCTTCCTCGTGTTTGATTACCACCTCCTCGTCTATCATTTCCAAAGTTGTGTTCATAATTTTTGTTATTCCCTTGACGTGTGAATAACAATTGCTCACTATTATCTTCCTCACTTCCTTTTCTAAACTTAAGCCTTTCTTCATAAGTCTTAAGTTTCCCAATAATCTCCTCTAATTTTACTTTCTTAAAATCAACCACCATTTCAATAGTTGCAACTACTGGTACAAACTTATATGGCACTGCATTAAATAATTTTCGTACTTTTGTTTGTTCATCAAACGTCAATCCACATGTAGCAGCCTTTGTAATAATACTTATTAACTTCCCGGGAAATAAATCGATTGTTTCATCTTCTTTCATTACAAGTCTCTCAAATTTTGATTTAAGTTGTTGCGAGTGTGCTTGTTGTACATCTTCTGTCCCGATAAATCTAGCCTTTAGTGAATCCCAAATTTCTTTTGCTGTTTCACATCCCGCAACTTGCATTTGCAAATCCTCTGGTAACCCTTGAAATAGGTATGCTGACGCCGAACTATCCTTCTTTACATCAATCTCTTTTCATGTACTTACTCCTTCTACTAAATCCCATACTCCATTTGCCATTAATATCTTCTTCATTCTTAATGCCCATAATGTATAATTTGTATTGCTTAAAACTGGGCATTGATATGATGGTAACGATGTGGGGAAAACAACTCTTTTTTCGTTTTTATCTCCCGTCATATCTTTCGATTTGATTTTCTTCTAAAACCAATATAATTCTAATAATAGTCGACCTTAAATCCTTCTTTCTAACCCACAATAGTAATATACAACTTCTAAAACCAATATAATCTTAATAACAATTGAACTTAAAACTTTCTGCCTAATCACAATAATTCTCAAACAATTCTAACGTTTTCCTAACGCGAGTTGTAAAGAAAATTTTAATTTTAATCTATTCTACTAATAGAAAAAAAATAAAACTAATATAACAGGTATTGAAAAGTAAAACCTGTATATCTTGTTGCCCCTTTTTGATCATAAAATGCATTAGACACTTTGTTTATTCATACCTTAAGTGATATGGATGCTAAAGCAAATATTTACGACTAGATACTTGTTTACGTCATAATTTGTAGTTCAACGAGTTTACGTTTTGTGATTATCAAAACATAGAGATATCGATATATGTTAATAATGTTTTTAGGCATTATTTATATCAACAGTCTAGTTTGTCAAAAGTATAGTTTACAACCGAAAAACAGTTAAATTCGGTTATGGTAGTTGTGTCTGTTAATGAACCGTTGTGATGGTTCATAGTGTCGGTTGATGGGGTATAAATACCCGTGTAAACCAATTCTGTAAAAACTAATGATTGTTTTATAAATAAACTTAGTATATTTTTATTCAGTTGTTCATAGAAAGAGACGAGACCAACAGTGGCATCAAAGCCAAAGGATTCGAACTAGAGAAAACAGAGACCGATTGATTCAGGGAATCAATCAAGAGAAGGAGAGACCGTGCGCATACCGGTCAATCAAGAAGAGAGAAAGACAGTGAAGAGATCAATCCTTCAAGAGAAGAAGTATTACAACTTGTTGTGACCTCCACATCCAAGTTGTTAGAGCATCATTCATTATATCTATTTCTTTGTGTAACTAGTTGTGAATATTTGATAGAAGATAGATTAGCAAGGTGTGTAGATAGAGTGAGTGTGTAGTAGATAGTTGTGAAGTAGAGAAGTTGGGAAGTAGATAGTTGTGAAGAAGATTGTTGTGAAGTAGATAGTTGTGAAGATAGATAGGTGTGAAGAAGTAGTGTTGTGATTAAGTAGTGACTAGGTGTGAAGAAGTTGTGTAGAAGGTGTGAATAAGTTGTGACGAAGTTGTGGTGTGTATATTGGTGTGTAAGGTTTTCTCCGCCATAAGGGAGCTTGTTGACATAGTGAAGAAAACTCTCGAGTAGGTGACTCGAGGAGTGGAGTAGGGCAAGAAAGGTGTCCTTGTAGACGAACCACTATAAATTCTTTGTCTCGCGGTTAGATCTTTCCATATCTTACTTATTATCTTGCTTATATCGTTATTACTTTTGTAGACGTAGACGTATATATATATATTTGCTCATATAGTGCTAGTATTGATTTTACTTAAAGATCAAACGAAAGTTTCATTCACAAAACAAAGTTTTTACAATCAAACTAAAAAGGTAACATACATATAATTGATCATTTCGATCAAGTATAGTTTTCATACAAAATATAACTAAGGATTATAAAATAAACGATTACTTACTTATCTCTCGTATATAGCTATAATTGTTTATATTATGCATGTGTTGATTTCACATACTTAGCTTATATTATTATTGTTCATACTTAGATATAGTTGTTCATATTGTTCAAGATTTGATTTTACATAAGATTGAATCAAAGTTTTAAAAGCAAACAAGGTTTTAAAACTAAACTAAGTTTTCATAATAAAATTAAAAAGACGTAAAACTATTCAACCCCCCCCCCCCCCCCCTTCTAGTTTTTCACAATTGGTATCAGGAGCCACATCTAGCAAGATTTTTAAAATATATTGTATTTTAAAACTTGTAACGATTTATGGAATCTGAAAAATATTTAGAAGGGCAATCTATGCAAAGACCACCGCTATTTGAAAGTGATGGATTTTTATATTGGAAAAATCGATTCGAAACTTATGTGAAATCAAAGGATCTAGATCTTTGGCATGTTATTACCTTTGGTGATTTTCCCCCTATTCAATATAATTTTGAAACTAAAAAGGATGAAATTGTATCTTTTGAAAAACAAAATGATGATTTGAAAAAGAAACTAGCAAAAAATAATGAGGCTAAAATGGTTATTTATAATGCGTTACCACACAAAGAATATGAAAGAATTTTTATGTGTAAAACCGCAAAAGAAATTTGGGATTCTTTACTAATAACTCACCAAGGTAATAGTCAAGTTAAGGATAACAAAATAGATCTACTTGTGCAACAATATGAGCAATTTACGATTCCGGAAGAGGAATCAATTGATAATGCTTTTGCGAGGTTTAACACTATCATCACAAGTCTAAAAGCACTTGATGAGAATTTTTCTAGTAAGAACTTTGTCAGGAAATTTCTTAGGGCTCTTCATCCAAAATGGTGAGCTAAAGTTACGGCTATTGAAGAATCAAAGAATTTGTCAACTCTACAACTTGACAAATTAATTGGGAACTTGAAAGTACATGAGGTTATAATAAAGAAGGACTCCGAAATAGTCAAAGGAAAAAGAGAACAAAGCAAATCCATTGCTTTGAAAGCTAGGAGAGAATCTAGTGACGACGAAAGCTCAACCTCCGAAAGTGATGATGAAGAATACGCTATGGCTGTAAGAGATTTCAAGAAATTTTTCAAAAGACGAGGAAGATTCGTTAGACAACCGCATGATGAAATGAAAGTATCTCAAAGAAGTAAAAATGACAAGAATGGGAAGAATGAAAGGAAGTGTTTTAAATGTGGTGATCCAAACCATCTCATCGGAAAGTGTCCAGTGATGTCAACAGATCAAAATCAAAAGGCGTTCATTGGAGGTTCTTGGAGTGATAGCGATGAGGACAAGAAAGAAACCACAAAGGAGGAAAAGTGTCTCATGGCTAAGACGTCAAAAGAGGTACATTCCGAAACCGAGTTCTTTAGTGATGAAAATTTATCATTAGATGAAAAAGACCTAGATAATGAATATAATAGATTATGCAAATTAGGTCAAAAAGTAATGGTTAAAAATAAGTCACTAAAACATATTAATAATCTATTAGAAAATGAAGTACTCGAATTAAAAATTAAACTACAACATTTGGAAAAAGAAAAAGAAGTTTTTATAGAATGTAAAACATGCTTAGAGGTCAAAAATGAAAACGAAAAACTTAAAGATAAAATTTTCAAACTTGACAAGTTTAAAAAAGGAAGTAACTCGCTTAAGAAAATAATAAGTGTTCAAGAAACTTCGGGAGATAAAACCGGTCTAGGACTCACCTTAACTAATGTTTCAACTAGTGAAAATAAAAATATAAAGTTTGAATGTGAATCTAGTAAACAAAAACCATTAGAGTCAAAACCTAAGTATATACTTATAGAAGATAGAAAAATACCTATTGCAAGTGATGAGGAAGTAAAAAGTTTTTATAAACCATCATTAAAAGTCAAAACTGGATTTTCTAAACCAAAATTAAGATCTAAAACCCCACCTCCAAATAGACCAAATAATCCTCATCCTTGGTCTAAAACCCCTCAACCTAGAAGAAACCAAAATAGACAAAACTACAATAATACTAGTCATCAAATGTGGAATTATCAACCAAGTTACAATCCTTGGAGAATATTACCACCATACATGCATCCTAGCCAAATGTTAAATATGTTTGGACCAAACAACTTTGGACCAATGAGACAATGGGGACCAAGACAATCTTCGAAGAAGTTGGAATCTCATCTACAAATGACTTCTATAAGTCAACATAGTCACTTGAAGTGCTTGAAGAAAATCCATTGAAGACTAAAAGGTACACGTCTCTTTTAAGTTCATCGCTATAATTTGCATGCTTAGATAAATGATTAGTTAGATTAATGCTTAGCTATACATATATATTGTTTGTAACTCTTATACATATATATGTACATAATAGCTTATATACTTATAACCTAGAAACATCTTTAGTTGACTTTCTTAGGAATAAAATGTAATTGTTCATTATCGAACAAAATAGAAAATGGAAATCTTCTATATCCACTAATTGCAAACTCATGGTGATGAAGTGAAATGAGTTAAGTGGATCAATCGTTAATATAGAAGTAGGATTAGATCCTTTACGTAAGAAAACTATGGATGAAACAAGCTCTCGTAGACTATGGCATTAAGTTAGATATGGCTTAACCAATCCTCTTGAGCATGAGATCTTTAATTAACATCTTTTAAAATCTATGATTAATGATATTTGTTGTCAAAAATCTAATATCACAAAAAAAAATGCAAAAACCTCACATTTTGGAAAATAGTTTTTCAAATGATTATCCCACTTTTTAATAACATGTTTTCACTATTAATATCCATAATTGGTATCCACAATTGGTAACAAAGATTGGGAAAATTCTCTTTACCTTTCATTAACACATTTTGAAGTAAAACCCAATCTATTTTATTCTAGTAACTCTCACATCTACGTGAAAACCTACTTTCAAACATTGTTGAATAATGCTAAAAACGTCTCTTTAAATCATGCATGGTGATCTCATATTTGTCATCTATATTTATATAAATGACACTTATAAGTGAACTGAATCAAATCAAGAGGACCATGGTTTGTCTATTAAGACTTTGTTTGTAACAAAAATCCATTCTATCATAACTACCTACTTATTGCACATTGATACACATTAGGATTAATCCTCCTAGTTATGTAGTTATGAAATACTTGATGTTGCTTATTGTTTCCTAGCACTTATATTTTACTTGCTTGATGAGTATGTTTACATGCTAGATGAAATTTCTTGTTTACTTAATCTCTTTGGTTAACATGATTTGGCTACATAATTAGTATATGCTTAATTGCCTCAAAGAGTTGGACTTTTTTAAAACCAGAAACACAACCTTTCTGCATTTCACTACCAAAAACCCTTTTCTGGCAATCTGGGAATCACCAGATGGGCGGCCCCCTTAAATCATAAGGTGGCCCCCTTAATTATTAAGGGGACCGGCCTCCACTTAAGGGGACCGGCCATCTGATGGTCGAAGGTGTTGTTTCCCCTTTCTACTTTTTAGCCCATTTCATCCTACACTTCCCAAAATTCACAAACCTATTCTATCCAAAACCTTCCATCAAAGTTTATCCATCCTTGATCCTACCAATCCTACATTATAAACACTCTCATTCCTCTCAATCTCCACTCATCTCATCATTTACTCTCCCATTAAACCAAAACTACCAAGAAACTTGTTTGGAGAAGAAAGCCTAACTTCCTTTAAAATTCTGTCAAACCAAATGACGTTGTCAAACATCCAAACACCAAATTCCTCCTATGTTTTCAAACATTACTTACCTAACACCTCACTCTCCTTCTCACCAACATTACATATCAAAAACCTTTACTCACCCATATCCTTCTATATTACACTCAAACCTCATAATCTTTTCACAACTCAAGCGATGTTGTTCATAATCAACCAACACCTAAACCTCACTCTCACACAAATGATCCATTTAACAACAAATCATCCATTCGTGCTTCGACTAATGCTCCTTCTTATGATGACCATGCACAATCCCAAAACAATAATCCCAACCTCATTACCAACACTTTACATGTTGCTCATTCAACAAAAACACCATCCACTCATGAAGCATCTGTTCCACCCATATCATGTTTTCATGATTACCCAAGCTCAAACATGTCTCCACCACCAAGAGTATCACCACCACATCCTACAACTTCACATGCCATTCCTATGTTGCATGTTCAAACCCTCACCCAAGACAACTATCATGCTCCACCACCATCACCTTCCTCCGAACACTTGAAGTTCGTTGAGGCGCTAAAAGAAGCCCATGAGCTTGGTGCTCTTTTAGCCTTACATCTTGCTCAACGCAATTTGGATCCACCTTCATCTAGATCACCCTCATCACCACACAACATAAATCAACTTGAGAAGCATGTCAACAATTGACCTTGTTGCATCTTTCTTCTAAAAATGATTGCATTCAATGAACACTTTACTTGGATTGAATATCTTCTCACTAGATCACATCCAATACCCTCACTTGAACAACATCCAAAACCTTAATTAACCTCTTCCGCTACAAACTCTCCACCACCAAACTCTCCAACATTCATGACCCAAACATATACCTCCATTAATCCAACAACCTTACCCTAACTCAACCATCCTCATTCCAAACACTCCATCATCAACCATCTAAGCATACCATATGCTTATGATTTTCACTTTCAAATACGAATCAACCAACCTTTTGTTACAAGCAAGTCCGATGGTTCTCTTTGGTAAATTAGTATATTTAACATAATCAATTTGAATGTTATGCATCCTTAATATTTGTTTGCTATGCTTGTTATTTGTATATTGCATATTTTTCTATGTATGCTTGTGCTTCTAATATTTTTGCAGCCAAGATTCCCATTACTCGATTCCTTGGTGCCCTCGAACGAGGGGGAGCACACATCAAGGGGGAGCTTTCATCTCGTCTAACTTCATTTATGAAGCTAGTCGGCATAACCTTTTTGATTCTACAAAAAGGGGGAGAAGTGAATATAAACTCACTAAATACATGTCTAAAAATTAATTTTTAGACTTGATGAGTTTAGGTTTTGTAATCATCAAAAAGGGGGAGATTGTTGATATAAATAATGCCTAAAAACATTATTAACATATATCGATATCTCTATGTTTTAATAATCACAAAACGTAAAATCATTGAACTACAAATTATGAGTTAAACAAGTATTTAGTCGTAAATATTTGCTTTAGCATCCATATCACTTAAGGTATGAATAAACAAAGTGTCTAATGCATTTTATGATCAAAGGAATTTTTATTTTTACAAACCTTACATTTTATTAAAGTGGGACAAATATTTTTAAACTTATACAAAACATTTTTGTATTTATAAGAAATGTTTTATTCAAAATAAATATTTTGAATTCAAATTTCAACCCAAAAAACGGCTACATTCTTCAGGAAAAACCTCCCCTACAAAAAGACAAAAAATCTGAAGAAAAAATATTTTTTTATTAGGCGGCCCCCTTAGTTATACTAGGCGGTCCCCTTAATTATTAAGGGGACCGGCACCCAATTAAGGGGACCGGCTACGCTCCCAAACAGTATTTTTCCCCCTATAAATACTGGTTCATTTCACAAATTTTTCTCACCTTTTGCACCCCAAAACTTCCTGTTCTAGATCTCACTTCTATTCTCTAAAATCCTTTGATCATACATACATAAATCTTTGTTTCAAAGTGATCCAAACCTCTACCTTTCAAGTGCAAGAGAAGAATACTTCAATCCTTCAAGAGAAGAAGTATTACAACTTGTTGTGACCTCCACATCCAAGTTGTTAGAGCATCATTCATTATATCTATTTCTTTGTGTAACTAGTTGTGAATATTTGATAGAAGATGGATTAGCAAGGTGTGTAGATAGAGTGAGTGTGTAGTAGATAGTTGTGAATTAGAGAAGTTGGGAAGTAGATAGTTGTGAAGAAGATTGTTGTGAAGTAGATAGTTGTGAAGATAGATAGGCGTGAAGAAGTAGTGTTGTGATTAAGTAGTGACTAGGTGTGAAGAAGTTGTGTAGAAGTTGTGAATAAGTTGTGACGAAGTTGTGGTGTGTAAGGTTTTCTCCGCCATAAGGGAGCTTGTTGACATAGTGAAGAAAACTCTCGAGTAGGTGACTCGAGGAGTGGAGTAGGGCAAGGAAGGTGTCCTTGTAGCCGAACCACTATAAATCCTTTGTCTCGCAGTTAGATCTTTCCATATCTTACTTATTATCTTGCTTATATCGTTATTACTTTTGTAGACGTAGACGTATATATATATTTGCTCATATAGTGCTAGTATTGATTTTACTTAAATATCAAACGAAAGTTTCATTCACAAAACAAAGTTTTTACTATCAAACTAAAAAGGTAACATACATATAATTGATCATTTCGATCAAGTATAGTTTTCATACAAAATATAACTAAGGATTATAAAATAAACGATTACTTACCTATCTCTCATATATAGCTATAATTGTTTATATTATGCATGTGTTGATTTCACATACTTAGCTTATATTATTATTGTTCATACTTAGATATAGTTGTTCATATTGTTCAAGATTTGAGTTCACATAAGATTGAATCAAAGTTTTAAAAGCAAACAAGGTTTTAAAACTAAACTAAGTTTTCATAATAAAATTAAAAAGACGTAAAACTATTCAACCCCCCTTCTAGTTTTCCACATAGACCCTTTAACTTATACACTTTACATACACGACTCTAAATACGTAAACTAATTATACTACGACCCCTAAAATGGATTAATGAATTATCATCCAATACACTTGCTAACTTTTCATGCATATTTGGTTTATGACATGGCATGTTTGGACTGCTTGAAAATAAAAGGAAGCGGTACCCTCTTCATCTCTCATCTCTCATTGAGTTATACTTTGTCGAACAAATCGTTTATAGCTAATGTATTCATTGATAATTGAGTTAAATTTTGTGAAATGGGTTCTTCTTGCTAGAATCAATATCATGTTTATTTTTTGTTTTGCCATTTTTGTTCGCCATTCATTTTTTTTAGTTGGTTTAACGTTTCTGCCACTTTTTCTTATTCTCTAATAAGTGTTGTTCTTCCTATATTGTAGATCAAAACTTTATGTTAACGGGAAATGTGGCTCTACTTGAAGCCAACAAAGTATGTTACCAAATGCCACATGCTCCTGCAAGCTCTGGTTCAAATTCAAATCTTTTCACTTACATTAGTTTGTTATACAAGCAGTGATTGAACAAGCAGATGCTGAATGTTATGTAGTCGATCTGTCTACCCACAAAAAAAGCTTAGTTGTTTAAGTTGGAACAAGTATACCATCATTTTATGTTTATGTGGTGGAAAATAGAGATATGCATGTTATGTTAAAGTTGGTTAAGTAAATAGACATGTCTTTTCTTAAGTAATCGTTTATATTATCGTTTCATACATGGTTTATTTTTGTGTTTTCGACAAACAAACTCATAAAACTAGCCCATCTATCGAACGGGCCTCGAATCTAGACAAAACCAAAGATATAAAGTTATAAAGTTTATACTTTTTTAGTTTAGTCTAAACTAGTGTGTCACATAATTTTGCGAGAATCACTATATTTCTATTTTCGAGTGTACCGATATGTTTCAAAGCAACATTTGAACTGATCAAGTCGTTTTGGTCATTGGAGATGGTTGGTTTTGGTGAAGCAGGTCACCACTTTAAAGTTTGTGAGATAAGTTTTTAGTGCTTAAGTCATGATGGTTGTTAGGTACGCAAGATATATGAAATGGTAACAAAAAAGAGTTATTTTAGTGTGGTATATATGCTCATTTGTGCATACAATCATAACTCATTTACACTCATTAAAACTAATTGAATAGCTTACTCTGTAATTACCAGAACAAATATAATCATATAATATTTTATAGTAGTATTGGAGATGTGTTAAGTAAGGGGCGGAGTTATTTAGAACCCAACGGGTTTAAACCGTTGAACAAGAATTTTTATTATACTCATAATGTATTTTAATACACCTGTTTGTTATACTGATTACACAAAACTTATTATCAAAACCAACAACTATCTAAACGTAGTAAAAAGGCTTCGAAGAAAAAAGCTCAACATGCTAAGTAAGTATTTTTTTATATAAATAATATTATGTTAAAATCCCGTGCGTACACGGGTATTATAACTAGTGATAAGAACACCATAACAAATTGTTTGAGACAATTCATGACAATGGACCGGCATAATAATAGAAGTCCTGGTATACTTTATGCATATTATTAGACATCACAATAATAAATGTGTGCATATGATTATAAGAAAAGTAAAAAAAAAAATCATTTCTTCATATTTAAAAACATGACGAACTAGAATCATGCAGCTGCCTTAAGGGTAAAAACACGGCTACGAACAACTTGCATATTACATCCTTTTCAAAACTATGTACAACTTGCATATTACATCCTTTTTTAAACTATGTTTGGATATCTTCTATGTAAATCCTTCTTTTGTCTAGCTTTTTCAATAAAATATCGTTGTTCAAAAAAAAATTAATTAAAAAAAAAACACTATGTTTGCATCTAGTTACTCTTGAAAAACATGGTCACATTATATTTTTATTGAGAACTATGTTTACTAACAGGGACGGAGCCAGGAATTAGGAATAAAGGAGGCCGAAATTTTTTTCCCAAAGGTTAGGGGGTCATTTGCCTATAGTTGCGTCATATGCTTAAATTTTATCTTTACTACATATAATAGAGAAATGGTCAAAGTGAAATTTTAAAATTGTGGAAAATTTAACTTTTGGTCAATGCCCATAATGCCCTTGCACCATATTTTGGAAAGTATTGCTATATTGAAAAGAATATAAAAGGAATTGCTATGGTTGTAAACTATATAGGCGTTTAAACACGAAATCAATAGAAGTTGAATTGTAACTTAAAACTTAAACTTACCGGACAAGATACACGGCTAAGTTTACTTTTTTTAAGGTTATACATGGCAAAGATGACTTTTTTTTGTAACTTAAACACACGGCTAAAAAGGAATTCTAAGTTTGGTAGAGATTCACACGCCTAATTTCATTTTCAACTATAAAAACATCATACTTTCATTTTAAAATTCTACCACATCGTTAAGTGGAAGTTGATGCAAATGAATAATCAAAGAAATGTTGACGATCTTAATGTTGAGGTTAGTACTATTTGTCGTTTATATAACACCTACTTTATTTCAATGCTTTATTCCGTGGTCACTTATATAACACTTAATTGTGCAATGTTTTCCTTTGTTTATATATAGCTTCATCGCGCTCCATCCTACGCCGTTTTTAATCTCAATTTGTTAAACTGGAATTGGGATGATGTTATGTCATCACGGATTATGATGATGATGAAGACAACTTGCCAACGGCAACTAAAATAATTTCCTATGTACAAAACTCCCTTTTACTCCAATTACTCGGACGGGGCATATGCATAAGGTTATTAACTAATGCAAGATTGAATTACTGACATGGATGGAACAACCGGAACCATTATTTACCAGTAAATTTATTTTATGTATTTATGGAGCGTTTTACATTTAAACTTGTGTATCTTTTTTCGATTCAATAAAGTTATTCTTATTCTTATAAGAAATAAATTATGCACTGCCTAAGTTATTCTTATATATGACCTTTTATATGTATTCTTGTATGTAGCCTTTTACACGTATTCATCAAAATTTGTGTCAAACTTAACTCTCTATGTTATATTCATCAAAATTTATGTCAAACTTTACTACGTGGTAAAAAAATAATTTTGTAGTTATATGAAAAGATACAAGCTTTTATGATTTTTAAACTTTGCTAATTTCTTATAATAATAGACAACCAAATTTGGAAAAGATACAAGGTTTTATAGTTTCTAAGATTGAAAAAAAATGGCTGCTATTATTGTTTACAATTAAATGTTTTTCAAACTTTACTATTTTATTTGAGTTAAATTATGACATGTTATAACCTTCTGCAATCATATTTTGATTATTTCACATTTTATGTATAAACATTACACGAAACACTTATAGCTGTTTGATGCTAGACATCTCGTTCATATGCATTTTGATTATTTCACGTTTTATCGCACCTATAACTGTTTGCTGCTATAAATTCCGTTGTTATGCACGGGTACTCGTCTAGTAAGGTAAATAGCAAAGCGATTTGGGCGTGTTGGAGGGTGCCGAGCACCCCGTGGCTCCCTCGCTGTCTCCGTCTCTGTTTACTAATGTATACTATGTGAATTGAGAATAAAATTAATTGATTATTTTATTTTAAATAATAAGACATTAGTAAAATTACTTTTATTACTTAAGTGTGGTCGTTTTCTTCCATCTCTGCTCCTTATAAATTACTGTAGGAGTCATTTTATCATTTCAAATACATCAAGAAATACACTCACTCATCTCCTTTTGTTTATCAATCAGTATCCGGTTCGTAATAGAGGGAAGACATGTATCTGCTCGCATTGACCATCTGTTTGTGCTAACGGAGTTAACCGTTGCTGTTGTATCCTGAGAGATAGACTTTCATGATTCTCAAACATTGTAAAGAGGACGAATCTATCTTAAAGATAATGTGAGCTTCACAAGCCTCAGCATTTTCCTTATTTGTATATTTTGAGTCTTGGTAATTGAAAAGTTTACACTATCATTCTCTACACTTCATGTTTTCATGTTATATTTAATGTGTCTCTAGTAGCATTACACGCATTACCTAACAGTTACATGTATATATTTAGTGGTCAATGTAATTTGTAGATGCTAATCGAGATTCGAGTAAACATCCAAGCTCTTGTAGAAATACAACATTGAACATTGTCTAGTCTCACAATAAAATACTAGAACGGTACCCGCGCAATACGGCGGTTATATTTTGCGTTATTTGGTTACACGTTTAGTTGTCTTCATGCTTTATAAGAATAGATATTAGAGATGGTTAAACCAAATAATTTTAGTTTGAACAACCAACCGCTTCCTAACAAACTTTCTAACTAACTTGCTTCCTAACAAATTAATTTTGAAATTTTTCCATAATAAGCAAGAAAAAAGTCTGAATTTTAAGCCTTTCTAATTATAGAATAGTTTCAAATGCATTATAATGTAGTATAGATTAGTAGCCATTCAGACCAAATGAAGTTATATTATATGGAATTATGGATCATTGATTTTATGTTACTGACCAAAAAGTTATAGCTTTTAGGTGCGAACAAGATTATCAGAAAATTACGGTTGTTTTTCTCAAACATAAGTTGTTTAAATTATAAGATTTGTCAACATGGACTCAATAATACTTCTATGAAAGAAAGTAAATGGTATCCAATTATTGAAAATGTACTAAACTATTAAATGTAGTTTTTAATTCTGAAAAGAACTTAACATGACGAGCGAAAGCATCAAAAGTCCTTTCACAGTGAATGGTATCTCACTCTTTCATATAAAATGTCACAATTGGCAGAATAGTTGTTAGCACGAAAAGTTTAGGGTGCGTTTGGTATCCCGCTATGAGAATGAGACTATAACTATAAAAATGATTAAAGGTGTTTGTTTAAGATGAAAGGGTCCACTACTATGGTAATGAATGATAGAAATGTTTTATACTCCATATACCTAAAAAAAGTAAGGTATGGATCTTTCATACCGAGAGGCCTACCGCTACTACCAAAATCATTCTCATTGTAATTTATAGCGGCAAACCAAACGCACCCTTAGTTTATTTTAAACGATTCTGGTTAAATACTTATTTTAATTTTGCAATAACTCATTTCAACAAACCCAAACCAATATTAGTGTGATGATAAAACGATATCAACACCGAGTAAACAATCCAAACCCAACACAGAGTCGGGTATGTATCATACTTAACCATCGCTAAGTATCCAAAGCCTCGTATCAACCACTTAGATTGATACGACTCCAACATGATTACCCCACCATTAAGATATATGACATTTATTGGGATTCACTGTAGCTTAGCTACAGTGCCACAAAACACTCTAGCGCAACAGTGAAAAGCACTCACATCCAAACAGTGATACGCACAGTAACTAACGGTCGTTAGCTATTTAACGGCCGTTAGCTAACGACCGTTAGCTTTAACATTTTTTAAAAAAAAATTGTACGCACTTGGTCCTTCATCTCAGCGGTTCGTTCCAAATTTAGTCCTCACATAATTTACATAATTGGTCCTTCATGTTATACATCCGTTGCAAAGTCGGTCCTTAAGCTCCGTGACAAAGCGCAACAAAAATCAATAATTTTGTATTCGAACACTCCGCTGCAACGCGCGGTGGAAAAATCCTAGTGTATATACATTCACATATCCAACATCCACACGAATATTAAAAATAACATTAATCAACCAACAATCAAAACAATAATTAAAAACCAACATCATTTTTTTATGCATCCCTGTTTTGTAAATCACCGTGTACTCATCTCGATGCCCAACTAATAGCTCATAAGATTGTCCATACGTCCCTTTTCTATCACCTATAGAATTCAATGTGCATTCGGTAAATAACATTCGTCCACACTCCCTTTTTATTTAAAAGAGTCAAGTACTTCGTGCGACTGATTGCGCTACTGTAACACCCCCTAAATTTCAACTAGAGCAGCGGAAGACTTTGTGGGGTATTACTTAGAGGATCGAAGTCAACGTCATAGAAAATGACTCAAAGAAACGTTTTTAAAGTTATGTTTATCATTCATTAAAAGCAAGTATTCAAGTACAATTTGTTCCATTAGTTTTTAACATATCATAGAAGATATGGATTATTTAAAAGCGAATGACAAAACATTTTATTTAACACCCATGTTAGGGTTTAGTACCCTCTCCATGCCTTGAGCTCCTTCGCATTTATTTTCTGAGATAAATATGCTTAAAGTCAACAAAAGTTGAGTGATATTCATAGGTTTAAATTTAGTAGTTGAACACAAGCTATAGTGATAATTGCATCGAATTACAATTATAAATTAAAAATCATTTATTATTGCATTAAGCTCATGACACTCATCCGCTTAATAGATCTCATCATAAATGATGGATTATAGTAACAGTAGCCCTCGGGATAGGTTCTTGCCAGTAACCTATTAGATTTCAAATAAAGTGCGTTTGGTAGTTCTCTCGAACGACCAAACGGGGATTGTCAATCCCTAATAGATCTATCCATAATTATTTACGTTCACCCTACGAGTGACTAAGGCTCATGATATGAGGGACTTTTGGCAATAAGGGACTTAAGCAATAACAATTTCAGGCATAGCATAAGAAAAATACCTGTGTTCAGTTTTTATAGCATGTATCTCCCCACGAAAACAGTTTTATAAAAGTGGGCTATGAACTCACCTTAGTGGTATAGTGGTAAAAATATCGATACTCAGTTTGCAAAAAGGGAACGGCTCCACACACAACCTAGATAATATATGGCAAGTTTTAGTGTTTGATAGTCTTAATGGTTTAATCGCGAGTAGTTTTTGAATACGTGAATTGTTAATTTAACGATAGTAAAACTTGTGGTTTTATAATATATCGTAAGTTTAGTTAAGATATATATATATATATATATATATATATATATATATATATATATATATATATATATATATATATATATATATATATATATATATATATATATATATAACGTAAAGTTTAATAATAATAATAGTTTGAAATAAAATGTAACGTCGTGATGTGAAATCGTAACAAATGGAAAGTAAAAATAAAAATGTTAATTTTAATATATGGCCCTTGTCTTTTCTAAAATTTTACACTTTTTACCTTAACGGCGTTAGCGTTACACCATTAGTCCAAAGTTAAATATATTTAAGTTTTACGTTCAAAACTTTATAATTTTTACACTTTTCACCCAAAAGTTTATAAAATTAGTTTTTCATCCTCAAGTTTGTGAAATGACAGTTTTTACCTCAACTTTGTAAAACTGACACTTTTAACCCGAAATTTATAAAATTTGCAAATTTAGTCCAAAATTCATCAAATTCGAAACTTAGTGTTTTTATTTCTTAATTAGTTTAAAAACAGCTTATTTAACTTTTCATAACTGCTTATTTGTTCGAAAAAGCTTATTTATAGCTTATGGGCTTTTAACGAGAAATCTAGGGCCCGTTAAACTTTTTAAATCCAATGGGCGTACGAGGGTTTTGGGCTTGGTTTTGGGCTAATCTTAGGATGTTAAAAACGTTACTCAACAGCTTATTGAAACAGCTTATACGATTTTCTTATTTTCGGCTGATTGGGCTTTAAGGCCCAATCTATAGTTATTAGTTTTCAAAATTGATTTCTATGTCGATTTGCTTTGTATCTTTTACTATGTGAAGACGTAAGTATTATTACTAATGTTCTATACGAAAATGATAGTTTGTCAGGGGGTCTATTAGTTTGTGAAATAAAATAGCATGCTCGTTACGTAGAATTTAAAGATATACGTTAGAAAGGTATCCAAAAATAGGCTTGCATGGAACGAGTTTTTATAAGTAAAAAGACTTAGAAAAATTTTAAGAGTTTACACGACTTGTTTTTATACGTTAGAAAGGTATCCAAAAATAGTTTGTACGTAACTTTTTAGGCTAAAATCTTTATATTACTTGATTGTTAAGGTGAGAAATATATAGACGAAGGTATAATACGTATGTGTTGTTTATCTATTTTACGAGTAATAAGGTGCAAGTGTTTGTGTTGTGTACGAAAAAATACAAATGTACGTTTAAACAAATATTGAAAAGAGTCGTATAGGACTTACTACACCAAAATGGTGGGGTAAAATGAAACGTAGAGTCGAGGGGAGAGTAGTATGAGTGTGTAGCGTGAATGGTTGCTCGACCAAGGTTCACAAACAATGATTTGTTCCTCCTAAACACCACCCGATTACTTTGAAATCCTACCCAAGCTATTCGACCCAAGAACTAGACTGGAGACTTAGTATTTTTGTGAGTTTTGATTTGCATGAAAGTGTAAAACGAAAGCATGCATGCATGGCGTTTATATATGAAACCTAGTGTATCCTAGTGACCAAAGTTTAATGAGATCGGATGTTTACGTGCATTCAAAAGTCATGAAAGTGTAAGGAGTAACATGTTACTCAAGGTTTTTGTTTCTAGCATGTCGACACACTTTCAATTTCAAAGGAAACGTGGGTTTTGGATTATAAAATGGCATGGTACTTGTGAATTGGTTTTAAAAATGGTGTAGTACTTTGCCTAGGTGCATAAAATATGTATGTGTGTGAGCATGAAAAAGGGAAGTACTCGTTTGTTTTAAAAATACATTTCGACCACCTATTTCTTTTGTAAAACAATTTGCAAATTGTGCATGACTTGGTGACAAACGATTAAGTGTAACATTTAAACATTAGGTTGTGTTAGAAATGGTTTTAGGACTTCATAGAAGCAAACGTGGTTCAAAATGGTTTGGTTTTGGATTTGTTGAGATTGTATGAAAATCGTTTTTGGACAAAATACTTTACATCGTAAAAAGGTAGCTAGACTTGACGTGGGAAGCTAAAAGTCGACACACTCAAAGTTGGCTAGGGGAGGAACGAGTATGTGTAAAAATATGTGTGTATCGTGTGTAGGATTTGGGCGTATGAGACTCATTGCTGGCTTGGTCTAGTCGAGTGTTACGAAAAACAAAAGAAAGAAAATTGGGCTTGAAGGGTGTGGGCCGTGAATAGTAACAGGCCGAAAATAATTATGGGCTTAGGGTGTAATTAAGAGTCCGGTTAAGTGTAATTAAGATTAGTAAAAATATTAATTGTGATTAGTGATAGGTTTAGTAAATATTTATTGAGACGTTTATGTGAGTCCGGACGTTGTCGAACGCGTTTTGTTAAAATACGTTACGTAAGTTCGTAGGTGGTAAAAGTTTAATATTGGTAAAAGTTTAATATTCTCGCGATTTTTAGACTATAGTGGTACATGTGTGAGCATCGTTCCGAGGAAAAAGGGATTATAAGTATCGTAGTGATTTCGAGTAACATAGCATATTTAATAAAAAATAATTTTGTTATTGGTAAAAACGTTATTAATTAACGTAATGATATATTAGTCTTTGATTAACTTTTACTATTCATAGGGAAAATTTATGGGAGATTACAGTACCTACCCCTTATTCTGAATTCCGTCCCGGAATTCTAGTCTAAGATGATCGTCAGGGTTGTCTAGGAAAATAGATGGGGGTACTTGGTGCGAATTTGGTCCTCGCGTTCCCAAGTGTATTCCGGTCCTCGCTTGGAGTTCCATCGAACCTTGACTATGGGAATACGGTTTTGTTTTAATTGTTTGACTTCCCGATCCATGATTTCTACTGGTTCTTCTGTAAAGACAAGTTTATCATCGAGTTGAATCTCCTTGAGTGGGATGACGAGAGATTCATCGGATAAACACTTCTTAAGGTTAGACACGTGGAAGGTAGGGTGTACTCGGCTAAGTTCTTCTGGCAGCTCTAGCTTATATGCCACTGGTCCAATCCGTTCTATGATGCTAAATGGTCTGATGTATCTAGGGTTTAACTTTCCACGCTTTCCAAAGCGTATCATTCCTTTCCAAGGAGACACTTTCAACATTACTCTATCTCCAACTTGGAATTCCATAGGTTTTCGTCTTATGTCGGCATAGCTCTTCTGCCTGTCTCTTGCAGCTTGCAGTCGTTGTTTGATCTTAACGATTTTCTCCGTTGTCTCATGAATGAGTTCGGGCCCGGTGAGTTGTATGTCACCAACTTCGGCCCAACAAACGGGTGATCTGCACTTTCTTCCATACAGTGCTTTGAATGGTGCTACCTTAATACTAGTGTGATAACTATTGTTGTAGGAGAATTCTACCAACGGTAAGTGCTTGTCCCAACCTTTTCCGAAGTCGATCATACATGCTCGGAGCATGTCTTCTAAGGTTTGGATGGTTCTTTCACTTTGTCCATCGGTCTGAGGATGGTATGTTGTGCTCATGTCTAACTTAGTACCTAGAGCTTTCTTCAATGATTTCCAGAAATGAGACGTGAATCGACTATCTCGATCAGAGATGATGGAGATAGGCACTCCATGTCGGGTTACAATCTCTTTTAAATACAACTGTGAGAGTGTATTCATTTCGTCGGTTTCTTTGATAGGCAGAAAGTGAGCGGATTTGGTGAGACGATCAACGATGACCCATATGGTATCATATCCTGTTGACGTCTTGGGTAGTTTAGTGATGAAGTCCATTGTAATCCGTTCCCATTTCCACATGGGAAGTTCGGGTTGTACCAACAATCCTGATGGCTTCTGATACTCTGCTTTTACTCTTGCACAAGTCAAACAGTTTCCGACATACTCTGCTATGTCGACTTTCATGTTTGGCCACCAATAGAGTTTCTTAAGATCCTGGTACATCTTGTCGGAACCTGGGTGGATGGAGTACTTTGATTTGTGCGACTCATGCATGATGAGGTCACGTATACCTCCATAGAGTGGAACCCAACTTCTTTCCATAAAACAGAGCATTCCGTTCAATCTTCTCACAAAACCATTTGAGTTCTCCGGCATGCCATAGATTCTTTCATTTGGTCTGTTCTCTTCTCGAAGAGCTTCGGATTGTGCTTGAAGTATTTGCGATGGAAGAGGCGAACAAACCGTCATTCCCAAGGATTAGACCCTGAGAGGTTTTATTCGTTCTTTCCTGCTTAAGGCATCTGCCACGACGTTTGCTTTTCCCGGATGGTAGCGAATCTCACAATCGCAATCGCTAAGCAATTCTAACCATCGGCGTTGCCTCATATTCAACTCCTTCTGATCTAGGATATGTTGAAGACTTTTGTGATCTGTGTATACCGTGCACTTGGTGTCGTATAGATAATGTCTCCATATCTTAAGAGCAAATACTATTGCTCCTAATTTCAAATCATGAGTTGTATAATTCACTTCATGCGTCTTGAGTTGTCGCGAAGCATAAGCTACCACTTTGTCTCTTTGCATCAGTACTGCACCTAAACCATGGTACAACGCGTCGCAGTACACTACAAAGTCTTCACTTCCTTCCAGTAGTGCTAAAATCGGGGCTTCACAGAGTTTCTTCTTTAACAACTGAAAAGCCGATTCCTGCCTTTCTTCCCAACTGTACTTCTTGTTCTTTTGTGTTAACTCGGTCAAAGGCTTGGCGATTTTTGAAAAACCTTCAATGAATCACCTGTAGTAACCGGCAAGACCTAAGAATTGGCGTATTTCCGTGGGGTTGGTAGGAGATGCCCAAATCCTTAACGGCCTCAATCTTTGCCAGATCCACGTGGATGCCTTGACTATCGATAACGTGACCCAGAAATTGTACAGTTCTAATCCAGAAATCACACATAGAGAACTTGGCATACAACTCTTCCTTTTTGAGCAACTCTAAGATGATCCTCAAGTGTTCCGCATGTTCTTTCTCGTTGCGAGAATAGATTAAGATGTCATCTATGAATACTATCACAAATTTATCCAAGTATGGTTTGCATACTCGATTCGTCAAATCCATAAACACTGCGGGCGCATTGGTTAAACCAAATGGCATCACTTGAAATTCGAAGTGTCCGTATCGAGTCCTAAAAGCTGTTTTGGGAATATCCTCCTCTTAAACTCTTAGTTGATGGTACCCTGACCTTAAGTCGATCTTCGAATAGACACTCGATCCTTGTAGTTGATCAAACAAATCATCGATCCTGGGTAGTGGATACCGATTCTTCACGGTTAATTTGTTTAATTCTCGGTAGTCAATGCACATTCGGAAAGTTCTGTCTTTCTTCTTAACGAATAGGACTGGAGCTCCCCAAGGTGATGAACTTGGTCGGATGAAACCCTTATATGACAATTCTTCTAGTTGTTCAGCCAATTCCTTCATCTCGGACGGGGCTAACCTATAAGGTGCTCTTGCCACCGGTCCTGCTCCAGGCACGAGATCTATCTGGAATTCTACTTGGCGGGTAGGTGGAAGGCCGGGTAAATCGTCAGGAAAAACTTCTGGAAACTCCTTGATGACGGGAACGTCTTCAAGTCGTTTTTCCTTTGATTTATCTTCTGTTACTCGAACCATGAATACTTGACAACCTTGATTCATGTATTTCACCGTTCTGATGTACGAGATGATACCGTGTCGTGGTTTACTCTTATCGCCTTGGATAACGAGAGTTTCACCGTTAAATGGAATGTGGACTGCTTTCTCATCACAGATGATTCTAGCATGGTGTTTGGATAACCAATCCATTCCGACGACGACATCAAAACTACCTAGCTGAGTAGGCAGGAGGTTGATGGGAAAAGTTTCGTTTTGTAAGGTTATGGTGCAATTCTGAATTGCGGTGTCTATGCCAATTAAATCTCCATTGGCCATTTCGATATCGTAGGCAGTATCTAACTTAGAGGGGGCAATGTTAAGTAAGGGGCAAAGAAAGTAGACACAAAACTCTTATCGACTCCGGAATCAAATAATACTTTAGCACTATGATGATTGAGTAGGAACGTACCCGTGACTACGTCTGGGTTCTGTGGTGCATTTCCTTCTCCCATCACATAGGCTCTCCCATGAGCGTTGCTTGTCTGACTATTTCCTTTGGTGCATTGGCTCCTAAAATGGCCAATTTCTCCACAAGTGTAGCATGTTGGTGTCACGGGTTGCAAATTGCTCCCGGTAGCGGGGACCTTGCAATCCTTGGTTTGATGGCCCACTCTTTGACACTTCGTACACTTAATGGTGCACTGCCCATAGTGGTGTAACTTGCACTTGTGGCATTGAGGTTTCGGACCCGCTTATCCCCCGCTTCCAGTGGCAGTATATGCTTTGGCAGTCTCTTGCCTAGGGTTCTGTTGATTGTTGCGGTTGTTGTAGTGGTGGGGTTTTGATTGTTGTTCCTGGGGTTGTTGTTGGATTTGTTATTGTAGTGGTTGCCACTGTTGGTGTGAGTGATCCTTTTCTCATCAAGCTTTCGCTTGAGTTCTTTGTTACACTTGACCTCTCGGTCCAACAGCTTCTGAGCGAGGGTCATTGCCACTTCTAGAGTTGGTGGATTCGATGAGGTAACATCTCCTTCGATGCTCCGAGGGAGTCCTTCGACATATTTTTCCAAGGTCCTTTCGAAATCTGGCACCATCGTGGGGCATAGTGCCGATAGTTCTTGGAACCTCCTGTTGTATGTCCTGAGATCAATCCCTTTCACTATTAACTCATGAAACTCATCTTCCAACTTTCTCAGCTCAGCACGGGGGCAGTACTTCCTCAGTATTTTTGCTTTGAACTCGGCCCAAGTGAGTTGGAATGCTTCAGTCATCCCCATAGTTTGGGTGATAGAATTCCACCAAGACAGGGCATCTTGCAAAAGTGTTCCAGTAGCAAAGGTAACTTTGTAATCCTCCGAACAGCCACTCCTCTGAAAGACTGTTTCGGTTCGCTCGAACCACTGAGTAAGCCCAATCACTCCTTCTGTACCCTTGTAGAAAGTTGGTTGACAACCTATAAAATCTTTATAGGTACACTTGCGGGGTATAGAGGTTCCATTTCCTCCTGGTGGTATGCTAGTGCCGCTATTGCGTGCATTTGCTTCGTTTTGTCTTTCCAAACTAGCGGCGACACCGTCAGCAATTGCTTTCTCGATATCAGCCGGAGTCATAGTTGGTGTCGATGTTTCGGTTACAGGTGTTGCGATTTCAGGTGTTGTAGTTGCAGTCGCTTTCCTTGTCTTAGCCATGACTCTATCAATATCATATATATAACCATGTTATGTTGAGAAATTATCGTGTAAAATTTATAACATTATAAATAATCATCACGACATGCTTGAATAAATCACAACACACAAAAGAAGTATAAATGATTGGTTTGGTTTGTATGGACCGACATTCCCTGTGACAATATATATATGAGATCACAACAACGCATAAAGAAACAACCATAGAAACATAGATCAACATCAATATATTACAACGTAACTGACAACATAATATTAATAATGTCTCGTTCATTCGTTTTACAAAGAAAACATAACAATACAAGATTCCTTTATTAATGCCACATTGGCAGGCTAAGATAGTTCTTAGCTATAATGACATATCCCTGATCTATGGATTCCATGGTGCATCCCCGAGTCTGCGTTGAAGGTCCTCAATCATAGTCATCATGGTCTCTATTGTCAAGTCTCTGGCTCTCTCTCTAGCATGGGTGTCTCTAATCATACTCCTCAGGTTTAGGACCTGAATGCTGATCCTGTCGATCTTGTCATCCTGTGACTCGATCTCTCCTTGCATCATGATAGCAATACCTCCCAAGGTACGTATCGTCTCAATAGCCCCTTGCAGATGAGTGCTCATCAGTTCAAAGCTCTCATCCATTGCCAACTGACCAATCTCAAGGTTTCCTACATTTTATCCTATAGCCTCTATCTGCTCTAGTGGGAAATCATCGATAACTCTCACAATGTCATCAAGACGATCCTCATGGCGGGCTATCCTGGCGGCTAGTAAAGGTATGGTATGGTGGATGGGTTCTCCGGTAACTGGAAGAATCCTAGAAGCAGCTGAGGACGAACTCTCTCCTAGTTCCCTAGCACTAGGAGCACCTTCCTGAGATCTCCAGTACTGAAGGAGTGGAAGTAAGAAAGACCATCTTCGGGCATCGACCCTCCTGCGGGTCTTAGGACGGGAAGTAGCCTCAGTTACGGTTTGCTCACCAGGGTCAGATAGAGATGAAACCACAATACGTGGCCTCCTATGAGGTGGAGCTGATAGTGAGGTAATGGTTGGTGAATCTGGTGCTAGTAAGGGTACAGTGGTGGTCTGTCGATAAAAGACGGTAGTTGGTGGAACTGGGGATAGCCGTATAGTCCTAGGGTGCTCAAGGGATGAGGACGGTGATGGCCTAATTCCAGTCATAGGTGATGTGGGAAATATCACTGGTGTCGGTGGTATAAATGGGGTAGGTAGGGGTGGAGATGGTGGTGGTATAGGTGGAGTAGGTGTCGCGTGCACCCGTTTCCGGGGAGTGTGCTTACAGACAGGACCTCCTCCATAACGTCAGAAAGGTTGACCAAAGGGTCCTGGCTCGTAAATCTGGAGTTGACGCACATGCCTATGCTTGCGATTCTGAGCAGGTGATGGGGGTGGTGGTATTGGGAGAGAAGTCTCTGAGTCTGAGTCAGATGAGAAGGTGATAGGATGGGAAGATGACGACATGGTACTGTATTAATCCTGAATAGTAAATACAAGTCACTAATATAATCATAAACTACGTTAACATTATAAAAAGTTCATATGATGAATAACATTTTCTAACCGTTGTTGGAGCTGCGAAGGCACGGAGGGGGTAACATGACTTTTGTAAAAATGGTCCGTTTTAAAAGCGTAGTTATATTCCAGTGTTTTTAAAATACACCTAGTTCTCTATAACCTTGGCTCTGATGCCAATCTGTAACACCCCCTAAATTTCAACTAGAGCAGCGGAAGACTTTGTGGGGTATTACTTAGAGGATCGAAGTCAACGTCATAGAAAACGACTCAAAGAGACGTTTTTAAAGTTATGTTTATCATTCATTAAAAGCAAGTATTCAAGTACAATTTGTTCCATTAGTTTTTAACATATCATAGAAGATATGGATTATTTAAAAGCGAATGACAAAATATTTTATTTAACACCCATGTTAGGGTTTAGTACCCTCTCCATGCCTTGAGCTCCTTCGCATTTATTTCCTGAGATAAACATGCTTAAAGTCAACAAAAGTTGAGTGATATTCATAGGTTTAAATTTAGTAGTTGAACACAAGCTATAGTGATAATTGCATCGAATTACAATTATAAGTTAAAAATCATTTATTATTGCATTAAGCTCATGACACTCATCCGATTAACAGATCTCATCATAAATGATGGATTATAGTAACAGTGGCCCTCGGGATAGGTTCTTGCCAGTAACCTATTAGATTTCAAATAAAGTGTGTTTGATAGTTTTCTCGAACAACCAAATGGGGATTGTCAATCCCTAATAGATCTATCCACAATTATTTACGTTCACCCTACGAGTGACTAAGGCTCATGATATGAGGGACTTTTGGCAATAAGGGACTTAAGCAATAACAATTTCAGGCATAGCATAAGAAAAATACTTGTGTTCAGTTTCTATAGCATGTATCTCCCCACGAAAACAGTTTTATAAAAGTGGGCTATGAACTCACCTTAGTGGTATAGTGGTAAAAATATCGACACTCAGTTTGCAAAAAGGGAACGGCTCCACACATGACCTAGATAATATATGGCAAGTTTTAGTGTTTGATAGTCTTAATGGTTTAATCGCGAGTAGTTTTTGAATACGTGAATTGTTAAGTTAACGATAGTAAAACTTGTGGTTTTCTAATATATCGTAAGTTTAGTTAAGTTATATATATATATATATATATATATATATATATATATATATATATATATATATATATATATATATATATATATATATATATAAAACGTAAAGTTTAATAATAATAATAGTTTGAAATAAAATGTAACGTCGTGATGTGAAATCGTAACAAATGGAAAGTAAAAATAAAAATGTTAATTTTAATATATGGCCCTTGTCTTTTCCAAAATTTTACACTTTTTACCCTAACGGCGTTAGCGTTACACCGTTAGTCCAAAGTTAAATATATTTAAGTTTTACGTCCAAAACTTTATAATTTTTACACTTTTCACCCAAAAGTTTATAAAATCAGTTTTTCATCCTCAAGTTTGTGAAATGACAGTTTTTACCACAACTTTGTAAAATTGACACTTTTAACCCGAAATTTATAAAATTTGCAAATTTAGTCCAAAATTCACTAAATTCAAAACTTAGTGTTTTTATTTCTTAATTAGTTTAAAAACAGCTTATTTAACTTTTCATAACTGCTTATTTGTTCGAAAAAGCTTATTTATAGCTTATGGGCTTTTAACGAGAAATCTAGGGCCCGTTAAGCTTTTTAAATCCAATGGGCCTACGAGGGTTTTGGGCTAATCTTAGGATGTTAAAAACGTTACTCAACAGCTTATTGAAACAGCTTATACGATTTGCTTATTTTCGGCTGATTGGGCTTTAAGGCCCAATCGATAGTTATTAGTTTTCAAAATTGATTTCTATGTCGATTTGCTTTGTATCTTTTACTATGTCAAGACGTAAGTATTATTACTAATGTTCTATACGCAAATGATAGTTTGTCAGGGGGTCTATTAGTTTGTGAAATAAAATAGCGTGCTCGTTACGTAGAATTTAAAGATATACGTTCGTTTTAGGCTTGCATGGAACGAGTTTTTATAAGTAAAAAGACTTAGAAAAATTTTAAGAGTTTACACGACTTGTTTTTATACGTTAGAAAGGTATCCAAAAATAGTTTGTACATAACTTTTTAGGCTCAAATCTTTATATTACTTGATTGTTAAGGTGGGAAATATATAGACGAAGGTATAATACGTATGTGTTGTTTATCTATTTTACGAGTAATAAGGTGCAAGTGTTTGTGTTGTGTACGAAAAATAATACAAATGTACGTTTAAACAAATATTGAAAAGAGTCGTATAGGACTTACTACACCAAAATGGTGGGGTAAAATGAGACATAGAGTCGAGGGGAGAGTAGTATGAGTGTGTAGCGTGAATGGTTGCTCGACCAAGGTTCATAAACAATGATTTGTTCCTCCTAAACACCACCCGATTACTTTGAAATCCTACCCAAGCTATTCCACCCAAGAACTAGACTAGAGACTTAGTATTTTTGTGAGTTTTGATTTGCATGAAAGTGTAAAACGAAAGCATGCATGCATGGCGTTTATATATGAAACCTAGTGTATCCTAGTGACCAAAGTTTAATGAGATGGGATGTTTACGTGCATTCAAAAGTCATGAAAGTGTAAGGAGTAACATGTTACTCAAGGTTTTTGTTTCTAGCATGTCGACACACCTTCAATTTCAAAGGAAACGTGGGTTTTGGATTATAAAATGGCATGGTACTTGTGAATTAGTTTTAAAAATGGTGTAGTACTTTGCCTAGGTGCATAAAATATGTATGTGTGTGAGCATGAAAAAGGGAAGTACTCGTTTGTTTTAAAAATACATGTCGACCACCTATTTCTTTTGTAAAACGATTTGCAAATCGTGCATGACTTGGTGACAAACGATTAAGTGTAACATTTAAACATTAGGTTGTGTTAGAAATGGTTTTAGGACTTCATAGAAGCAAACGTGGTTCAAAATGGTTTGGTTTTGGATTTGTTGAGATTGTATGAAAATCGTTTTTGGACAAAATACTTTACCTCGTAAAAAGGTAGCTAGACTTGACGTGGGAAGCTAAAAGTCGACACACTCAAAGTAGGCTAGGGGAGGAACGAGTATGTGTAAAAATATGTGTGTGTCGTGTGTAGGATTTGGGCGTACGAGACTCATTCCTGGCTTGGTCTAGTCGAGTGTTACGAAAAACAAAAGAAAGAAAATTGGGCTTGAAGGGTGTGGGCCGTGAATAGTAACAGGCCGAAAATAATTATGGGCTTAGGGTGTAATTAAGAGTCTGGTTAAGTGTAATTAAGATTAGTAAAAATATTAATTGTGATTAGTGATAGGTTTAGTAAATATTTATTGAGACGTTTATGTGAGTCCGGACGTTGTCGAACGCGTTTTGTTAAAATACGTTATGTAAGTATGTAGGTGGTAAAAGTTTAATATTCTCGCAATTTTTAGACTATAGTGGTACATGTGTGAGCATCGTTCCGAGGAAAAAGGGATTATAAGTATCGTAATGATTTCGAGTAACATAGCATATTTAATAAAAAAAAAATTGTTATTGGTAAAAACGTTATTAATTAACGTAATGATATATTAGTCTTTGATTAACTTTTACTAATCATAGGAAAAATTTACGGGAGATTACAGCTACCATGTGATCATTTAAGACTAAACATAATAAGCAATTCCTTCACTCGTTGAGGGCCTTGGAGCACACATTGAGGCTTTTATACCACCTTCATGCATGAGGTGTGAAGGTGATGACCGAACACAAGCACACACAAAAGAAGGTGAAGTAGATGATTTGGTGGAGGTGAATTCGGGAGTGTTGATTTGGTGGTTACTACTTACTACTAAGACTGTTTGTGAATGGGAGAAAAGCTTACTTGAAACTAAGACAATGATGATAGTCGTGATCATTGTTACACCAATTTAAGACTTTAGCATATGTACATTTTGAAAAAGTGAGTAGGTCAACGCTTAGCCATCTAGTCAAGCAAAAAGTGAGGTCTAGAGCCGTCAATTGCACAAAAATAGAAAGGTCAACACTTAGTCATCTAGTAGCACATAAAGTTAGAAGCTTAGAGCTATTAATCGCGTAATTTCAACTGATATCTTTTCTGTTACATGAGTGTCGAAATTTTAAGTTAATAAGGCAGTGCTAGTCGCACAAATTGACTTTTTTTATATGTCAAAAACTTTTCAACATTTTTTTTATGTAATTCTACCAATTATCAATCTTTTGACAATTTTCTTTAAATAATACAATTAAATCAAAATATTTACATATGATCAAATTAAAATATATAACTCTTTTTTCTCTAGTTGCAAGAAAGTTTTCTTAATTTTCTTTCTTTAGTTTTCTTACGAACGGAGTAACTCTTCTTTCTCAAAAAAACCTTTTGAAACTATAAAATAGCAAAAAATAGGTTTCCTGTTTTCAATCGAGAAATTTCAGAAAATACTCTTTGAACACGTTTTTTGTTTTTCTGTGTTTCTTAAAAAAAACTTTTCTAGAAAACTTCTTATTTTTCAACAACTAAAATCACCCGTTTTCAACATTTTTTATATTATTTTACCAAATATTGATCTTTTGACAATTTTCTTTAAATAATACAATTAACTCAAAATATCAACATACAATCAAATTAAAATATAAAAAAGAGAAATTAGCAAATCACAGTTTTTCAACATCTTTTAATATGATTTTACCAAATATAGATCTTTTGACTATTTTCTTTAATTTAATAATACAATTAACTCAAAATATCTACTGTACTACTAATCAAATTAAAATATAAAAAAGGGAATTAACAAATCATAGTCTCGTGTTTACATTGTTCTGAGTCATTTAACAATCACACTCTCACACGATTGACCTGATACGAGACTTGAATTCACAAACAATTGGTTGGAGAGGATATCATGGGTACCGCTAGTATACAAGCCATTTGGTAATTAAGTATTGACATATAAATGTGCACTAGATTATCATGTACTTAGAATAATTTAATTTGTTGCAGCTACTCCAAAACTAATTATTTAGCTCCTAAATAATCTGATAGTCATTACTAATGATTATCTATAAAATAATCCTTTCCAACTAGTAGTACACTCGTTAACGACATGGACTGAAAAAAAATAAATTTTAAGCATTTTAACACCATAATTTTCATAAAAAACTAAATCATCACTACCTACAACCAAGAATAAGCTTCAAGTTTCTGTTGATAAAAGATGTATTTGTGATAGCAATAAAAGGGGCAAACTTACAGGTTTTCCTAATGCAAAAACTTTGAACATCTTCAATTGTGGTTGTCTCATCAAAAGCAACGGTGATGAGACAACAACTTAGCTATAAAAACTTGGAAAAGCTTGATTAATAGTCATAGATATATTAAACTAAAAAAAAAAACTCAAAACTTTGATAAACCTTTTTGGTGGGCGTTTGTCTCGTTGGTCTTCTCGGTTGTGGTGAGGTCCGGTCGTGGTGAGATCCGGTGATGGAGGGTCCGTTGGTGGCGGGAGTTCTGGGGGTGGTGGTGGTGGTGGTGGTGATGGTGATGATGAAATATGAGAATGTTTATACAAACAAATTATACTCATATGCTCATAATTACATATACTCATATGCCGGTACATTTTATTTTACGTTTCCACGATTGTAAGTTTTGCGTTCTTGTGAGATTTATGTTTCTATTATGCGTTTATCACATTTTCCTCAAAGCTTAGCTGAAAGTGATCCAGATGAGGTTGTTGCTCAACAACTCTCGGTGCAGCAGATGAAGTGGATGCACCAACATCACCGGCTGCCACATTTTCCACATAACTCTAACGGATCTTGTTAGAGATTTGGGACTGTATTTGAGAAACACAACCCCACAGCGAGTCAGCAATGGCAGCGTCCTTGCAATATTCATCGTACAAGAACCGGTCGATCACGGCTTTCCTCTCTGCGGAGATATCTTCGCGCGTTGCGTATCGTTCTCTAAGTCGGTTTTTCAGTTTTTTGGCAAGCTCAAACTGTTTGATCACTTCGACGATAGCATTCTGGCGATCCGTGTCGCCTTTCTCGGTCTGTTTCTTGATGTATGTTTGCAATTCTTCAACGGTGTGAGGAAGTTTGCAAGCCATTTTTTTTTGTTTGAATTGGTGTTTGAAGTGTGTTTGAAATTGTGTGTGAAAAATTGTGTTTGATAGTGGTATTTATAGGAAGTAAAATTGGTAAGTTTTTATGATTTCTTTTTTTTTTTCAAACGGTAATAAACAGAAAAGTGACATTTGGCTTTATGCGGTTTGTGACTTCGGTCGAATTTGAGACCGTCAGATCGAGGTTGGGAAATTTGCTAGCTCGACCGTGGTTCGACCCAATTGCCACATTGGGTGTCAACCGATGTTCACATCGGTCACCGGTGGTGTCGACCAAGCTTTTTACGGCCCATTGTGGATAGCCTAAGAGTGCAAAACTCAATTTATCTTATATATTAAATTGTAGTAGTGCTCACATCATTATAGCATGAACATCTTTTAATATATTTTTTTTAACGTCAACTAACGATCTCACATTATATATATACAACAAATCAATCTTACAATGTTTTAAACAGGACTTAACCCACAAGCCACAACCATTTAGTTAGAGAACATTCTCATTGCACATACAGTACCATAAGGACACAAGCTTTTTGGTAACATTTTTTAATGGTCTTATTTTGCCCTGCTATAAATTATTGCTTTGCTTTTCAAATCTTTGTATAGTTTAATTTCTCGATGATAATATTTGTGCTCTTCGGGCTTGTATCCAGCTGAAGCTGAAAGAACTATTTGTACCAGTTGAGTTAAGTTTAGCTAGTGGTGTTTAAGAAAGAACCACAAAACAAAAACTTGTACGATCGATCTACAAACAAATCTACTAAATGGGTTTATAGATGTGAGTATGTGACTGAAGTAGCGATCAACTAAATACATAAAAACAAACCGCAACATATTAGTATGATATACAGATCTAGTTACCTTCTAATTGTATGGACACACAAGCTCATTAGGGCTAAGCATATGACCATGCTTACAAAACTCTACAAAAGCCATCACTTCTTTACAAGCTCTAACGAAAGGATTAAATCTCAGGAGCGGTGGAAAAAATAGCCAATGACAAGTCAAGATCACAAATCCAAGAGTTAAGACTCTCGAAACTGTATGTGACAGCTTAACCCTTTGGCCGATAGTTTTCTTGATCACGATCTCAGTTCCAACACATGCCCCATGAATTACAAAGAACCAAGTGACTTCCCATGTAGGAGTAAGCCGTCCAAGATAATAAAATATAAGCTCGTGCATGATTCCCGACACTACAAACGTTGAGAAAACTGCTGGTACGGAGACCCATTTTTGTGGAATAACATGTCCAAATAGTCTCCGGGACGGAAGATAGACCATGGTGCGTAGAATACTAGACACCATAAGATTCCACCGCTTGCCCCAAAAGTTTTGTACTGAGGTAGCGTTTTGGGGCTGATTAAATTGTGGCTCGAGCTCAACTCCAACCAGAGTTCGAGCCATAAAAGCGGCCAACGCTAGCAATAACTCTAACGCAAAGAAAACATAGTAGGCATATATTAAAGTGGCAAATAAAGGGTGTACATAATCTAGATAACCATAGAGCTTGATTGTGATTGCAAAAATCACAACCCTAGTTACATAATCTTTAGCCGATTTTTGGGTTGTTTTGGAGTTTTCTTGAACTCCTGAACTTGTGTTCAAGATTTTGATTGGTAGGCAAGCAATTGGGATGAAATGAGATAAAGGGAGTGGTGGGTTTGAAGCCAAAGGGCCAAGATCAAATGCAAAGAGGATGATCTTAAAGGATGCTAGCCATGACATGAAGAAAAAGGTTAAACTACAAAGAAACACGCTGGTGAGGTTCAATGGTAGGTAGAAGAAGAGAGGTATAACTGGAAATAAAGCCAAAAATCTAGTAGTGCCTTGTTCAATAAACTTGCCAACTATATAACAATACAGAATACATGCCAAAGCTATGCACCAATCTACTATCACATTCCATATCTCTCCCTCCATTGTTTATGTCTATGGCTTTTCTTCTTTCTGTTAAATAGTGCACAGAAAGTTACATATGATGATGAAAGTTATTTATAAGGTACCATTTGAACTTCTAAGGAAAAACCACACAATAAATGACATCTTGTTTTTATTTCTATTTTAATTTGATCAATACAAGCTTTTCTTTTTTGGAAATGTGGCCACATGTTAAAACCAAGGAAATAAACAAAAGTCACACCAATGACCAAACAAACTCAACTGCACCGAATCTGAAAGGTGGCCGAAAATACGAACCACTAACTAGAATACAAACAAATCAAGCACAACCAATAGGAAAAGAGGCATGAGTCACGAAAATGTTCATGAACACGCTCGTACGTAGTAGTAAATACAGTTTCGTATACTATTTTACCATCTATCTCATTCAAGAAACGATACACTTTTAAATAGAATACACAAAAGTTAACAGCTAAACAAAAAAATTCAGGTGATATATGTTCTTAACGTTCAATTAAAAGCTGCAACTAACATATCCTCGACTCAAGGCAAAGCCCACGACCTAGAAAAACTCAATTTGTCCGTACAAGTAGTTTCTAATTTAAAAGCAGAGACAGCAATGTGTTACCAATTGACGAATCTAAAATTTGAACATATAATTTTCGGTCTTTGACAAAACTAGCCGGAGCTAGGGTTGTAAGCTGTTGTGAAAATTTTGGCAAAGCAGTTGTAGTTGTGAATGAGATTAATAGATTTACATTAGACACAAACCAGCAAAACGGTTTAAACCGTTTAACAAGTATGTCTTGATTTTTAAATTTATTCTCTTTCTTTGGTTACATTTGATACTTCCTTACAGAAACAATGGATGATCATTGTGACTTCAATGCAATTCTGCAATTACTTTGTACAAGGTTTTGAATGGTATGATACCCAGCGCCCAAAGGATGCTTTGTATTGGTAATATTCCCACAGCATAACAAACAATAAGATTGGTTGGACCCAGCCGGTTTTCTTTCGATCGGGCCAATGAGAGTTGGACAGGTCCATGGGTTAGCCTCCACCACTCATCAGTTCAGCCTAAAGTTCAAGTACAACTATAACTAATGAGGAGGCATCACACAAGTCCCCATTTGAAAACAATTTTAATGCTTAAAACATGCAATAGCAACCGTTCTCTAATTTGGTGGACGCTAGGACCTTTATGATGAACTAAAGTTCAAGTACAACTAAAGCCCGAGGGTAGAATACAAAAACATTAATTTGGTGGTACACGCTTCATAGCACAATGCCACATATATAAGTTCCAAGGCACCATAACAACATGGCTCGTGTAGAAAGCAATTACCTTTAACTGATTTGGCAGATAGCAGGACTCCATATGTGATTCATGTACGACTAAAAGTATTAAGATACAAAAATTCCCAACTCAATGTACAGGTATTGACGCAAGATGTGCAAGTTATTTCGGACAAAGTAAAGGACACGATATGAAGAAGAAAAAAATTCTTCCCAATGCATTTATAATTGGTACCATACAAAAACATTAAACACAACTTCCACGTGTTTCTTTAAAGAAACTCAATATGCGTAGCATTTTCCGCAAGGCTAAAAATATCCCTCTTGCCAAAATGAAAAGCTTTAATGATAAATTTAAAACAATAAACTAAAATGCTACTAATCACTAGCCCATTTGCTAACTACAGACTTTTTTGCAGAGTTTTGAGCATATAGTTCTTGTTTAGGATTGCTATCAGATTTAGAGGCAGTGGACGGAGATACCATTCTACGAATTTTAGATGATATGTACCGCAATCCATTTCTTGGACTTCGTAAAGCAAAAAGCAAGGGATTAAGGACCACCGCAAAAAGAACATCACCTTTGGCAAGTATCAGAAACTGCCAATGCAAACAACACACAACTGACATAAGAAAACAAAGTTACCCTTTCAACATATAAGAGGGGAGGGAGTAATAACGCCGGAGAGGCGTTATAGACTATGTGGCATGTTATTAACGCCGTTGCTGCGTTTCCACCACTCCCCAGTCCTCTGCGTTGCTGCTTCATTGCTTGTTGCGTTGCCATAGCAACGTACGTTACTAGCATGAACCTTCTATTAAAAAAAAAAAAAAAAAAAAAAAAAAAAAAAAAAAAAAAAAAAAATTCAAACACCCCCCTCCAACAAACCATTTGCAAACACAACGGCTAGATTTTGAAAATATTTGTTTTCAAAAAATGCCGTTTAACAACGGCTAGATTTTTAAAAAAGTTGTGCACATTTTTTTTTTAAAGCTTATAAATAGATGGGGTATTCTAACCCATTTGCAAACACAAAATATAACCATCTTATATCCCAAAAAAAAATATTTCGCCATGAATAAGAATCCAACTTATGCCGCACATGTAACCCTTGCCGATATCGAAGATGAAGCCGATGCTTTAGCAATTATGGCCGCCTATGAGTACCAACGAGTACAAGAAGAACAAGCCGACTCATCTTTCCGGTGAACCCGTAACCCAATTAACCGTGAACGTGAGGTTGCAGAAGAGTATTTGAAGGCAAACTATTTTAATGTACATTGTAAGTATCCAGATAGAGACTTTCGTCATAGATTTTGTATGAGCCGGAAACTATTTCTAGAAATAGTTTCCGGTATTGAATCATATACTATCGATCCTCTCCCTGCTCATTTTGCATACTTTAGCCAAGAACCCGATTGTACAGGTCGAATGGGTATTAGTGTTCTCATGAAATGCACTATGGCTATTCGCCAATTGGCATACGGCAACACACCGGATGCGTTCGATGAGTATTTGCAAATGAGTGCACGTACAGGGCGTGAATGTCTGAATTTTTTCAATATGTTCGTTATCGATTTGTTTAAACCTGAGTTTTTAAGAAAACCAACTTTGCATGACATTGAAAACCTATATGCAAAACATGAAAAGGAACATGGTTTTCCGGGAATGCTTGGTAGCATCGACTGTATGCATTGGCAATGGAAAAATTGTCCGGTGGCATGGCAAGGTCAATATGTTAGTGGTCATAAAAAATACCCCACTATATTGCTTGAAGCTGTTGCGTCACATGATTTGTGGATTTGGCATGCTTTTTTTGGTATAGCGGGAGCGAATAATGACATCAATGTTTTAGATAATTCGCCATTGTTCGATGACATGCTTAAAGATGAAGCCCCTGTAGCTCCGTTTGCGGTAAATGGAGTTGTGTTTGATAAGGGTTATTACTTAGCCGATGGGATTTACCCACAATGGGCTACTTTCGTCAAATTGTTCACAACAGCTTCAGACGAGAAACACAGTTTCTTTAAAAAGCAACAAGAAAGTGCAAGGTGTTCTCCAAGGACGATGGGGAATAATACAACAACCAGCACGAGCTTACGAGGTTTCCAAGATACGTAGAATCATGTATTCTTGCATCATATTGCATAACATGATTTTAAAAGACCAAAAGTATGCTCTAAGTGAGTACAAAGCATTGTTTAGGAATCCGGCTAGAAACATGCAAGACAGATGGATTGACAGATGTGATGTGCGTCGTCGAAGGAATAAGGAATTACGTGACAAAGATGTTCATCTTAATCTCCAACAGCAGCTTATGGAGCATATTTGGAATGAACGTGAGGAGTTTATGGAAGTAGATGACGAATAGTTTTAGTTATTTACTTATCGTATTTTATTTCGTAATTTCTTTTATGTCATTTTGTTTAATGTAATGTTTTTTTTTTTTTTTTTTTCGTATTGTAATGTTTAATTTTATAAATGAAGTGTTTGAATGTTTAATGAATAAAATTGTTGAGGGTAGAATTTGTAAATTGTTATTTTAAAAAAAGGTGGTCCCTGAAAATGGTGTTATTTGGTGTTATGATTTCCTGATATTTTTGGTGTTATTTATTTGGTGTTAAAGTGATGTGGCGTTGATGTGGCAGTAGTGTTGGTATTAATTGGTGTTATGACTCCCTCCCCTCTAAGACATTTTCGTAGAGGTGGCCTTCGATGGCACAAGTGGATTGGGTAATGCTCCAGAACAGATCTGAACTAAGACAGCTAGTACAAGTCAAAATAGATGGGGCCAGCCCTGATTTACTTGAAGCACCTTTCTATTGTCCATAAATACTTTAACACTCTGTTCCCAAGTTTTTGAAATGAAAGAAGAGAAGAGAAGAGTTAAAAATTGACAGAAAAAAAGAGGAGATGAATGAAAATAAATTTTTTATATCATGTTTCTGAGTTATAAGAGAAAAGAAGAGAAAACATATGATTTTACAATTATACCCTTTGTTACATATAAAAGTTATGTTTTATATTAGGTTATTTAAGTAATTTTATTTATTTAAAGCTTCCTAAAATAACTTCTCTCCAAATCATCCCACTTTTGGGAAGAAAGTTTTGGAGAGAAGTTTAGCCAAAATTACTCTCCACTTCTATTCTCTTCTCTCCCAAAAAAACTCAGGAACACAAGTTTATTTTGTTTTCTTCCCACTTCTTTTCTCTTCTTTCATAAATAAAACTCGGGAACGCAGTGTAAGAGCATTAGGTATCGTGGTGTTGTTCTGTTGGTGTCGTGGAGAAAAGTGCTGCCACATCAACACTTTTTCCTATAACACCAAAATTCAAAACAACACCAAAACCCCCTCCTTCCTATAACACTAGTTTCTGGTGCTGTCATGCACCCTTGGAGCCCACATCGTTTTTTCATTTATTTAAACATATTTAGCAAAAATTAAAATTAAAAAAAAAACGTAAAAATAAAAGTACCAACTCCATAAATATTGACAACATAAAACTTATTGATACGTAATCTTCTCATAAAATGTACATACGCAGTACAATATTTATTTAAATTGTTCAACGGGCTTTTAAAAAAAAAAGAAGATTATTCATAAACATTGTTGGGCCTATCTGAAAATACAAGTAAATATTAGGGTTGTATATACAAACACATATACTTCATCGCCTCTTTCTTTTACACAGCACCACTCAACAATTTTTTTTTTCTACCATGAATCCTTCACACTAATCAGCAACACTCATCCACCATTCTACTTCATCTTCATTTCACAAACATTTGCAACTAAATCCTACCTTATTCCTCCATGAAATACACACATCTAACACAACAAAAAAAGAAAAGAATACGGGAAAACGCGAAAAGAATACGGGAAAACGCGAGCACCGGTGCCCACTTAGCGCCGTCGGGTGGCGTTTTCCGGGACCATCTCGGCTGGTTACGACGGCTTAAGACCCGAAAACGCGAGCCCCGGTACCCAAGTGGCATCATCGGGTGGCGTTTTGAGGGAAAACACACGGGAAAACTCAGGGTACCCAACCCTCTAAGTGCTAGTGTTATCACAATAGCAATTTTATTACAAAAATAATATTAATCTTTAGAAAAAAAAAAAAAAAAAAAAAAAAAAAAAAAAAAAATTACATGGTTATATTGCTTTAAAAATTAAAGGCATTGATTTGACCCATTTATAAGTAGCTGGGTCTAAATTGCGACCATTTATTTTATTTTTTATTTTTTTTGGTAACTATGATTTCCGACCATTTGGCCAACTAATCACGGGCTTTCAACCCACCGCCACACAGACTCGAACCAGGTAAAGCCCTCCCTTTTCAGGAGGTTGGCGTGGCCATTTAAGGTTGTTTGCACTTAGCAGGAATTGAACTTGAGACCTCACACATTTTAGAGTGATAGTCACAAGCCCTTTTGCCGCTAGGCCACCCTCATGTTTTACGTTATTGTCAAGCTTTTTGTTCATCGATACTTTCAAACACTATTTTTAGCCATCACTCATGAACTATTATCTCGGATGAACATTGCTAATGCTATAGTGCTTAACACAGGCTGTGAATCATAGGACAAAACACCAACTCAAAAAAACAATAGCCACCATAAACTACAACTAAAATTGAAGAGGTAAAGAATTTTCTAATTACCATAACAGCAAGTGCTAAGAGGGTTAGGGTGACTTGCTGTGCTTCATGCCAGAAATGCTCACCATCTGACCCACCAAACCATCTGCGCCACCATCCTCCACCTCCTCCTCCGCCTCCACCTGCTTCCTCCTCTTCTTTATTTCCTTGTCCCACTTCTCAAACTCTGTTTTCTTGCCACCAAGTGCACTTTCAAGGGCTTTTTTCGCTTGATCCTGTAAGACAAGTGCAAACGAAAAATGCATTTATTAAGAGTGGAAAAAACACATTTTTATTTCCAAACATATTATCAATCTGTTAGATTCTTTTACACAAATAACCTCCATTCACACAGCAGATAGGCATTTTCGACAATAAGGTATTTGAGACTGCTTAACCAAACTACTCGTCTGATTAAATGTAAGTTTGAATAAGCAGCATGAAGTTGTTTAGTAGACAATGTAAATTAAGAATCAATCCCAAACACCCCTTAAATTAATGGGTTCCACAATTAGACATTCAAGCAAGAGTAAATGAAAATGTTCAATCATTCATCTGACAGGTGCTTATCATTTCTCCCATTCACGACGTGCCTGAACATTTTATCTCATGCAACTCATAGAATAAAAGTTCAAGCTCATACCATTGACGTCACATCTTGAATGAGGCAACGTCCAAGCAAAACAAACACTGTTTATTTCTTACTGTCTATGTAAACAGAAAGGCAAATGTTTTCGTCATGGAATCCCCCCACCCCCTTCTCTAATTCCTCAAGTCATGTGTGAGGACATGTGTTGCCATTTATCAAGAAACTACCTACGCTGTCGACTTGCAAAACATTTTCTTGCCAGAGAACCACCATCACTCATTTATCACATAAGCGGTAAGCCTTGATCTATAATGATAGTCTATGTGCACGTGTTCATTTCTTCTGTTGTTATGAAAGAATGATAAACATGAGCTTAAATTATCTAGCTAGACTTCTTTAAATTTGTGAGAATTATAAAGCTTAAAAGAGCAGGACAGCAGGTAGTGCCATAGACGGTGTCCAAAAACTGAAAACCTTCTATTACCTTATATGTTACTCATGTTTTGATTAAACCTTTTAAAGTTTATCCACTAAAGTTTGATCGAATGTAGGTCAGATCCTGTATACAAGCCTCATAGACAATAAGGTAGAATGGACTCATCATCAAACTTGCTACAGAGATGGCTTAATTTGTTAAGAGAGCATAAATACGAGAGTACGAGCTTCAGACAGGGCTTATAAGTTATGAGTCGAACACAACCTTTACTCGCCAGCCATCTCTTCAAGCTGTTTAGACTAATTCTCACCAGATGGTCAAGCCACGGCCATGTAGCAAGAGTCTAGGGAGCCTAAGCGCCTGGGTGAAGGTCCGGGCCATATGGAAGATTGACCTAATCTAGCCCCGGTAAATGACTTCCCTACGTAATCATAAACCTTAATCTCATATTAATAACCACTAATAAGCTTGACCATGTAACTCCTGTGTGTTCTTTATAATATCTGCCAAATTACTTGCGTGCATTTATTTGTGCGATCACGTAGTGAGGGTTGTTTCCAAGCTATATTGATATAAAAAGTTTGACACTTTGACTAAGTTCCCACACAGAGCACACATGTCAGAACAGACAGACTCCACCATGCAAGAATCTGTTACGATCCCACATCGCCCAAGTATGGGATTGGGTGGTGGTTTATAAGTCTAGGTGTCCCCTCCTCTTACAAGCTTGCTTTTTGAGTGAGTTCTACACTTGGACTTATGAACCGATACGAGCCTAGTATGGGATAAGTTCGTATCAATTGTATCAGAGCTGTTTCGATTCAAGGGTTCCAAAAAAAAAAAAAAAAGTTGCTGTTCAGCAGAACACTATTCATCCGAATCACTATTCACATCCCATTCGAATCACTATTTTCGGGTATCAATGGCACACATATGGCGGGCTATAATGGAAGAGCATCGAGCAAGTATGGAGGCTTACAAAAAGGTCCATAAAGAGACAGTGAGATCTGAACAAAGGATGGCAATTCTTCAGCAAAGTATGGAGATAGACATGTGGGAGATCAAAGAAAAACTTGCTGAGAGACGCAAATTGATGAAGCTGAGTTCAGGAAGCAAGAAACATAACATGACAGAAACTCCTTCAAAAACCAATGGAAATGATAGTTGTGAAGGAGGCAATAATAGGATAGAGCTTTGTGGACACACCAACATAGCAGAACCACATATTACAATGGTTACCAAAACTATATATGAAGAAAAGAGTGGGAAAAGTCGTATTAGTAGTGACAAGGTGAAAAAGGAGGTGAACGACACCAATTTTAAAGGTGTTCATATCACAGGTTCAGAAGTTGCTGGTGGATATGGTGGGAAAAACCTACTACAAACAGACGGTATACTTAAGAATTTGAATTCAAAAGATATTAGCACACCTGTTGGAGCTCCAAAATCAGCAAACAAACAAGACAACACGAGCAGGACTCAGGCAGCGGATCAATCACGTGTACCAGAGAAGGATGTGCCTTCTCATGGTCCGAGTAAACAACAACTGGGTGAACTTCCTGTTGGGTTTGATTTAAGGGCTTTTGAGGGGCTTCAGTGTGATCTAGGGAGGGGACAAGAAAGAAGAACATGGAATCCAGGTATCAGTTACCATCAATCAGGAAGAAACTGGAATATTAGTGGGCTGATAAATCATGTGTTCCAACATTTTGAGCTTCTTGCTGACGGACATGCAAATAGAGTAGTTCAAAGGAGAGTTTGGGATCCTGGAATTACTCACGGCGACATTTTAAAGCAACACCTTGAGGACAAGGTGTTTTTGGGGGCGGGAGTATTGATATGACCCCTAGACTATCATATTCTATTATTATAATTATTATTAGTATTTTATTAATTAGATAAATATAATTACTATTTAAGTAATAGATAGTGTTTTTGGGTTTGTATATCTTAGACTCGTATCTTACTTTTACAATTGCTTATCTGCATGACTTGTCTGGCCTACTTACAGTATGGTAGAGTATATTATGCAGAAGTATTTTGTATTTTGTTTTAAAACCGGATGCCTTGCCTTTGTAATGCGCACACAATGGCATCACACATCAACTTGTGGGACCCGTAAACAACAGCTCGTAACAATATCTTGTGAACAAAGTTTACTAATTCTATATGGTTAAAAATTATATGTGTTCTTAGCCACTCCTGATGTTGAAATTTTGTTCCCATCCATGAGCAAAGAGATCATAATATAATGAAAAAGTTTGGTGCTAATCGTCTTGTGTTATCCTGAAATATGATTCTGCTCATATATCTACGTGACCCGACATACACCACCATGTGTTCCCTTTTAGTTTATCGACCTGAAGCTGAAATGCAAATTTAAATAATCCCCAAAAAAGAAACCTAGAGAGTGCAGCACACCACACCCCTATTGAATGCTTGAATCTCCTATTTCTATCATTAAAAATCACACTACCTTGTATAGAAATCTATATCAAGATCTTTAGCAATTGGACTTAAATTGGTTATCTTTAAGGTTGAAGATTCTCATATTAGGCTGAAGTTTACTTGTTATTCTTTTTTAGGTTTCTACTTGACCTTCTTGGACTTGAGGCCAATATACTCGGTCTTTTATTATCAATTACGTTATTGTAATAATTTTCTAGAGATATTTGAATACATGCTCAACAGTCATCATATTGAGTAGCTTTTCATCAAGGAAATTCTTGTTAGGCTGTCAAAGATAAAAGATAGAATTTAAACTTTAAAGATAGATAAGTAATATATAATAAACGCTAAATAGTAAATAAAAATGAAAATAGACAGACCTTGATCACCCTGTTTCATGTCATCATAAACGCTATATGTTGTTCATCTACCGACATCTCAAATATATGTAGTGAACCATCACCATAAAACTTGGTACAGGTACTCATTAAGGTAGGTGCACTTTCGATATTTGTGTGATTTTATCTCTGCATCTCTGACCCGTTAATAATGATAAGCACTATAATGAATAGGAGAGATGTTCCTCCAACAGTCCAACTATGGTGACTTTTAACGAGTAGACGATTCAAAGATAAAATTTCTGAATCTATGAAGAGTGATTAGCGCTCACTATGACGAGTATTTGTACGAACTCTTATGTTCGTGGTGAACTTATGTGTGGCATGGCTGCAGCTTATTGGGGCACTTTTTTTTTTTCTTTCTTTTTTTTTTTTTTAATTGGGGCACCTTTTGTATCTATTCTGATGACATTTTATGATGAATGATTTATAGCTAATTCCTTTTTTATTGTATTTATTATTTATTACTGTATTTTGTTAGATTTCAAGTTATTGTATTGTGTGTGTGTTTTTCTTTTTTTTCTTTTTCTTTTTTTATTATTATTATTATTTTTTTTTTAATCTTTGACTTTCGAATAAGATTTTTTTTTTTTTTTTTTTTGAAGTTACCCAAAACGGCAATACTTCTACAATACTTTAGTAAGGACTGATGAGTATAACTTATTTTAGAAAATAAGAGTATAGTAACGTTATTAGTAGTAGAAACGAGTCTTTTGGCTTTAAGTCAATTAAGGGTGAGTAAGGAAAGGATTGGCTATGTTTGCCACAAAGCTTTTTGGAGCTTTTTTGAGCAATGAGCGGTGAACAATGAGCTTTTTTATTTTTAGTGTTCGTTTGGCATGAGAGCTGTGGGCTTTGCTATTTTTTAGGAAAGCTCATTTTTCCAATGCTTCTTTATGAAGCTGTGAGCTTTTTTGGCTACTGCTCATAGCTCACAGCTACTTTTGCCAAACATAGCAATGTATGTTTGATCTCAATATTAAAGTAAAATGCATATTATTTTTTAGTTTTACACTTAAACAAAACATTTGGGGTTCCCAAATTCCAATAGACCTTTTAGTGTAATGGGGCAGCCATGTCAGAGTGTTATGTTGCACTTTCTGGTGCTTTTTGCTTATTTAGTATCGTGTCAATTAGCTGTACACTTGGTGGTGTGTATTGGGTTGTGTAATTAGGTTCTGATTTTCTTTTGGATTCCCGTCAATTGTTTATGTCATCTATGCCTTGAAAAAGCTGATGGCCAAGGTTTGACTTGTTATGTAATTGGTGCTGATTCTAAGTAAGTGTTGCATAAAAAAATTGTTAGTTGCATCAAATTTTGATTCCTGGTTTGTAAGAAAATAATGCATCCACTATAGCGTGGGTATACTACTAGTATATATTGTTACTATTAACTATTAAAAACTTGTATGTACGAAATTAGTAGATAATAAATGGTAATCTGGTATGCTTGATCTGATTATTGTTTTGGGAATTCACAATAACTTAGCTCTGGGAGTAGGTCATTCTGGACAGACAGGTGTCTTGAAAATATGATGATTATTACTTGATTGATAACATTCTTTATATACATATTTTTTAGAGCTACTTTATAACCTAATCTAAAGAGAATATATCTGGGAAGTCATGTGGTCATCAGAACCTTTCAGCTATGTTAATTGGAAGATGAAATTATAAATTTTTGCTATTTAAGATTGACCATTAGAATGATTTACAGGCAACAGCAAAGTGTTGAAACCCCAATGGTATGGGAAATGCTCCTCTACATCTATATCCTATATTCTCCTGATTGGCACTACCGCAGTACCATGCCCACATTCCTCTTTCTCTAGGGGATATCTTTTGCGGTTCTTCATTCAGTGATTCGTTTTGATATCGGCTTCAAGGTTCATTATGTGATGCTTTGTCTATTGTGCATTCCTCGAGTGTACAAGTATTACATATACACAAAAGATATATCTGCCAAGAGACTCGCAAAGTTCTATGTGGCTACCCTTTTCATTGGTAGTTTGTGTTGGTTAGGTGATCGGTTTTTCTGCAACCGGATATCTAATTGGCCAGTCAACTCACAAGGTCATGCGTTGTGGCATGTCTTGATGGGTTTTAATTCTTACTTTGCAAACACGTTCTTGATGTTTTGCCGTGCCCAACAACGAGAATGGAGCCCAAAAGTTGTCTATTTTATGGGAGTTCTACCCTATGTGAAGATCGAGAAATCAAAGACACAGTAAGATATGGTATTTTGGGGCCCACAAAGATAGCAGGTAATATTTTAAGTTCTCGAGGTCAGTTTGTATTTCTTTGATATGGTTTTGAAGTATGATCTGAGAAGGTTAGGTTTTTGTGAACTTCTAGCTTGTTATAGTAGGATGTTTGTGTACCATATCATATGGTTTTGTTTAGCCTTTTATGATACAATTCAAGGACCCTAGTTCTTTAATTTCATAAATTATTGGTTTGTTTTTATGGCATGATTGATTGGCAGGCAAAAAAGCTTTGTAAATTGCAATTATAGTAATCTAATCAAATGATAGTTGCAACATTTCATGTTTTTCACAAAGGTTTAAAAGATGTGTTTCGTCTCATTATTGTAGTTGCAGATTTATGATTATATTCATTTTTGTCCACCATATTTTAAAAAAAATTTCTTCGCTTAGACAATATTTCGATTCCATCTGTGTAGTTTTCACGTGGATTCAATTATTACAGTAATATTTTTTCCCTGTTCTTAGAAAGAAATGAACTGGGTAAGCGCTTTATTTTGATTGATGACAATGGGTAAGATATAATCATGCTTGTTTATGTCATTCTTTCACTTGTCATTTTATAGGTCCTACATTTATTTCTTATATGTACCCCAGCAAATGAGACAGAGCTATGGAAATGCTATAATGATAAGGATTCCTGTAATGTTATTTTAAACTACATGCATCAGTGATCATGCATACCGCATACATGTAAAATTATAAATTGTTAAATGAAGTATCTGGTAGCTGCTAACACAAGCTTAGTTACAATACTCTTAACCGAATGCGTCTTTGCCATTGACTGAATCCTAGCAATAATATCATCAAAAGTACTAGAAACAGAATGCATTCCAGCTAGGATCTTCACATTATTCCACACCTGAGCGGAAAACGAACATACAAAAAACAAGCGGTCATGGGAATCGGGTTGCAATTCATAAAATGGACATAGAAACATGTTGAGTTAGTGGAAGCACTAACATCCCATTGTTTCAACAATTCTTGTGTCGTTAGTTTACGCTTCAATATCAACCACAGGAGGAAAGCTTGCCTAAGAATGCAATGTGTGAACCATACAACGTGTGACCAAAGAACCATATCGTCCCTAGGTCTAATAGAATCCCAAACCAAACTAACCGAAAATGTCCTCAATTCCCCTTGTATATCTTGCCATAGAAGAGTATTATGGGCTTATGGCCATTGGGATCCAAGACCGGAACAACAACCTGATTTAACAAAGGAAACCGAGATATAACCTTTCGATTGGTCAAGTCCAAGCACCATCTCGAATCAAATCAGCCACCTTATTAGACATGTTGAAACCCTCTCTCGTGACATGTCGTAAGACTAATCAAAGGCTTTTGGGGACACCATCTATCAAACCATAACGAAGCCGTTTTTTTTTTTTTTTTTTTTTTTTTTGAACGGCGGAATATTATTAAAAAGAGCTAGCAAGAAGCTAGACTAAGAAGAAGCTACATCAAGATAGCGTTTAGCGGTTCATTAAGCCACGCAACCCGAGTAACAAGATGGTGCCCAATGAAAGACATAAGAAAAGAACGAACTTGAAGTAATTTCCCCCCCCCCCCCCCCCCCCCAACTCATATTAGCTCTAGGAGGAACATCCCTGCAAGTCGAAATTTACCCATTTATGATCGGTTAAACATGGCTGCATAGCATATTGGTTATTGATTGTGCATTTGTATTTTGCAATATTTCTATCATAGATCCGTGTAGATTTCTAGCCGAGTCATATGACTTACACATATTCAACAATACCTAAATTATCCTTAGCGCTTACATGAATTAGCGGGAACACCCTGATGCCAAAAGGCATCAGCCATTATCCACGCCACAAGGAATAGCTCCGGCAACTCTCCTGCCCAGTGAGGCACCAACTGAAGTGAGCTGGAGCCGAGACTCAAACCCTTGACTTTTTATCTAAAAAATCTCTTCAGTGGGCTTATGGATTTTTCGGAGGTGGGTACTTCGATAACGGAACAACGATAACATTTCCATTTACATGGTTTAAACTTCGGTATTCACAATTAGGGGTTTTAGAGAGAGCAATTGTATCATTTATAGCTTATTTATTTCAAAATTAGAAACCCAAAGTATTCATATACTGTAAGTTAAATAAACGGTAGTATTGTTGTTAATGAATTGTTTGCACAATTTGGCAATTTGCTATAAGTTTGTTGGTTTAAACTTTAAAGTGAGTGGGTATAAATTCAAGTATATATACTTCAAAATAGAAAAGAATAACGAAAGTTGGGGTAGCATATGTGGTAAAAGTTATGGTATTGACACTATAGGTCATGAGTTCGATACCAAGCTTGTCCCATACATGTTATTTCAGCTCTCCTTTTTATTTTTCTAATCCTTTTTGTTAAGGTTATAAATGATTAATAGATCAGAGTATAAAAGAAAATAGTATAAAGTATAATGTACAACAATCAACCGATTATATTTTTTTAAAGAAATGCTTTAATTTCGTTTTTGTTAAGGTTATAAATGATTAATAGATCAGAGTATAAAAGAAAATAGTATAAAGTATAATGTACAACAATCAACCGATTATATTTTTTAAAGAAATGCTTTAATTTTAGTTTTCGAATTAATTAGTAAAACAATACGATTAACAGACCTGATAAAAGATAAATAAACACAACGAATCACGTAAAAGACAAATGTGCCAAATGGCTCGTAAAGGAATTATAGACAAAACAGTAAAATAATATATTTTAATATGAATCGCAAAAATATAGGTCACCCATTTTATTGCTTAAAAACTTTCAGTTAATAAAATATGAAAAATAAGATAGCATGGTTAAAATCGTGATAAAAGTAACGAGGATTAAAAGTTATTTAAAAGTTTATTATTTTGATGCAAAAAATTGTTAAAAGACGTTTGTACATTAAAAAATTATAAATCGATATTTTCTGCATCAAAAATTCATTTTGCATCAAACTTTTTTTTTTAGTATATGTATCAAAATTTTATTGTGGATTGAAATATAATAGGATGAAAATTATGTGCATCAAATGTTTTTTTTCCATAAAATTTTGCATTAAAATTATATAAAACCTCAAAATTACAAAACTTATTTCATAATTTTTTTATGCACTGACGTCCTTTATTTTGGAGATAAATTTTAGAATTTTTCGTCCTTTATTTGGAGATAAATTTTAGAATTTTTCAAGGAGTTTTTATTTTTCTCAAGTCTTTCTACACTACTTTGAATATTTGTTTTTTTATTTGGTGCATGATATCCTTGTTGATATATGTTCCAAAGCCGGAATTATGGTGCGTAAAGAGGCTCTACTGGGATTTCTTTCAGAGGAAGGGAGAGAATTACGTCCTGCAGATGTGCAATTGTTTAATTGGTTCCAAGGTAAGGACGCATGTCTGGATGTGACTGGGGTCTCTCCGTTTGCTGGGACTGGGGCGACGTCATGGGCCCCTGGGGCTGCTTTGAGTAATGTTGTGGAAAAGAAAAGGAAGAAGTATGCGTCCAAGTGTGAAGACAATGGATACAAGTTCGTCCCTTCGGCTTTTTCTACGTTTGGGGAACTTGATGTGGAAGCTTTGAATACACTTGCGCGTGTCGGGACTTTTTTTTTTTTTTTTTTTTTTTTGAAGGGCAAATAGATATATAAATATAAAAACTCAGAACACAGATACAGACAAGCACAATGAAAACCACATGCCCTTTTCTATAAGACATAGATACAGGGCTGGAGGTGACCTATCAAAAAACAATGAGCAATCTCACGAGCATGCAAAACAACAAAAAGAGGACCAAGAGGCTAACTAAATTATGAGTGAACCCGAAGACAGAAACTACGACCAAAAGAAGAGAAGCAAAACAACTCCGGTAGCCAATTACACACCATTGCTCAGACCACCGAACCACTCTTCCCGTTTCACCTCATCCTTTTTTGACCGGGCCGAAATCCATTCGAAAGATCGCAACAGAATTTCTTTAAACAAATCCGGAATCATGGAACCATTCCTTCTAAATATCACTTGATTCCTATTACTCCATATCATGTATAGCGTGGACCAAATCACAGCTTTCCATCTCTCTCTGGTATACCATTAAAAGAATCGATACCATGTAAATTGAGAACTTCCTGGACCGAAAACACATCGATATTATCTAAGCCCCACCATTCGAATACCCTCTTCCAAAACCAATTGAACCTTTGGGCATAAAACGAAACAATGGTCCATAGATTCAATAACGTCATTACAGCAAGGACACAAGAGAGTATGAAGATCAATACCAATGTCATCGAGAATAGTGCGAACTGGAAACCTCCCATGATACAACCGCCATATAAAAACACATACCTTTTTGGGAATGCTTTTGCACCATGGAGTAACGAATTTTCTCCCAGTTAACCCGAGAACCTTTTCATCTATCAAATCTCTAAGATCTTTAACTGAGAACTTGCCGGCTTCACTCAGCTCCCACCTACACTTGTCCATCACATGCTTTTTTAGTTGAACAGCTTGTACCAAGTTGCATAACTCTGCAATATCTCTGAGCACCCTTCCTCTTGGAGTATTCCTCCAATGCCACTCCCACGTCCAATCATCCCCCCTCCACTCCCCTTTGTTACCTACACTAACCTCTTTGTACACATCTAAATGATATAACCTAGGAAATTGCTCGCGTAACCTTCTACCTCCCACCCAAATGTCGTCTTAAAAAAGAATCGCCTTTCCATCGCCCACCTCCCATTTGACTGTAGAAGTTAGATTAATCCCGATCTTACCCAAATCCCTGCCGACTTTCACTATATTTCCCCACACACTATTCCTGGTAAAACTTGTATTTTCTTCTAGCAACCCTCCTCCTGCCCCGTACAGACTTTTAATCACCTTGACCCATAACGCCTGACTCTCAACCCGAAATCTCCACCACCACTTGCTAAGAAGCGCCCAATTCATGGCTTTAAGGCTACCGATATTTAAACCCCCCACCCCAAAACTAGACAACGCCTTTTCCCATTTAACCCAGACCATATTTTTTGAGTCCCCAACCCCCCTCCCCAAAAAAATCTCTCCTAATGTTCTCAAGAGAATGGAGAACACTCATTGGGGCTCGAAACAACGGGAAAAAGTACAACGATAAGCTACCGAGAACCGATTTAACAAGAGTCAATCTTCCGCCAAACGAAATCATTTTTGCCTTCCAATCAGCCAACTTACTTTTGAATTTATCTTCCATTAAGTTCCAGTTTTCAATTCTCCCCATATTGTTACCAACCAGAAGCCCTAAATAAAAGAAAGGAAGCTTCCCAGCACGACATTCCAAACTCCTAGCATAATCTTCTATTTCCTCCATCTCAATGCCAATACCGTACAATTTACTTTTGTTTAAGTTAACTTTCAATCCTGAGACTAGTTGGAAGCATTTGAGAAGTTTCATCAAATTGACTATGTTACTTCTATTCCATTTGCCTATAATTATCGTGTCATCCGCGTATTGAAGATGTGTTAAACATACATCATCACTTCCTACTTTAATACCTTCAAATAGACCGTTATTCAATACCTCTTGCATCATGATGTTCAAACCTTCAGCTACTAGTAGAAATAAAAATGGGGATAACGGATCCCCTTGTCAGATTCCTCGTTGTAGTGCAAATTCGTTAGTAGGGGCACCATTTACAAGGATAGAAGAAGTAGCAGTCTCAAGACAAGCACGAATCCACCCACACCACTTCCTTCCGAAACCCATTTGATACATCACTTCGTATAAGTATTTCCAGTTGACGCAATCATATGCCTTTTCAAAATCTACCTTGAAAATGAGGCAGCTATTCTTCGATTTCTTTATAAAATCTACCACCTCGTTAACCAACAGGACTCCATCGAGAATGAACCTTTCTTTAATAAAAGCACTTTGAACTTCTCCAATTAATTTGTCTATTGGGAGGCATGTCGGGACTATTGCCAGCAGCCACTCTAACAACGTTAAGAGCGGTGCTTTTATTTTTTATCGAGTTAGTTTATGTATTCAAAAAGGAGTGGGAGCACAGATTGTGTCTAGACTCCCCTCAAATTTCATGTAATTTCCTTGGTTTTCAATGAAAATTCATAATAATAATAATAACAATAATAATAATAATAATAATAATAATAATAATTAAAAAAAAAAAAAATCTATCTGTTTTAAAAGTAAAACTTGAAAACATGTGATCAGAAATACGTTTGTGTATATTACAGTATCTCTCGAATATATATAAAGTGGACATTGTTTTCATAACCTAACCCGACTTTATCCATTAAGACACCATCAATATTATCATACATGCTTTAAGCAACACCATGAAAAATATGTGGTTTGCTCTTTTCGGTTGTGTGTTGTTATTGAATTCTTATCTTGTTTCTAAATATAGTTATCACTTGTCCGAATTTCCTATATTGTTCAAACGTACCTTGAAATAAAATACATATGTCACAATGTTTGATGTGAGTTATTTTAGAAACTAAGTTTTTGTTACAAACTGAGGGACAAATCCTCACCATCCATATAATTTGATCTAATGGTGGGGATTAACCTAAGATTTAATAAGACAATCTAAGTCCATGTTTTTTTTTTCTTATCCTTTTTGTCTATCTTATTATTCATTTTTTTTCCTTTTTTCTTTTCTTTCTTTATTTTTTTTTTCTTTTTTTTAACTACACGTTTTTTTTCCTTTAATACAAGGTTTTTTTTTTTTTTTTTTTTTTTTTTTTTTTTTTTTTTTTTTTTTTAACGTTTTTTTCGTTTTTCATACAGATTCGTCGGTTTTTTACGTTTTCGTCAGTTTTCTTACGTTTTCGTTCGTTTTCATACATTTTCGTCCGTTTTCATATGTTTTCGTCTATTTTCTTACGTTTTCGCTCGTTTTCATACGTTTTCGTCTGTTTTCTTACGTTTTCATACGTTTCGTCCATTTTAATACGTTTTTGTCCATTTTTATACGTTTTCGTCCGTTTTCTTACGTTTTCATCTGTTTTCGAATTTTTTTCATACATTTTCGTCAGTTTTCTTACGTTTTCGCCCGTTTTCATACGTTTTCAAATGTTTTCGTCCGTTTTCATACGTTTTCGTCTATTTTTATACTTTTTTGTCCGTTTTTATACTTTTTCATACGTTTTCGTCTATTTTTCTTACTTTTTCATCCGCTTTCATATATTTTCGTCTGTTTTTTTATGTTTTCATCCTATCTCCTACACATTTGTCCGTTTTCTAACGTTTTCGTCCGTTTTCATTCGTTTTCGTTCATTTTTAATTGTTTTCGACCGTTTTTGTACATTTCTAAATATCACAAGTGATATTCTGAATACCACTTATGATATTCTGAATACCACTTGTGATATTTTGAATACCAATTGTGATATTCTAAATATCACTAGTGATAATCTGTGATATTCTGAATGCCACTTGTGATATTCTTAATACCACTTGTGATATTCTGAATATCATACATAATATACTTGTGATATTCAGAATATCATGAGTGGTATTCAAAATATCACTTGTGATATTCAGAATGTCACTCATTCATAATATCACAAGTGATATTCTGAATATCACAAGTGATATTCTGAATATCACAAGGGATTTTCAACAAATGTTTTTTAACATGAAAATCACAAGTGATATTCAGAATATCGCAAGTGATTTCACATTTTTTTTAATTCACGTTTTTTTCACTTCCTAATGTTTTTGTCTGTATTCTGAATATCACAAGTGATATCCTGAAAATCACAAGTGATATCCTAAATATCACAAGTGATATCTGAATATCACAAGTGATTTTCAACAAATGTTTGTTAACATGAAAATCACACGTGATATTCTGAATATCACAATTGATATTCAGAAAATCACAAGTGATATTCAGAATATCACAAGTGATTCACGTTTTTTTTAATTCATGTTCCTTTCACTTTCTAACGTTTTTGTTCGTATTCATACATTTTCGTCCGTTTTCATACGTTTTCGTCCGTTTTCATACGTTTCTGAATATCTCAATTGATATTCTTAGTATCACAAGTGATACTCTGTGATATACTAAATATCACTTATGATATTAAGAATACCAATTGTGATATTTAGAAAAGTATGAAAACGGACGAAAATGAACGAATACGTAGGAAGGCGTAAAAACACGTTTGAAAATGGTCGAAAACGTATGAAAAATGAACGAAAACGAAAGAAAACAGACGAAGACGGAGGAAAACGTATGAAAACGAACGAAAACGTATGAAAACGTGTAAAAACTGCTGAAATCATATGAAAACGGACGAAAACGTCTAAAAATAGACATAAATGTATAAAAACCAAAGAAAACGTATGAAAACTGTTGATATAAATAATTGACTAAAAACGTTATTCATATCCTTCGATATCTCTATGTTTTGATAATCACAAAACGAAAACTCATCAAACCCAAAGATTATGACGTAAATAAGTATTTAGTAGTAAATACTCACTTTCACCATCTAATCACTTAAGGTATGAATAAACAAAGTGGCTAATACATTATAAGATCAAAGAAAATTTTTATTAATCACTAGATTTTTATAAAATGTCACAAAACATTTTATATCTTTTATAAAACATTTTTGGAATCAAAAGAATATGTTTAATTCATTACAAATATATGAATTCAAATTTTCAACAAAAAATGGCAAATCTAATCCAGAAAAATTTTCCTCACAAAAGGACAAAAAATTCTAACGTTCAGGAGGCGGCCCCCTTAATTATACTAGGCGGCCCCCTTAATCATTAAGGGGACCGACCACGCTCCAGAACATTATTTTTGCTCCCTATAAATACTTGTTCATTCCACAGATTTTTCTCACCTTTTTGCACTAAAAACTTTCTGATTCAAACCTCCATTTCTATTCTCTAAAATCCTTTGATCACATAAACATTAACCTTTGTTTCAAAGTGATTCAAGCCTCAATACTCAAGTGCAAAGAGAAGAATACTTCTATCTATCAAGACTAGAAGTATTACAACTTAGTATCATCTTGCTATCTAAGTTGTTTGATCGTTTCATCTTGTAAATCATTCATTCTTTGGTGTATAAAGTGTATACATTGGTTAGCTAGATTTAGATATAGGATCTAGATTTATTGAAGGTGTGAAGTGGTACTAGAAGTGAAGAAGTAGAGGTGCATAGGATTAGTGGTAGGAGATATAAGAAGTGGTAGTATATTGTAGTAGAGATTAGTAGTGAAGACAAAGAAGTTGGAGCCTTAAAGTTGAGAAGACATAAAAGCCTAGAAGGTGTGAAGACGTAAAAGCTTTGAAGTGGGAAAGACATAGAAGCTTGTTAAATAGAAGAACCCTTGGAGAAGTACATAGAAAAAGGTCTTCAAGTTGTGACAAAGAAGTAGTGAAGTTTTGAAGACATAGAAGCCTAGAAGTTGTGAAGAAGTATAAGTCTTGAAGTAGTGGATAGATCGAAGTTGTGAAGGTGTGAAGAAACAAGTGGTGTGAAGAAGTGTAGAAGGCGTGAAAGAGTGTAGAAGGAGTTGTGTTGTGATTATAGTTTTGAGATTGGTTTTAGCTACGATTAGAACCCGACATTTAGCTTTGTGTCGTTAACTTGGTGTAAGCTAAGGTGTGTACGGTTTTCTTCTCCATAAGGGAGGTTATTGACTTAGTGAAGAAAACTCTCGAGTTCGGTGCTCGGGGTGTGGAGTAGGGCTAGGAAGGTGTCCTTGTAGCCGAACCACTATAAATCATTTGTCTCTCGGTTTGATCTTTCCATCTCTCACTCTTTGTTTACTTACTTGTTAGCATTTCGTATATAGTTATAATTGCTTGTGTTGTGCATCTATTGATTTCACATAAAGATTAAACTAGGTTCCATTCACAACATTAATTTTATATAAACAAACCAAACGGATATACTCATATTAAAACACATATACTATACTTATATGTGATATATGAAATCATAATTTTTGCTCAACATTCTATATAAGTAGTGTTTATACAAAAAGTGTGAATAAACTAGTATCTATATTTTTGTATCAAAGATTTTTGAAATTTGCGTCTATTCTTTAGAAGCAAAATTTTATAAAACGAAAAAGACGTAAAACTATTTAACCCCCTTCTAGTTTTCCACAAAAACATATATGAATGTATGAAAACAGACGAAAACGTATAAAAACGGTCAAAAACGTATAAAGACGGACGAAAACAAACAAAAATGTCTGAAAACAGCTGAAAACGTAAAAAAACAGATGAAAACGGACGAAAATGTATGAAAACGAATAAAAATGTCTGAAAACGTATAAAAACTGCCGAAAACATATGAAAACGGACGAAAACGTATGAAAATGAACAACAATGTATAAAATGGACGAAAGCATACGCAAACGTAAAAAAACGGGCGAAAACGGACAAAGATGTCTGAAACGTATAAAAACTGCCGAAAACGTATGAAAACAGACAAAAACATGTGAAAAAGAAAAAATGTATAAAACGGATGAAAACGGACTAAAACTTATTCTTAACAACTACGGAGTATTAAAAATGTCACTAGCACACGCGAAAACCGTAATCTCGCCCTCATCTCTAACAATAAATTGAGGAGTAAACATAAAACATGAAATTAAAAGTTCCGACGACTAATCAATTTATCAACGATCGAGACTTGTGACATATCAATTATCAATGATAAGAACACCATAACAAATTGTTTGAGACAATTCATGCCAATGGACCGGTATAATAAGAAGTCATATCTATTTATAAGTGCATAAAAATACTGGTATACTTTATGTATATTACTTAGACACCACAATAATAAATGTGTGAATATGATTATAAAATAAGGGTTTTGCTAATCTCTTTCCGCTGGGCATTTGTTTAGTTATACATATAAAGAATGTTTGAGTTAATTAATAGCAAAATAATAGTCAGTTACGATAATTTTATAGATGAATAAATGTTTCTTAAATGTATTTTTTGATTTAAAAAAGAAAAAAAAAATTGTCTTCATTAATTGCGCTAATTTTTTGCCTAGTTAGCTTATCAAAACCCTTAAAAAAATAAAAAATAAATAAATAAAAAATAAATAAGATAAATAAATAAAAAAATAAATCATTTCTTCATAATTAAAAGAGTTAACTACATTTTTTGGTCCTCGTGGTTTACCGGGTATAACGATTTTGGTATAAAAGTTTGAAAAAATGGATCTTGGACTTGTCCAATATCCGCTGATGACCCGTAACACTTTTGGTCCAAATTTAGGTCCACCGTTTGTTTGACCAATTATGACCGTTAAATTTGAGGGCATTTTTGTCTTTTCATTTATATTGTTAAATAAAAGAGTTAACTACATTATTTTTGGTCCTTGTGGTTTGTCGAGTGTTTCACTTTTAGTCCAATAGTTTTTATATGCATGTTATATACATTTTTACTTATGTTTTATCTACGTTTTAATCTATATTTTTATCTAGGCTTTTATATACATTTTATACACATTTTTATCTACACTTTTATCTACGTTTTTATATCAGTTTTTATGCACATTTTTATACACGTTTTATACAAATATTTTTCTCTATGTTTTTATTTACGTTTTTACATACTTTTTTGTATGCATTTTTGTTATATATCTACGTTTTGTTATATATCTAAATTTGAGACTGGCCTAGTCACTTAAAGTGGTGGGCTTTTTTGTACCTAAGTAGGTTGGTTTCTTGAAATGGACCGAGCGACTAGCGAAGTTGACATAAGTTCGACATGTGGCACCACAAAAGTAGTGCCCAATCATAATGTGTAAGGGTTACTTTTGTGCTACTTATCACTGGCGACTTATCAAAAGTTCGAGCGACCTTCTATTTTGTCATTTTCCTCCAAAATAGTCAAGCTTCGATAAATAATATTTTATTCTTTTTGAACCTTCCCAAAGCTGAGCGAACTAGCGAAAAGTTTTAAGCGACTGACAATATTTCACCTTTTTGTACTTTACACCTCAACCTTTTTTTGTACCTTTTCAACAACTTTTTTTACTAATAATTCGTATTAAAGCATTTTTACACACTTTTTTAATCCTAATTATCCAGCGAAATAATTAGAATATCCGAGCGATATTCAAATATCCGAGCGACTTTTTTTATATCCCAACTAATGGTCCGTTGTATATTTTAATTTTTATATCTCAAAAACACAAAAAAACACTACTATACATTAACAAAAAAAAAAAGATAATCAAACACCAAAAAAACCAATCATATTCACTACTTAACTCTTGTTCCTAGATGTTAGCACTTACTAATCACTAATCACTAATCAGAGCTTAATCAGGTATGAAATATGATTTAGATAGAGACAGTTATTGTCTTATGTTTTTTCTTTTAGTTTTGCTCAAGTTCAGGAAATTTAATGTATGTGTTTTTATATTGTGATTTGTGGATAAAGTTTTTGTATATATGTGTTTCTAGTTTTTGCATTAAGGTTTTGTTTGGTTGCTAAGAATCTTTGAGATGGGTTGTTAGGAACTTAGGTGTTTGTTTAAGCTTATATGTTGGCTTACGAGTTTATTTGATTTCGGCTTATTTTGAGACTTATGGACTTGTATACGCTTGTTACGAATATAAGCTTGTTAAGAAGCTTATATAAGTTCATAAGTCTCAATAAGCTAGAAAATTAGGCCTTATATGAAATATAAACTGAAATCAAATAAGCTCATAAGGCCACATATAAGCTTTAACATACAATCACACACCCCCTTAGGAAGGCAGAAAATGTGGGATTGAGTGTGCACACACTCAACAGGGTCTTTTGCGTTGCGTTTCAAAATGAATATGTGGTATAGAATAATCGGAATAAGATAATCAGCTGTAACAAACCGGGTTAGGGGAGATGGTGTCTGAATGATAGTTAGATTAGATAATCAGTTTTTATATTGTTTGATAACTCGATTTTGAGAATTAGTTTTGTTGTAGCTGCTATTAAGCGGAGTATCCAAAAGTTGACCCCAAAATAGTAAGTTAATCAAATAATCATTCTCAAACGAATTTGGAAATTGATTATCCGCAACTTGAAGAATGAGAATGCACTAATAAGATAATTATTCTCATAACGCAATGCCAAACATGAAACACGCTCTAATAGGTTGAACTTATAGATCATGTTGTGTGTGCATTGCTATATGCGGGTTTGGTTTTAAATGATTAAAAGTAGTGTGTTTACTGCATGTTTTGTACCAATCATTTTTGAGGTTTTTTAAGTCGAGAAAATAATTTAACTGTGTGTTTGGAAGTGATAAGCAGTTATGAGGTCTTTATAAGGTGACAAGTAATTTTGAGTGTTTTGATAAAAGCCGATCATTTGCTTATTCTACTCTTTAATAATCACTTTATAATAAGCATTCCGAAGCGCCCCTAGATATATGTGTGTGTAATGTTTCATGCTACCTAGCCCCTTTGGATACCATATCCAAGCTATCACAACTTAGGGGGCGTTTGGATGCATGTTTAAAACTACTTATTCTCACCTTAAATGATCATAATAAAATAATTACATAGTTAAAAGAATCAAAAATCGATATTATAAGCAATTTCACCCAACACGAAACACGTTACCACAGCTTCAAGTAGCAATGATTAACCGCAAATAATGTGATTTTTTAATACTAAATGCAGGGTATGCTCTCAAATCCGCAGCTGCTTACATTTCTAGATCATGAGTTCTAACGACACTGTTAGCGTTGCTATCTCAACAACACTTGACACCATCCAAGCTACACAATCCACCCCAATCCAAAAACAAAATTTTAACAAACTATTGTCATACCTGAGGAAAATACACATTATTTTACCAGAACTAACCAAATGCAACATCAAAGATTCCGAAACCTTAAAATGTGCCATTCATCTTCTTACAAAACATATTTCCAGTACCAACACACTCGCTCTCGAATGCACCACAAAAAACAAAATCTACCTCTTACTCAACTCCAAGAAAATTGTCACGAGCTTAGAAAACCACACGAAAGAGATCAGTGCTGCTCTAAAGCTTCTTCCTCCTTTGGTCTCGAACAATGGCTTAAGTGAAGAGATTCTCGACTTATCAAACCTCATGCTTGAAGAAAAGTATCGTGAAACATCCACAGAGTTAGAACTTAATGAGAAAATTGAGTTGGGCATCCGAGAAAGAAACCTTGACAGATCCTACGCGAATAATTTGCTTAAATCCATTGCGGATGCTGTGGGGATCTCAACCGAACAGTCTGTATTGAGACAAGAGTATGAAGACTTCAAACATGAAATGGAAAACGTAAATACTTTACAATCCGAACAAATTGAGGCAATGTTGGGAAAAGCTGATATCTTAGCAACTGTTGAAGAGCGAGAAAAGAAGTATTTTAGCAAACGAAATTCATTAGGAAGGCAACCATTGGAACCTCTTCAATCATTTTACTGTCCCATCACGGGTGAAGTGATAGACGATCCGGTTGAAACGCCATCTGGGCATAGTTTTGAGAGACATGCGATAGTAAAATGGTTATCAGAAGAAAATGATTTGTGTCCAATTACTAAAACGCCATTGAAAGTGTCGGGTCTGAGAACAAACAAGACGCTTCGTCAGTCAATAGAAGAGTGGTGAGACAGGAATACCATGATTTTCATCGGGTCTATGAAGTCGAGGATTGTTTCCAATGACTAGGAAGATGTTGTCGCTTCGTTAGGGAAATTAAAAGATTTGTGTTTGGAAAGAGAACTTCATCAAGATTGGATGATGATGGAGGACTATTTGCCGGTTCTTGTTTCGCTTCTTGCTACTAAGAATAGAAAAATTAGATCCCATGCTCTAGTCATACTCCGTATCCTTGCAACTGACCATGATGAACGGAAGGTATGCACGTAATATATGTATTAAAAGTGACTAGGGTCGGGCGGATTAGGTAACGGGTCAGACTGGTTCTGCTTGAAATGGGTCATTTTTAGTATAGATTGAAACATGGCAGGTTGGGTTGGCCCGACAATCACATTTCAGTCCAATTTTTATGATTATGTATTAGAGGTGGCAAAGATCTGGAAGAAGGTTACATACTTAAATGTCAAAATGGTTTTAGGTTGTAATCAGAAACTTTTTAGCACGGATTGACATGGGTCATTTTTATAGTACTGGTTGAACGGACCGAATGTGCAACAAAATGTTCTTCGAACATTTCTTGCAGTTTGCCAGTCTCCTTCTGGTTTGAACATCAGGAATACTTTACGGAAGGTGCGTTTTCAACTTCACTTTCAATCCAATTATTTATGAATGGGTTGACGGGGGTTGTGTTTTATCTAATTATCCCTAACAGGAAGTAACGGGTCAAACGGGTTGGAGGTCCAAAGTTTATTTCTAGAGCATATAGCCCTCTAGATCCTTTTATTCAACGATTATATTACTGCTGTATTTAAATAGTTTTTGTAATCATACCACCACTAACGATTTTATCAAATTATTCAGAATTTTAGACTAATAGTGTTCCGGGTCAACCCCGTTTGAACCCATATTGACCCGCCTGTTTTGCCATTCATAGTCAACTAGTATTTAAATTATGCTCATTTTCATCAGATTTCTTCTGTCCAAGTACTAGTTCAGCTATGTGAACACGAAAACCAAACTGTCCGATCAAATGCTGTGAAACTCTTCTCTACCTTAACAAAAGACGGTGATGATGAAACTTTCATAGAACACGTGGGTGTTAAATGCATTGAGACTTTGGTTAAAATCATAAAGACTTCTGATGACATCGAAGAGAGTGTGGCTGCTATGGAAATCATCTCTAATCTTCCAAAATACCCTCAAATCACTCGAGGGATTCTTGATGCAGGAGCACTTCAAGTGATCATTTCCATCCTTTCTAATCAGTTTCAGAAAACCGAGCTCATGATAGATAGTGCTTCAGGAGCTCTTTGCCGGTTCACACATTCAACTAATCAAGAGCTTCAAAAAGAAGTGGCGGAAACTGGTATTATCCCAATCATTATAAAACTACTAGATTCGGGAAGTACCAAAACCAAACAAAATGTTGCAATTTCACTGAAGCATTTTTCAGAAAATTCCAACAATCTAAGCATACCCGTGGGGACAAAAACAAGTTTCTTTAGTTGTTGTATGGCATCACCAGACATAAGTTGTGTAGTCCATGTTGGAACATGTACAATCGAGTCATCATTTTGTCTTATTGAAGCGAATGCCATAATCCCGCTTGCAAAAGTACTTGATGAACCAGATTTCGGTGCATGTGAAGCTGCTCTAGATGTGTTGTTAACTTTAGTCGAAGGGCAGCTATTGCAGAAGGGTAGCAAGGTGTTGGAACGCTGTGATGTGATTGTGAAAATGGTCAAGTTATTGAGTTCGCCGAGTGTAAAGTTGCAAGAAAAGGCTTTGGTGTCGTTGGAAAGGATATTTCGGTTGGTGGAGTATAAACAAAAGTATAAAGCATTGGCTCAGATGCCTTTAGTTGAGATTACACAAAGAGGAAATAGTGGTATGAAATCGGTTGCTGCTAAGATTTTGGCTCATTTGAATGTACTAAATGAACAATCATCTTTTTTCTAATTTTTCTATAGGCTTCCTTTTTACATTTTGTATAAATTCAAATTTATTCGTTGTATTCAATATAATCCTTTGAAATTCATAAATAAATAAATAAATTTGATTAGCAAGACGAACATAACTACTCTTGTAAGCTTGGTTACTTGAATGTGATGTGAATAAATTCGACCTAAACCAGTCACACAAGATCTTGCAGAAAGTACTCGACGACAAAAATTACCTTAGAATTGTTGAAAAACAAATATACCTTAGGTCACTTTTATTGTTCTGTACAGTAAAAAGTTATCAAACTATCAAAATATAAGTGAAAAAATTTTCATCGTTATATGCTTTTGTTTTTCAGATTTGATATAACAAAACTCTAATCACTTGGTTTGCATATCAAGTAGCTTCAAATCTTCAATACTTGTGTGACGCTAATGAAAAAGTTGAAAAACTAACGGTAAAAAGAGTATCAAAAAACCTCAAAGAGTTCAAAAACTAACAGAAAAAAGAATATCAAAAAACCTCAAAGATTTAAAAAATAATAATAATAAAATTAAAAAAATAAATAAATAAACAAAAAATAAAAATAACAATATAAAAACACACTGATAGAACAGTTCAAACTAAATTTAAAATAACATAATTACAATGATAAGCCTAATTACTTCAATTTAAATCCATGAATAAAATCCGCCTAAACAAGATATTTATATCCACCAATCTGCTAAAAACGACCTAGACAACGTAAAAACACCTAAAAAAGTTGCAAAACCAGTAATAACAAATAAATTGATAAGATCTAACTAATGAAACTAGAATCAACTGAAAACAGGACAATCAGCGACAACAACTCCCTTTGCAGTTGGACATGTAGCAAGCGGGCAGCCTTCACCGTTATTCCCCCACCAAGTAACAGAAACACCAGCCGTTTGCAGTGCCAAAAATAGAAAGATACCCATGAAAGCCGTTCCAGCATCAAGACCACCCGAAAGAATATAGTTATATCGTTGCCATACATTCGGGTAGAACTTGAAAACAACATAGCCAGAAAGAAACGCCATAAGAATCCAACTCGTGTAGTTAACAGCAGAAGCAGGTGGCATCACTGCAGTAGCGCCCAACAACACTGGGAAATGTATCATTTTAATCCATCTTTGATTCGGGAACCACTTGTGAGCTAACCAAGGAATAAAAGGCAAAACGGCTCCAACTAAGAAAAACCAGTTGATTGCTGAGTAAAATTTAAAATATACAACGGGCCATTAGTTGGGGATATAAAAAAAGTCGCTCGGATATTTGAATATCGCTCAGATATTCTAATTATTTCGCTGGATAATTAGGATTAAAAAAATGTGTGTAAAAAATGCTTTAATACGAATTATTAGTAAAAAAAAGTTGTTGAAAAGCTACAAAAAAAGGTTGAGGTGTAAAGTACAAAAATGTGAAATATTGTCAGTCGCTTAAAACTTTTCGCTAGTTCGCTCGGCTTTGGGAATGTTCAAAAAGAATAAAATATTATTTATCGAAGTTTGACTATTTTGGAGGAAAGTGACAAAATAGAAGGTCGCTCGAACTTTTGATAAGTAGCTTGTGATAAGTAGCACAAAAGTAACCCTTACACATAATGATTGGGCACTACTTTTGTGGTGCCACATGTCGAACATATGTTAACTTCGCTAGTCGCTCGAGCCATTTCAAGAAAACAACCTACTTAAGTACAAAAAAACCCACCACTTTGAGCGACTGGTCCATTTGTAGAATTGCCCCTTTTTATATACAATTTTATCTACTCTTTTATATATGTTTTACATACGTTTTTATCTACATTTTTATATACATTTTAATCTACGTTTTATATGTGTTTTTAAAAACGTAGTTAAAAACGTATATAAAACATTGATAAAAACGTATATAAAAGCTTAGATAAAATTGTAGATTAAACCGAAAATAAAATTGTAGATAAAACGCATATAAAACATATATAAAAGCCTAGATAAAAACATAGATTAAAACGTATATAAAAACGTGTATAAAATGTGTGTATAAAAATGTAAATAAAAATGTGCATAAAAACCTATATAAAAACGTGTAATAAAACGTATATAAAAACTTGTATAAATTTTGAAGGTAATTCGAAAAGAATTTTTTTTTTGAAGAAAATCAAAGAGTTTTTTTTTTTTTTTTTTTTTTTTTTTTTTTTTTTTTTTTTTTTTTAAGAAAATTAGTTCTCAAATTTATGTCAACTTATAATCAATTTTAGTTACTTAAAATTGTTAAAAATATTTTCGTAAGTTTTAAACTTCACTTTCTTTCTAAAAATAAAATTGGTTCTTAATTAAGTTTAGCTGTAATAAAAATTTCATAATTTATTTCGAATTTTTTAGATAGTTTTGAATCTCTATAAAAGTTTTTAGCCGTTAAAAGTTTATTTTTTTGGTTTTATAAATTTACGAGTTAATTACATTTTTGGTCCTTATGGTTTACTAAATGTAACACTTAATTTAGTCCATTAAGATGAGGGTATTTTAGTCATTTTACGTGTCTTAATTGGTCAAATTAACGGTCAACAAAAAATTGGACCAAAAGTGTTACGGGTCAGCGGATATTGGACAAGATCCGTTACTTTTCAAACTATTGGACCAAAATCGTTTTAGCAGGTAAACCACGAGGACCAAAAATGTAGTTAACTCTAATTAAAAACATGACGAACTAGAATCATGCAGCTGCCTTAAGGGTAAAAACACATACAAACAAATTATGTATATTTATTACACATAATTACATATACTCATATGCTGGTACATTTTATTTTACGTTTCCACGATTGTAAGTTTTGCGTTCTTGTGAGTTTTATGTTTCTATTATGCGTTTTCACTTTATGCTTTAATTCTTGCCGCTCTCCCACAAACATGCTATATAGCCTATACATCTTGCTCACATACAGGGCTGTCTTTGATGCCGTTTTTTTAGGGTATATAAAGTGAGTGACCGCTTAGAGCCTCAAAATTTGTCTCGTTAGCAATTATATGCATGTGTACACATATTTTTCACGAATAGATGAGAAAATATTTCAAATGAGTAATATGTTGAATATTTAGATAACTAATTGCATTATATGTTATATACGGTGACACTTTATATATAACATTCCTTATCGAAAGAACTCATTATGTAATTTCGTCCCGGGCTCTCAAAAATTCAAAAACGACCCTGCTCACCGCTCACGTATAACCTATACACAAACTTTTTATCGGAAGTTTTTTTGAAAACAGTCCTTATACTCTCAATGGGTTAATGTTTATATCCTACCTTTCCATACCTCGCTCCAGATTCAATACTGTTGTTGTTGTGCAGACTAGTCTAGTGCTAAATTTTGAACTATCATTGCCCCAATTAAATGTGTATTGATTGCATGTGAAGTACTAAATTTTGAACTATTAATTTGATAGATGAAGCACTTGGAAATTGGAATCATATACCTTATTCAGGAACATCCTAAAGCTACAAGATGATACATTGTACCCATTGCGGTTGCTTGGTCTGTATGTTGGGGTTAAGCCAGTCGGTGTCGCGATTTCAGATGCTGAATGTGGACCTGCTTCCGCTTGTTGGTATGAACTCGTTGCAACTTCACAATTACCTTATTATCAGTATAGCATATGATATTACCATAAAGTCAAAGTTCATTACTCATATACTTGTGATTGAAACAGAAACAAATTGCAGCTATTGGTTTATTTCTACTTTAAATCTATGTTTGTTAGTGGATTGTTTTGAGATACAATCATACAAGTGCACAAATGTCTCATATATCGGGGTTATTGCCCCTTTCTTTTGCTCTGTCACTCTATCTTTTTATTTTTGTTGTATATGAGAATTGATTGCAATATGTGCTACATAATTATGCCCTTTTTTATATGCTGCAGTGTTATGGAAAGGAGCGAAAGTGATATCATGGCTTTTAAATTTCAACAGCTGGTTAGTTTGCCAATTTATATTTTTTCTAGTTGCTCAGAATTGCTCTAATTCAATTGTAAAGTTTTGGCATTGTAAACGCTGATCAACAAGACAGCAACTTTTTTGATGATTTGGAAGCATTTGATAGTGAAAAAAATTTCATTCCTTTTCTCCTTGTGCAGATAAGAGACCTATCTGTAGCGGGCGTTATAGTTGGATTACCAATTACAGCACGAGTGTATGCAGATAATCCAGCAGTAATGTTCTATCTGATAATGCAAGTTCAATGTCTCCTGTTCACTTAGGATATGTAATCTCTTCTTTTTTTTTTTATCTTTTCATTTCTGTTAGGCTTTCCGAGCGAAGGCATTTGTGGATGATCTTTCTAAGACAAAGAAACTAGACAAGGTTCATTATACCTTATGGGAAGATTCCTTCAAACCATTAAAGGTTTGCACTTTTTATAGTCTATGTATATTTGCTCTTTTGTGCACTTTTGAATTGTATCACAAATAATATTAAATTATAAAATAATCTATGTTCTTCGTTGCTTAAACTAAAATAACTCTCGTAATAACATTCTCATATAAGCTGTAAGACTGTAACCGTACGTCTGTAACTGTGGCATGATGGTGGTTGGGGTGTTTGATTTGGTAACAGGGTGTGGAGGTACTGTTAGATGACTTCCCTTTGGACCCAATAGGAGCAACACAAATAAAGGACAGAGTTATTGCTAGAGGTACTACTAGGATGCTGCAGGTATTACATCTGTTGTGCGTTTTTAAGTTTTACTTGCACTTTACAACTTCTAAAAACAAAATATCATTCAAAACTGGTTATGGGGTTTTTGCCTGATAATGCTCTGATGTGGTTTTCAGATTTGATCTAAAATTGGAATTCATCTTGCATTTGTTTGTCTTTGGCAGAATTATGTAGACACTGTGCGAGGACCGTATGCATTTTAGTTGAAACGACTGATGAACATCACTTTCTGGAATATCAAGAATATGGGGGTTGATAAGCATATGACAACAAGAGCTTATTACTGGAATTTAATTGATTTTATATGTTTTTTAAATTTAATGCCACTAGAATATTTATGGTTGAAAATCACTCGTAACTTTGAGTGGTAGTGTATGCTGGTGCAACAATGTTAGTGAATAGTGATGCAGTTCATGTTGATGGTTGAGTATATGCTGGTGCAGGGAATGCTTTTGGTAGATATCAAGACTTCAGATAATATTATAGTTGTATTGGACTGCATTTGCACTGTATTGACAGGTATGAATCATTTGGACTGTCTGGGCATGTCCAACAATCTTTTTGTATTGATTTGGGGTTGTCCAAATCTGCACTTTTGTTCTTAAACAAGGGATGGGTTGGTTAGGGCCTTAGGGGTTTGTCCTAATCAATATATTTTCTTGTAAATACTCCATTTTATTCTATTTATTTTACCTTTTCCCATCAAGGAAAAAAAAAATGTAAGCGGCTCTACAAATTACACATATAATTAAGCAATGACAGCAACAGCATACATATGAAATTCTTACCAGTAAATAAATTAGATTAGAAAGCATAAAGAGACTGTTGTATCTACTTTCAACATCTCGTAGGTAAAACTGAATAGAAGAAAAACAAGGGAAGCCATCTCTTCTTTTGGTGCAAGCTTACCAATTAACTATAAACACTGATGCTATTGAATAATGTAGCAATGACAACATCTCTCTCACCCATATTGTGCAAAAGCATATATAAATCATCATGACATCATTGCACGGAATTCCCTCTCTGCTTTTGGTGCAAGCTTAACAGTAAATTTTGACAAACTGGGATCTAGTGATCCGGCTGCTTTTAACTCACGTAGCAATGACACCGTTGAACCATTGAGATAGTTACCTTTTTTATCCATTTCATGTAAAAGCATCTTTACATCATCATATCGCTTGTTCCGCAGATATCCTTCAAGAAGACAATTGTAAGTAATATCACTTGCCTCGTAACCACTCTCTTCCATTTCACGTAATAACTCTTTTGCCTCATCCAGAAGATCTTCACTAGAAAAGGCATCTATCATCACAATATATGTAAGATTAGTAGGTTTCATACCTTTGACTCTTAGGTCACTGAAAAGGTCCATTGCAATATCAAGCTTCCCACAACCGATGGCACCACCAATAATGTGACTGTATACACAAGCATCAGAATTTAGCTTGCTATCACCCACCAAAAGAAACAAAGATAGCGCCAATTCTGCTTGATTCTGGATGAAAAGATTCACTAGAATATACTGATATGTCGATCCATCCAGCATTTGACCTTGTCCACGCATCTCATCTAAAATTTTGCGTCCATCACCAAAACGTGCAGCCGAGAACAAGCTCCGTACCAAGATGTTGTATGTTTCATAATCAGGTCTCAAGCCTTTTTCACACATTTCATTATAAATAAGCATGGCTCCGTCCATCTTCTTAGTAATGCAGTAGCCATTTAAGAAACTGATATAAGTAGCAACATCAGGGGCGAGATCTCTTGACATCATTAGATTAAGAAGCGACCTTGCTTCGGTCATTTCACCCTTCAAACAGAGAGCATCTATGAGTGAATTGAATGTTACAAGGTTTGGATCAACACCTTTCTCATGCATGTAGTAGAGAACAAGGCGGGCTTCTTCGATCTTGCCTAGATTGCAAAATGCATTAACTACTATATTAAAGGTTTCCACATTTGGATCAATCCCTTTAGCAGACATTTGTTGTATCATAGAAGTTGCATCACGCCAAATGTGTAACTTACAAACGGCGGAAATCAAAGAGTTGTAGGTGACAACATCAGGTGAGATGCCTTGTTGGGAATCCATTTCTTTCAAAAGTTTGGCAGCATCCCGACTCCTTTTAACAGCCAAACCATAATCATCACCGAAAACACCAAACCCTTTAAGCCTTGTATTGTACTTGAAGCTATTCGGTCCAGAAGCTTTTAGTTTTTGGTAGAAAGTCTTTTAAACGGAAACTGCAAAGCCCTTTAATCATTGTATTGTACATAAGTAAATTTGGTTCACAAAGTTTCTGTTTGAGCAATTTCTCGAACAATGTTTGTGCCTCAAGAATTCTATCTTCAAAGACGAGTCCATCTAAGAGCATACTAAAAGTGTAGACATGATAAATATTAATACCTCCTTGCTTCAAGTTGCAGGCTAAGACAGAAAAAGCTTCATTCGTACGATACAATCGGCAACAACACTTGATCACAGTTTCCACATTATCAACAGTAACACCAAGAGAAGATAACTTTTTGAACATATCAAGTGAACCACAATAATCTTTCATTTCAGCAACAAATTCTAAAAGCTGAGTAAACTCAACAGCATGAGGCAGAGGCTGTTGCTTTATCATTTTATTAAACAAATATGATGCTTCTACCAAATCCTTAATATTTTTTAGTGCAAATCCAGGTTTAACATCATTTGAGGAGTGAATTAAGGAAGCCTTGTGAGGACCAAATCCTAGACCTAATGAGAAAGGTTTTGAATGTTTAAGGAAAGATTTGGTACCTTTGAGTTTCATGAAACCATCGACTGCTGATTTTTTAGTGAAATTCATCATCATCGTCATGTCAATTTGAGAACACGATAAAATATTTTCAAATTGTAATTATAAGGCTTTACTGTTGCTGTGTTGCAATAGACTAGTTATAATACTCATTTACATGCGAGTTATTATATATGAGAAATGATATGTATTATTACTTTATATTTTTAGTAATCATCTTACTCACATGATCCTGACATGTGACAAAACTTACGTGACACGTGACGGTTTACATGAAGAGAGAGATTATTTTTGTATGGTTAGGACTTAGGAGTATGAGTAGAAATGTGGAATATGAGTATATAGCAAAACTCGTTACATATTGCGTACTTTTAATAATAGATTCTAATTATTTATCTTATATATATTTTTGTAATTAAAAATCCATTTTTCGGTTTTTTTTTCAACACAAAATACTTTTTTTAGAACGACAATTTTAACTATCACTCAATATTTACACAATAAATCTAACTCACTGAATTTTAACTATATCACAAAATAATACTCTATGATGAAAATAGCAAAAATAATAAACGGTATATAAAGATAATCTAGTTATATCGCAAATTAATGTGTAAGGAATATGAATTTAAAAGGAAACTAGCGAAAAATATTGAAGTATATTAAAATGGATACTCAGCTACTGCCGGGAAAAAAATTCGGCTGCCAGTGGCGGCGGATGGTGGTGGCCAGCGGCAGCAGACAGCAATTTCAGGCGGTTCAACTTGGATTGGCTCAGAAAAGTAGGGGGAGACTCCACTCGCTGGAGGTGAGGTCCAAAGTATGACGGGAATCGCCGGAAAAGTAGTAAGCAAAGATAAGATTATGGCGGTTGGAGTCGGCCATGTGGACGCGTCCCACAAGCTCCAGGGCGAAAGGCTTTGGTCGGAAATGTTGGAATTATTATATCATGACAATCATATAAAATAAACCAAACACATCAAGTGAGCATAGCGGAAGCAATTATAACAAGATCATATAACATGTAATTAATTAATCAATATTAAATAGTAAACGTACCTTTGTGATTCTAGCCCGAACAAGAATCAATTGCAATCTTCAAATCAAGAACCCTAATTAGGGTTTATGTGGATTATAAGAATTACCCCTTACCTCTTTTGTAATTCAATCCAAGAACCAAACAAAAGTATGTTTGAATCACGTTCTTGTACACATGTACTATTAACGAATTAAAGTAAATGCTAGTTTTAAATATTATACAAAACAATTTTGTTTTAATAAAACAAAACTAAAAGACTAAACAATATAAAACACCAAAAACTCTTTTGTGATTATTGTTGTTGTCGAAAACCATAAACCAAAAGAAAAAGAACCAATATATAATTATTACCATGCACATGCATGTATATCTGTTTCCGATATGTCGACAAACATAAAGAAAGAAAAGAAGATTAAGATTTAATATGTGTACAAGAGGTGAACAAATAATGAATCTTAACCTTGTTTATATAGTATATGTAACTTGGAGCTCAAGTTGGATTTGGGTTGGGTTTACCCCTTCCCCATCGATTTGCCATAATCCCTCAAAGGGATCCGGAAGCTTCTTGACTTACCAATTAGTTACATATAATTCTTTCCTTATATTCGTCTAATGGTCGTTAGTCATTTATCATTAAATACTAATGATCATTATTTATTTTGTGTAATTAATAATTTAATATAACATTTTATATAAAATTATTAAACTTTAATTCTCATACGTAAAGTGTGCAATCCCGTGATCTCGAGTTCGATCATAAATACAACTACTAAAATAATGTCCATAAACTAACAGCTCCCACTTGGACATATTTTAATAGTGTAATCACATCGGTTAGCGTCTAGCAACATGCCGATGCCTCTAGTACGATCTCGAGTAAGGCTCCTGGAAAAACCTTTTAATGATTTCTCATTATTATTATCCTTTTGTTTCTAATACCACGTTAATAAGGATATGGATCAAAGTCATTCCTTAATTAACCATTCTGTTTCTCGTTGTTTGTGATTGAGTAAGATTACCAAATCTTCTGAACATATTCAGGGGAGATCTTGGGTGTGGCCACACATACATCTTACCAATCCTACGAGGGGCCCAGCAGTATTAAACTCCAAAAATAAATTTGAATGAACAAATTCTATCTTGACTACAAGCAAAACCCACAAACTTTGTAACACTTTCGAAAACTACCCTTATGACTACCAGTTACGTATAGCGTTAAGTTGTTCCACAAAAATGTACTACATTCATGACACTTATCTTGCATCTCAAGTCTGATGATAACTTCTTATGATTTACTTAATGACAAGATCCATAAAGTAACATCATGTAATTGGGATAAGTCCTATATTCGGTAACATTGAATATCATCTGAAATGGCATGACTACGCATCAATATACTTTAAGTATATTATACCAACCTTCAAATTTGTCTTGATTTAATAATATTCTCAAATTATTAACTGACAACGGACAATTTAAAATAACATTTATTCATGGATTAAACATACAAATATAAGATACAATATATTATAAATTAAACATACCATATATTTAAATTTATAATAATTGTTTAACATCCCTTATCCAAATACTAAATAGATCAATGCATGATAACTCTAGTTGATGAATTATGTCTTAAGTAATGACATTCATACTTGTGGACAATACATAAATCATCCAACTTTTGATCTATCAGAATTTTAAGAATACTTATTTCAAGAATTCAACTATTGAAGTTCTTGTATGTGCATACTCAACTATTTTGATAATGCCATATAATATTTCATAAATGTGTGACATCCTTAACCACCAATTTATGATAAGCAAACTTCCAAACATTTTAAAGTTTAAAGTATTCTTATTCCTTTAATGTATAATGCAACTATGCTCTTATTAAGCACATCTAGTACATATAGCCAAGGATGAAATCCTTACCATAACTAGTGTTGAGTGTCAGCTCAATTTTATTAGCATCATTGTATGCAAACAACAATATACTATTAAAACCTTCCCGTAAACATTAATACCTATTGTGTAATGTTTGATACCCTTCAAACTTTCAAGTTTGTTGGCTATGACAATTTTCACAACAATTGAAAAATTGTTCATCTATAGAATTTGGAAGCTGTTCCAGATTTAGGATGTAATTCTATAATCAAACATATTCTTTTCAGAATATTACACAAGTTATCTAATAACTTTTAATTAGATATTAATATTGCCAAATCATCTTGTAATCAAGCATGATACAACAAAACATGATGTGCATGAAAAATCTTTGAGTCATACTTAGATTTTATTCATGTCATACATATCTATTTAGACTTTCTAAATAATATATCATATTATATTAGATTCATTTACCGCATATGTTTCAACAATAAATATTCATTCCAAGGTTGTATGTCTTTTTTTTTTCAAAATCTTACAAGTAAAGTTTCATTCCATTCTAAGACTTAACTTCTAACTTATATGGAATGTTACCTTTTATATGTTCTACAACATATATGATTTAAGAAATTAAACATAATACTCCCACTAGCTTTTAGGAATACTTAGAAATTATCTTATTTCAATTATAAATCAAAACATGAATTTAATAATTAAACATAAGAGTAATCTTTTAGATGCATGCATTTATCCATCCATGGATTATTGCACTTTGTACACTTCCAAAGATTTATTTGAATTCATAAACTCCTTTTGATTACTTATCGTCCTCGCTCAAGTAATCACTCAAGAAAGAGTTTTGATATTCCATTGTCAATTTCATATTAATGAAACTAAATATGACAATCATAATCTTTATATATTTAATGTATTAAGAAAAGAATATTTAATCACAATTAATCGCTTAATTATGATTAATAATCTTGTCATAAAACATGTATTAAATACGTGCACAATATTGTCCATATGATTTCTATACAAAGATTTAAACCACAAGGGTTACCTAATCTTTGAAGAAACTCATCTTCGTTCTCTAGTCTAACTATTAAGATAAACCAAGTTTCTAAAATTGATTATCTTTATGGACAGCATCTTAATCATTCATATCATGTATACTTTACCCAATTACATATTTGATAATGTATCATAATGATTATCAGGTTTACAATAATCCTGTAAATCATAGCCCTCAGCATATTAATCAAATATCTGAGATATATTGCTATTCTATGAATGATAATTCCATCATCTTGAGATTTAACATTTAAATGTCAAACTTTATTATCATGTTGAGATTTTAACATTCAAATGTCAAACTTCATCATGATATTTACTAGTGTATTTTAGAAGATTATGTATCTTGTAATTTTATCTTTTAAAGATCAAAACTCCCACTCGCTTTTAGCAATTTAAAGACTATCTTTAAATACTTAGCAAATAAAGCAACAATACAATATTCTATTTTGGGATATTACAAATACATATTGACAGTTCCTGACTTAACTTTGTTTATAACCTTTTCATAAGCAGTTAAACAAATTTAGAACTTCAATTTAAGACTTAATGTGATTCACACATTCATCACATTCCATCATATGATAATGTCTTATTAATTTTCTAGGTTGGAGTTTTATTAATATGTCCAAGCCATACTCAATATTCCAACCTTGATAACTTTTGAAAGAAAAGAAGTCATAGTTATCTTTAATCAAACAATATAACTTGAGTTTGATTTTCCTAACTGAACATACCATAAATATTTGGTATTTCATTAGTATTAATATTGTAAGACAATCTAACAATATTTAAGATAACCATATTCCTCTTGGCTTGTTTATTTACCAACTAATTCATTTTAATGGTACAATAATTTTCAAGCCAATTACATGCTTAATAATACAAGTACTTTTTACAAAGTTACTTCATGTCCATGTCTTTACAAGAAAACATAAACTGTTATAATCCCACTATACATTATAAGTCATTTAACAATTTAATGACTACATGTATATGTCTTAATTAAAAAACATAACAAGATAACGTCTTACTTTATTATAAGTCTTGTAACAATAAAAAGACTTTATGTTTATATCTTTACAATAAAACATAAACATGTTTAACTAAAGTAATTATGAACACCATCTCTTGGTTTCAATAGTAATTTCAAGTTAATTTATTACTTCATAATCATGTAAATAACATTATTTCTTTATTTATGTCATTCCAAGAACACATAAATATTCAGATTGAAGCAGCAATAGATTACTTTATTAATTTATGTCATTCTATGAATTCATAAATATACAAATTAAAGTAGTCTTGATATCATATTGACACATGTTCTAATAGGTATCTAATTTAGAAACTACAAATTCTCATAGTTCAATTACATCAGTTGATCTGCTAGTAATGAAAATATGAAATTCACCTTGTTGTTGCAATCTAGCTAAGCTCTCACATAACATAAATTGTAACACCAAGTGTTTCTTGAATTAGATTAGTATAATTCATATTAGAACGTTATTCTCTTACCTTGCAGTCAAGAGAATCCATTAAATCATATCTTTATGAGTTGTTTCTTGCACACATTAAAGATAACATTTCTCCCACTTGTGCATTGAACAACCTCATATAGTTGATAAACAACATGCCATGCATTTGTTTATGTGATCAATATGATTGTGTCATAGATCTTAGCATAACAAGTAGATGTAGAACAACAATGTCTAGTAAGGAAACGTACAAGACTATCCTTAAAAGTATGAGTGTCTACACTTGGAAAGTAATTATCTTTAGCTACCAAGATGTCAAAGCTTGTAACTCCCACTGAATTAAAGATCATTACAATAATTCCTTATTCAGTAATAAGTACACAATACTCCCACTGAATTTGACAACATTGTAAATGTTTCATATCCAGTGAAAGAAAATAGTGTGCTTTTAACTTTCCTACACCTTTGAATGTCCATACGTAACAATTACTTATGCACTAAAGAGTGTATTCTACTACGTAAATGATGGACTATCCACCAAATGCTATTAACTTGAAAAATTGGGCATGCAATTTCTTCCTTAACAGGTCTACCATCCTACAATGTATGTAGCACCTTTAAAATAGTCAAAACAACTAGTTTGTCTTTAAACATTTTGCAGTAATTAGTCTAGCTTCTAATTATAATAACTCATAAAATGTCATACATAATTTTCTGTTAACCAAATATCATATTTGTTACTAAGAACTTGATCACCGAATGAGGATGATAAAATCCCTATGAAAAATATTCGCAATTTTCTTAACTATTAAAAAATTTGCTATGAGTTATATTAGAATTTAGACATATCTAATATTCCTATCAATGTTGCAAAAATCGTGAATCGGTAGTCGGGCGGTCGACCACCCTGCAGCCTGTAATCGGTCAAGGCGGTGATTAATCGGTGATTAATCGGTTTGGCATTTCCTGCATGTTTTGGGAATTTCTGGAGAGCAAACTAAAGATCTTAACTGATTCCAAGCCTTCTATATTTACAAACCTCAATAAAAGGCTTCAATTCTGATTATGAGGCCCATTGTACGTTATAAGTGAAATAAACGATCCCCAAATTAAGTAAAATGCCTAAATTTCTATTTTTTTTTAAATTGACCGATTCGGCCGATTTTTGACCCATTTTTTCTGATTTTTTTGCCTAGGCCGATTTTTTCACCGATTTTCGAAAATCGACAAGGTGCATCACCGATTAGCGATTAATCGGCCGATTCGGCCGATTTTTGAAACATTGATTCCTATTATCCTTTCTCATTCATGAAAAGGAATAGGATTGTGTCTCACTCTTCCTTCATAGAAAGGAGACTTCTTTTGTCTTTTAAGTAAATATTTCTTAATCAAACATTTGTTTGAAAACAGAACTAGATCAATTTACCAAAGCCCAAAATACGTTTACGGTTTGAACGTTGCATTAATACATTAAAACGAATTACAAAATTCAATTTCAGTATTTTCGATAATTAGATCTTTAAGAAAATAAAATACCCATTGGTAAATATTCATATAAACCATAGTATTTCCTTAAAGCTAGGATCCTAATTGACATAGTACAATTACATCAGTTGATCTGCTAGTAATGATAGTATTCAACAAGGTAATTGTCGAACAATAATTGCCAATATCATATTGCAATTCCCAGATTTATGGGATTTACTTTTACAAAACCTTTGTAATGTAAGCATGTTTCATCCCCATCTTAATGCCTTGAGTCCAAGTTCTCACTTCCTACTCAATTTAAGTCGTCCAACTTAAAAACTGCAAACTCATAAATCCATTACATCAGTTGATCTGCTAGCAATGAATTTATGAAATTTACCTCTCCATTGCAATCTCGCCAAGTTCTCACATGACGTAAATTACAACTTCAAGTGTTCTTAATTAGATGGCATTCGACTTAATTTTATAAGGGTATTAAATTTTGATGTGTAATCAAAATAATGTATAAAGAAGCATGCATATAACTTCATAACATTGGTTTTATAAAACATTTTTATTACCAATTTACTAAGAGTAAAATAACAAAGTTTTGATTGAGGTATCGGGTTCACCAATTAAAAAATTATCAACAATTATCGTCCACTATATCGTACTTTTGCATAAGCCCTAAGGCTTAGTGTTTCGGATAAACATTGTGGAATTGTAGTGAATTCACCCTTAAGATGACAATGTACGTAATATAGTGATATAGGTAAGTCTAGAGTCGGCAACCAAGCAGTTGTAGAGAACTGGTAGGTGCATGAGCTTTAAAAACCCCTCTCTACAAGTACATTGGATGGCAACCTTCGGTCCGCCTTTCGCACACTATGTTCAAAAACATCAATCAACCAATCCTTTGAAATTTACTCTTAAAACCAAAACAATTTCGCCATTTATTTAGTCCGTATTATTTTTCTATTCAAAAATTACCCTTTTCGTTTATAAACATGTCTAACATAATAATAAACAAAAACAAGTAATATAAAATAAAAAATAAAACAACTAAATAAACATATATACATAATCATAACAATTAAATATGTATAAAACATGTAGCCACATGCAAATCTTATTCAATAGTCCTATTAATAATCAAGTCTAGGTGTATAACGTATTTATTTAATTAAGGCTTTCTTCTTCTAGGAAAAAGAGCCACATACATCGATAAATCAATTGCGTAAGCCAAAACTAAACAAATACCACATAACACATAATTGATTACTTAATATTGGAGTCTTCCTCAATTCGACATCTATTAATAAATTTACATGTTTCGATATAACTTAACAATTAATTTATATATACAATTTAAACCATTTAAATTATCACACAATAAAATCCATGCAAATATGCACTTTTTCATGGATTAAGCTTAACAATTAACATATTGCACCAAGATCGTTTACTAAAACGCATAACAAATTACATGACATCCTAGGGTTTCTAATCATATTAAAAAATCAAAACCAAAACCCTAAAACCCTTTAAGGTCTAAATCGACCCATAAAAAAAAATTAGGGTTAGGAATCTAAAAACCCTAAAAACATGTAACTAAACGAATCAAGATCCAATTTTTATGCGTTTCGATAATTAATTACACATTATAACGGCTCTAGATGCCACTGTTGGAATTATTATATCATGACAATCATATAAAATAAACCAAACACATCAAGTGAGCATAGCGGAAGCAATTATAACAAGATCATATAACATGTAATTAATTAATCAATATTAAATAGTAAACATACATTTGTGATTCTAGCCCGAACAAGAACCAATTGCAATCTTCAAATCAAGAACCTTAATTAGGGTTTATGTGGATTATAAGAATTACCCCTTACCTCTTTTGTAATTCAATCCAAGAATCAAACAAAAGTATGTTTGAATCACGTTCTTGTACACACGTACTATTAACGAGTTAAAGTAAATGCTAGTTTTAAATATTACACAAAACAATTTTGTTTTAATAAAACAAAACTAAAAGACTAAACAATATAAAACATCAAAAACTCTTTTGTGATTATTGTTGTTGTCGAAAACCAAAAACCAAAAGAAAAAGAACCAATATATAATTATTACCATGCACATGCATGTATATCTGTTTCTGATATGTCGACAAACATAAAGAAAGAAAAGAAGATTAAGATTTAATATGTGTACAAGAGGTGAACAAATAATGAATCTTAACTTTGTTTATATAGTATATGTAACTTGGAGCTCAAGTTGGATTTGGGTTGGGTTTACCCCTTCCCCATCGATTTGCCATAATCCCTCAAAGGGATCCGGAAGCTTCTTGACTTACCAATTAGTTACATATAATTCTTTCCTTATATTCGTCTAATGGTCGTTAGTCATTTATCATTAAATACTGATGATCATTATTTATTTTGTGTAATTAATAATTTAATATAACATTTTATATAAAATTATTAAACTTTAATTCTCATACGTAAAGTGTGCAATCCTGTGATCTCGAGTTCGATCCTAACATACAACTACTAAAATAAGGAAAAAAGGTGGGAAGCCGATGGTCTGATTTAATTTGCAAAAGTCGCCGAAAAGAATTGATATAAACTGATACCTGAAAACCACTTCTATCTGGAAGGCAAAGGAGGTCTGTTTGAGTTCTTGATATTCGTTTTAGGACATGCAGTTATTGTGGTGGTAGAAGGCGCTGCACAAGATATTCTACCGAGACTGGGGCATGGATGAATTCAGAGCTCAAGCGGTGGTGGGAGAGACCAGAAAGGTGAACTGATTAGAGTCGTCACTTAATATAATAAAAGATACTAACGGGGCAAAATCGTTGGGTTATCTTAATGGATTTTCAAATTATGAGTAAATAACAGAAAGCTTGACAAATCGGCACAAGTACAAAGAAAAGAGAAGAAAAATGGGATTTTTGGATTTTCAGATTTTCAGTTTTGTCTACAAAGCTGCACTAAACTGCAATCTCGCGGAAACTGGGGAATTGTGATCATTTTATGTTATATATGTCGAATATATTGTTTGTTATCATCTACTCCGTATTACTTTAGTTTCACACTACCGGTTTTAGATAATGTTTGAAATCATATACATAATACATATTAGTTTTTGATAGTTTCTGATTTATGCATATCATTCACAGTGAAAATGGCCCCTTAATTAAAATTTTGTTGTAGATACTGCCAAAATCATTATCTGACTTAAAAATAGTCATATAATCACAACCAAACCATTGAGTCATTACTTGCAACTTTAGAGCCGAGTAACTCAGTCAGATAATTACTTTAATTTTAGTAAACTTTCAATACGCAGCTGCAAACACCCATTTGTACTTCTTTTTACTGATTATTATTTTTGCCATATGATAATATGAATTATGATGTTTACCATTTGGGACTACTTGAGTCTAATGCATCTTCTAATTCATGATCAACTTCGCTTTAAGATGCAAATAAACCAAACTGGAAAGTGTAGCGAAGTTAGATCACAGAAAGTGCAATGAAGTTAAGTCTAGATGTATATACCCGAAATTATCCAGCACACATATTTATTATGTCTCAGTTCATGTGTTTTGTGGTCTGATATAAGTTAAGACTTAGTTGTTGAATCCATGTCAGAATTAAGTACTCTCATTTCTTCAATCCACAAGTCAAATTTGTTCGACAAGCTCGTGATAATGTATATTGCATACACGTGGACAAATTCGTATCCTTATTACTCTAATCCAATGCATTGTACTCCAAATGACGATCCAATAGCCAAAAAGAGCACACCTGATATGAAGATGGATCCTAGCGCTATGAATTCGCCATATCAACAACCATGGTCTTATGGGCAGTTAATGCTATCCTTTCGCACACGAGTACCATGGCTGTTGTGACCATTGCTTTTATGGTGGTGGTCCCCACAGTTTCCGAGTTCCTTACTCGCATTACCCACCCCCATTACTACCATCACTCCACTCACGGACTCTATCCTCCGTTTTAACCTAATTACTATTCCACCACCACATTATTCGGTTGAGCAGCCTAGGTATGATGATGACAAAAACAACCATGCTGGTAATCATTGTTAAGGATGCAAATTTTTTAGGAGGATGAGAAATATATGAGGACTGACGACAGGGCACCATGTGGGCTCCTCCTGGATACATGAAAACGAAACCAAAGGTGACTGAGAAAGATATGAATACCCGTGATCCTGGCTTTTTAGGCATCTTGAACCTCTGATGCGACATGGAAATGGTGAAATAGCTCAAAATCAACAGGGGTCTATAATCGTTCCTTTTTTCAATATTTAGGTCGCCATCTAAGAATAATGAAATGGGAAAAGGCAGTAAGGAGAACAAAGTTGATCTCATAGCTCACAAGGAAATGCCTGATGAGAGGAAATCACATGGAGAGAAAAATTACGAGGGTTCAGGAAGTGATGCTCATTCCTCGGTTTTAGAAAGTGTGATGTGTTCCGTTGCGATAAGGGTCAAAAAGCCAAGGCGTCGAGGTGAAATCGCAAGCGCATTGCGTACCCAAGGTGACAGTTTGATAAAAAATTAAAAAAAATAATAAATAAATAAATTGGTAAACTATTTATAGTACAGAAAACACATAAATGCCAAAAGATACCATGTATTCTCATAGATTTTTTTTTTTTTTTTTTTTTTTTTTTTTTTTTTTTTTTTTTGGGTAAAGAATATATAAAATACATAAATAGTCAAAAACAAAGACCAAAAGTCTCATTTTTTAATAATTAGAAACAAATCAAAAGCATCCATGGAAAGGTTTTATCTCTAACTCCTAAGACTAGACTAGAAGTCATTACGAATTGGTCCAAGGTTTGTGTCTCGTATTTGTTACTTTATTCGGAATTGGTCAAATTAGAACCACGTACTAGAAGTAAAGCCCATTATCAACAATCTCACAGTATAAGGTCCAAACTAGGGCTGAGCAAACGACCCGAACGGACCAGAGCGACAGAAGGATCGACCGAGACCGGACCGACCACATTCGGTTCGGTCAACGGTCTTGGCTTTTTGGCTAATTCGGTCCTCGGTCCGGTCCGGTCCTGGACCGATGCTCACCCCTAGTCCAAACTACATGATGTGCCAAAAACGCTAATGCATGCATCAACTAATGTGTGGGCCTCACCATGCATCCCGTAATTGGAACACATTAGGGTGTCTGATGCAATAAGGTGGTACTGTGTCGCATCGCATCACGCCTCAAGCGCGCCTGATGCGCTTTTTTAAATACAGGACCTGATTCAGATACGAGTGGTAAACATGTTGTCCAAAAGATTATTCGAGTGAAACAATTGGACACAATTGAGGGGAAGAAAAAGCCTGAAAATCGTATAAACGAAACCGAAATCAGATTCTGAGAAGCATACCTATATCGACAGAGGGAAGGCTTCAACAAAGACATCTACGCATGGACACGTTGCTAGGAAAGAAGTGTTCACGTTCACCCAGTCATCCTGGTGACAAACGAAAATCAAAAGGATTTCCCTCACTCTTGCCTTTTAACAATCTAAACTCTTCTCAGCAGCAAACATGGTTGTCAGAATACGTGAAGAAGAACAAGGATGAACAAAGCAAAGACAATACTGATTATGTGAATAATGTAGAAAAACATTGTCTTGTTGATCCTGGTGAGAATGCACCACAGTGAAGATATTAAAAGTAGAAATGAAATAGTTTGCAAAGCGGAGTTGGAATATGTTGCTTTGATCATACAGTCTGCTTATCGTGGATTTCAAGTGAGGAGATCACGGCTATTAACCAAACTGAGGCAAATCAGTTAGGTAGTCGTGCTCACAAATCAGATTAAGGATCTGGACCATCTTACTCTACCCTCCACATCGATGAGAAACAAAAACCAATTATTGGAGAGACCAAAATGAGCCTTCTATCAAAGCTTTACACCATTCAATGATTCAAATACTATTTTGGCGGAGAACTTTAATCCCACATAGGATAAAAGTACATTTCTGCATACAAAGTTACTGACTTTATGTTTAAAATAGCAGGGAGACTGAAGGTTCTCGTTAAAGTGATGAGAACGAAAGTAAGGTAAGACTTGGCACCAATTCACGTTACTATCCCGGTTACAGGAAAAAATTCAAAAAACACAGAAAACTAACAAGTTGCAGAAAGATCCCACGGTGCTGCTTGCTAGTTAATTGGTCTTTACTCTAAACCTGTAACAAAAAAGTGCCTGTTTTATTTTGGTTTTTCGAGTTAAGTTTAGTGCAACAGTCAACACAAAATTGAAGCTAGTAGTAAGTTTAGTAAATGGGTGAAAAGAAGATATGATTCTGATATAATTTTATAAAAGTGGGCTCATTTCTGAAACAAGTACGTATAAAGTTTTGGAGGCTGCCTTGAGACAGGCCACCAATAGCATGGTTTTTGTAGGTAACAGATACCATGGTTTTTCTTTGTAGTTTGATTTTCAATCACCTTCGACTAAATTGACACTTATGGCATGTGTAAATTTTCTCATATAATTAACAAAGTTGAAATGTTACCATCAAATCACTTCGATCAATTAAAGTTATGTCTTCCATGTCCATTGTGAGAGGCACCATCTTGTCATGTCTTCTCATACCATCCATACATGCCTGCCAAGACCAACAAAAGAGAGAGATATCGAGTTAAAATCTAGGGAAAAAGTCACTCAAAGATTTTGTGTACATGAAAAACCACTCTACAAACTTTGTTAGAACAGATGTAATACCTGCAGAATTCCGACTGCCGCAAACATATCACCATATGGTTGGCGGAGTGGTCCCAACGGGATTTCACCCACCATCCGCTCGAAAAGCTGTTACCAAATTAAGCACATTAACCAAAATCATGTCATAATTTATTACCACAGTTCAAAAGTGCGTAAAGAATCAATCTACTCACACACACCAAAAAAAAAAAAAAAAAAAAAAGGAAGAAGAAGAAAGAGAAACGCACCAAGGGTGTGTATGTCTCATTCCACGTGGTATAGGTAACATCTTCGAGCATCTTTGTAGCAACAAGACCATCAATCAAATCATACACATGGACAGCCTAACATAAATGAAAAAAGAAAAAGACAGAGAGTGAGATGATTATTCACATGTGTATAAAAGAAACTTTTTACAATAACTTACTTCAGGGTTGAGCTTCCCTCGTATGTAAGGGTATCCCATGACGAGAGCACTCGAGTTAAATTCTCTTATCTGCACAAAGAAGTGCAAAACAGAATGAACTTCCGTTTAAAACGCACATGCTACTTTATACAGTATAAATAGTAGCACAGGTTTGCAAGCTAACCATATTATTAAGCTGTGAAGCGATATCTTTAATATTGTATGGGGTCTTCTCCACAACACTAAAACATATGAAAACCATGAATATCATGTCATACACACGGCAAATTAAAGCTTGATGAATCAAAAAATCTCAAGTTGATGACAAGCAAACAGAAGTCAAGGAGAGGTACAATCACATAATGATAAAAAGTTAATCCGTAATTATAATTTTGCTTCATGTTTGGATCATAATTTGTTGAGTGTTGGACAACTTATGGAGTCAAAGAGATATTCCAGTTGTTAGTCTTGTTAGCTCAAGTTTTTATTTATGTTGTAAGCATTGCCTATTTAAAGGCCTCTACTGAAGTCAGAGGTAGCTTATTTTCACTGCAAAAGCAACCTGTGTATGTCAATTTACCCAACAACGAGTTCTTACCAATGGGGATAAGCAAACTTATGATTGATATCGGAGATTGCTACACCGATATTGTTGCTCCCAATATGAAGACCAAGCAGTGGCCCTCGAGGGCACAGGAGTTGCAGTTGTCTGCACAGGTGGAATGCGTCGACGTACTTCATCTATCAGATAACCAACAAATAACTTATATTAGCAACTACCTTATACCAACTTAAGGTAAAATTGAACAAATCTTAACTAATTATAAAAGGTGTATGGTCAACTTAGTCAATGGGTGAAAACTGAACTTTCAATAATACCGAAATTGCCCTTGACTATCTTTAATAAAAATACTAATTCGTTTCATTAAGCAGCATCAAAAACTGTATCAAGACATAAATACAGTTGCCCTTGACTATCTATTACATGCGCATTCAAGACATAAATACAGTTGCCTTGATTATTCAAACGTCCCCATGCGCATTCAACACATTAAATATTCAAGAGTTCAAGTATCTATACCATCTTATAAAAGCTGCATATAGACACCCTAACTCCGAACCTCATTCCAAAACACACATAAATCGTGTGACTCTCTCTCACTCTAAAAACACACACTCCACAATCTTTCTTCTCTCTAAAAACACAAACTATTAAAACTGCTACTGAGGTTAAAGATCCATGTATTAATTAACTTTTGAAGGCTTTTTTTATATGTATATATATTTTTGTTTGTACTTTTATATTTTTTATAGATGTGTAACTTTTTTGTAGATCTATATGGTTTCTTGCGGATCTGAGTTGTTTTAATATTTTTGAAATATCTAACACAACCACAGCCACACATGACCCATGACCACCACCACGGTTGAGTACCTGAACTAAACCACCTTCGAAACCCCCAACAAAGGTTTTTGATGTATTTTTTTTGTTTAATTTTTTAATACTCGGTATGACTCAATTTTTTTTGGTTATTCTTTACTTATTTTAGTTTATAAATTTGTTTTTTTTTTTAGTTTCTTTTTTATATATCGGATTTGTTTTTTTCTTTTTCTTTCGGTTTTTTGTACAAGTTTGAATGTCTTTTTGCTTTTTTATCTATCTTATTTTTTTTTTTTCGAATTTTTCATTAATCTTATTTTTATTATACTTTCTTTCATGAGTTATGGTTTATGTTGTCATGGTTGTTTTTTTGATGCTATGCTAACTTCTTTGAAACATGTTTGAATCTGAGTTTTGTTGGATATGAGTGTATATAATAATGTATATTGACTTCACAGAACATTTTGTCCAAAAGAAATGAGGACTATGACCTTATACCAAGTTGATTGGAATTAAAAGCGTATTTGTTTGAAGCAAAGCAAAATTCCGGAAGTTAATGGTTTGTCACATGTTAATGGGCTTCGTGTCGCATATACCATATTCTTTATTAAAAATAGCATTTTGAGTTGAGATTGAAATTTTATTTATGGCCAATGAATGAGGCCTTTATTTTAAAATCTTAACTAATTATAAAAGGTGTATGGTCAAGTTAGTCAATGGGTGAAAACTGAACTTTCAATAATACCGAAATTGCCCTTGACTATCTTTAATAAAAATACTAATTCGTTTCATTAAGCAGCATCAAAAACTGTATCAAGACATAAATACAGTTGCCCTTGACTATCTATTACATGCGCATTCAAGACATAAATACAGTTGCCTTGATTATTCAAACGTCCCCATGTGCATTCAACACATTAAATATTCAAGAGTTCAAGTATCTATACCATCTTATAAAAGCTGCATATAGACACCCTAACTCCGAACCTCATTCCAAAACACACATAAATCGTGTGACTCTCTCTCACTCTAAAAACACACACTCCACAATCTTTCTTCTCTCTAAAAACACAAACTATTAAAACTGCTACGGAGGTTAAAGATCCATGTATTAATTAACTTTTGAAGGCTTTTTTTATATGTATATATATTTTTGTTTGTACTTTTATATTTTTTATAGATGTGTAACTTTTTTGTAGATCTTTATGGTTTCTTGCGGATCTGAGTTGTTTTAACATTTTTGAAATATCTAACACAACCACAGCCACACACGACCCACGACCACCACCACGGTTGAGTACCTGAACTAAACCACCTTCGAAACCCCCAACAAAGTTTTTTGATGTATTTTTTTGTTTAATTTTTTAATACTCGGTATGACTCAATTTTTTTTGGTTATTCTTTAGTTATTTTAGTTTATAAATTTGTTTTTTTTAGTTTCTTTTTTATATATCGGATTTGTTTTTTCTTTTTCTTTCGGTTTTTTGTACAAGTTTGAATGTCTTTTTGCTTTTTTATCTATCTTATTTTTTTTTCGAATTTTTCATTAATCTTATTTTTATTATACTTTCTTTCATGAGTTATGGTTTATGTTGTCATGGTTGTTTTTTTGATGCTATGCTAACTTCTTTGAAACATGTTTGAATCTGAGTTTTGTTGGATATGAGTGTATATAATAATGTATATTGACTTCACAGAACATTTTGTCCTAAAGAAATGAGGACTATGACCTTATACCAAGTTGATTGGAATTAAAAGCGTATTTGTTTGAAGCAAAGCAAAATTCCTGAAGTTAATGGTTTGTCACATGTTAATGGGCTTCGTGTCGCATATACCATATTCTTTATTAAAAATAGCATTTTGAGTTGAGATTGAAATTTTATTTATGGCCAATGAATGAGGCCTTTATTTTAAAATTTAACGGATCTTACAGGGGAAATGTCGTGTGTCGCGTAAATTGATGTGGCTCGCCATAAATTAATTTGTTTTTCCGATAAGTTTAAGATTCCTAATTCATTGATCTGGTTTATCCTTTTTGTACATAAAAAGTTTGTTGAATGTGCACACTACAAAACTCTTGGAGCTTGACAAACTTACTGTAAAGAAAGATTATCTCGATATAAACAAATTACTTTAGCAAAAAGTAGACAAAGACATATGAATGCAAAAATTAAGATGTGGAAAAGGATGGCTTAGGTGTGCAGAACCCTACAATCTCTAAAGTTTGAAAATTCAAAATATACAAGTCAAAGGTTTCAAATTGTTAGATTTAGTTTTTTTCATTTTTATTACGGAGTAGTGACTTTTACCAATAGATCAAGTAATTTCTAGATATCAACTACCATGTGGTCTAGTGGTGAGTGCTTAACTTGTTAAGTGAGCCACAGAGAGAGTAGTACCGGATGGGTGACCATCCGGGAAGTCCTCTTTGACCACAGGGTTTGTTGATACCAGGCTTTCAAAGTCCTTCAATGAAGGTTTCAACCCACTAGGGTTCGAATCTGGAGAAGGCAGGGTTTACTTCAAATTAAGTGTCGTGCCTTCGGGCGGCTTAAGTTGAAGGTTTTCCCCCCATCGGGTTTCATTGGTCAAGGATTTCTCCGAAAGAACCGTTTCATAAAAAAAAAAGTAATTTCTAGATACAAGTAATATTTACAAGGGGTCGAGAACTAGAACCTAAAACACAAGGCTAAAGAACGTTATATATAAACCATGCACGTGAACTTGGCACAATTGGACTAGGGATGACACCCGTGGGCAATGGGCACGGGTACCTCTAACCCGTCACCCGCCCACTTAGTTTTTTTCTCACCCGTCACCCACCAATGGGTACAATTTTCTACCCATACCCTTGCCCGCGGGTATTTGTTGCCCATGGGTAAACCCACGGGTTAGTGTTATGCAACCAAATTATAAAATGATGATATGAAAACTATTATGAAAATGTGTAATAAGACAAATCAATTTGTAAATAAAACTTTGATTATTTGATCTTTCATATTCTCTTTTTAGTCTTGAAACTCAAACAAACGTTTAAGTTAATTTGTTTTCTTAAGACTTGGTGGTAACTATTAAATGTATACCGGCAATATTTGATCTTTCATAATTTAACATGGGTTTATAGGTACACCCACGGATATTTTAACAAGTATACCCGTGGATATTTTAAAGGGGTGTCATGGGTTTACCCGTGATGGGTACGCCTCGCCCGTCACCCACCCGTCACCCACCCGCCACCCACTGATGGGTACAGATTTTCACCCACAACCCACCCATGGGTGAAAATTGACGCGTTTACCCACCCATTTTTTATGGGTACCCGCGGGTTGTGGGTTTTTTCTCGCCCATTGCGATCCCTAAGTTGGACTATAACCAAAGAACGACGTGCACACACAAATACCGAAAAAACCAGTTGTTGGGCACGGGTACTTAGTTATTGTTTTTAAACTATTGTTGAACAACTAAAAATAAAATAAAATAAAATAAATTTAAAAAAAGACACACAAAAGTGACTATTGTCATGATATTCATTATCTAACATTCAAACTTTAATTGACAAGAACAACTTAGAGCACAAGGTATGATAGGAACATTTAACATGTTATCGGTATGTTAATTCAGCGCCATATTATACTCTTCCCAATAACACACCAATCACTCAGACACCCATATCTCATAACACACCACTAATATGTTAGTGGGTACCACATTTTTTTCATTTTATTTATTTTATACAAACACATTTTAGATAAAAATGAAAAATACGATACGATAACAAATAAGAAAAATGACTACACGGTACGAGTACATAAAAAAGGATACGATACGAAAAATGAATGTGTATGTGAAAGTTTTGATAAAAAGGTGAATTGAGTTAAAAGATACAAAAATGTTTAGTAAAAGTTGGTATTTAAAGTGAAAATTTGGTTTGTTTTAAAATGTATCCGTTACTCGACATTTTACTTTTCAATTTCAAAAAAATTGTTACCATTTTCTCAATATACAAAAAAAAAAAAGAAAAAAAAAAGGACAAACGGTTTGTTTTTACCATTGGCGTGAGCCAGTGAAACAACTAAAGACCATGTGGCACAATTTTGGCGCTTTGACTGGTAGAGCGAATATTGTGACATTCGTCCAAAAATGTTGTGTTTGGTGTGTTTTTCCTCCATGTACTGTGTGCTCTTAGAACCATACCGTTAAAACAACCACTTTTCCAAAGGATTTCTTAACGCTAGAAATAGAGTTTATCAAGAGAAACTTACGCGCGGCCGAGATTTTGTCAAAAACTAAACACCGCTGCCGCTAGGTGCGGGTACTCGCTCAACATGAGTGGGTTGCCCCCTCATTGCTTGCGTTTGAAAATAGGATGCCCAATTATTCTTTTAAGGAATCTCGATCCGGCAAATGGATTATGTAATGGCACGAGGTTGATATGTAAACGTTTTGACCCAAATGTCATCAATGCTGAGATTGCTGTCGGACAACACGCTGGAGTTAGAGTGCTCTTACCAAGAATTCCTCTTGCTCCATCAGAAGAAGACATGTTCCCTTTTAAACTAAAGAGAACACAGTTCCCTATTCGCCTTAGCTTTGCGATGACTATTAATAAAGCTCAAGGCCAAACAATTCCAAATGTGGGTGTCTATTTGCCCGACTCTGTTTTCTCGCATGGCCAGCTTTATGTGGCATTGTCTAGAGGGATATCCCGTAGAACAACAAAGGTATTGGTTAAACCAGTTAAAGAGTTCCGTCAAGCAGGAATCTACACCTCAAATGTCGTTTATCAAGAAGTTTTACGCGAAGAGTAACGTGTGTTGTTAGTTTTTATCTCATAACTAATGTAATGTTTTACTTTCAGTTTCATTAAATGTTTTTATATGTTGTTTGATAGATGTTAAGAATTTTTTCTAGACTTTAGTTATCGTGTAGTACAACCGTTTGCAATTACATTATGATCGGTTCACGTTCTATTTTGAACGCTACACACACTCACCACAATATCACAAATCATTAATTATTTACCGCTAGAAATTCCGTTGCTATGCACGGGTACTCGCCTAGTAGCAATTAAAAAGATGGACCAAAAATTATAAAAGAAAAGCCCAAAAGGGGCTTTAACAAAAATTGATGTGTCTATCATCTAGTGTCAAGGAGAACAAAAATCAAGCCCAAAAGGAGGTGTTTGTCTAAACTTATATTTCATAAGCGGCTTATGGCATATATATCTTATAAGCTAATAAGCCCATATTTAGTGTTTTGGCTTAGTTTATTACAATTAATAAGGTAAAATGACAAAAAATTACATGAACATTAAAAGGTGCAATTATTAAACGAGGGTATAAAAGTCTTTTTATGTAACATCTCTTATATAAGCCCACCCTCCTCAAACAAGCCACAAAATTCGGTTTATCAAAACCAAGACACGTGAGCTCATATTATATGAAATATGATATACGTATATAAATATTTTCATATTTTGTGCCGCCAAAGGCATTGGCTCGCGCTATTTATAACCTTGGTTAAATAAGCCTAAATAAGTGTTTGGCTAAGCTTGTACAAGTAAACATATGAGCTTATATAACATGCTCCATTGTAAATTACAATTTACGTTATAATATATCTAATCTAACATTTATATTTCTAACCCATGTCATTTTTGTCATTTAACAACCTAAAGCTAATTAGCTAAACCAAAAGACTTGAGCTTATTAGCTTATAAATAAGCTAATCCAAACAGTCAACACGGGCTTATGGGTTTAATTTATACACATAGTCTAAGCTCATAATTAACCCCCCAAATACGCTTAAAGAAACACCCCCTAAACCTAGCATTAGGGCTTAAATTTCCTTCTCCCACATCAAAATGAAAATCTGACGATGACGAACAAAGAGACAAGTACCTGAAACCTTGAAATTGGGAGTGACTTCCAAGGACAACAAATGTGATTTTAGTGAAATTGAGCCCGGGGTCTTTCTAAATTCATTTTATGGCCATCTTGGGGCGTTTGGTTGGGAATTGTCGGGTATAGGGGCAGTTGCACATTTCAATTCTTTTTAAATGTCTTATTGACTTGTTTGGTAACTTAGGGGCTGTTTGTTATGGGGTATTAGAATGGGTTTGCATTTGATTTGACAGTTACTCATCGTTTGGTTTACATCTATGTGATTCAAAACAATATTTAATACCTTTTTAATGTGGGTCACACCATTCCTTATATGTATGTATGGTTAACCTCTAACTTCTTTTGTCATTTTCGGTTGAATACTTCATTTTTTTATCATTTTCTTTTCTTGCTTTTGTCCTTTTTTTCATTTTTAAAGTATTTGAGTGGGTCCACTCCTATTTTAATATTTAAATAAACTTTTATTATAAAACAAATTATATTAATTATATATTTTCTCTCTCTTATATCAAATCTAAACCCAAATCCTAAATCAAATTTAAATCCAAATCCTAAACCCGTCAACTAACCAAACGGACCCTTAATAATTTCATAAATTGTTAAAAGGGTAAATTGCAAAAATGGTCCTTAACGTTCCACGAAATTGCAAAAACAGGATCGAGACAAAAAGTAGCGCAAAAAAGACACCAACGTTTCACATTTTCGCAAAATCGCCACCGAGAGACCTTTTCTGTTAGTTTCATCGTTAAGTGTCATGTCACCGAGGGTATTATCGTCATTTCACTGCTTTAAGGTCCACGTGGCATATCACTATTGATTCAGGGACTAAATTTGCAAAGTTATTTTTATCTTTTATTTCACATCTACCACCACCACCATACAACCAACACCACCACCCTTTACCCTTCATCTTCATCTTCTCCGGTGACCAAACCTAGATTCCGGTCACTTTTTTCCTTTTCTTTCTTGCGGAGAAACAACTTTGTGCAAATTCTGCGCTTCCAAGTCCCTTGCTAAATTAGGTGCATCAAATTCTTCATCATTTTCATTTGAAATCTCCTCAACAATTTCTCCAGCTTCTTCGGTGAGGTCGTACCTTGTGTCATTGTCAGATGAGGTGTCAGAGTCAACCTGGGCATTATGCCTTTCTCCTACTGAAGAAACACCTTGAGAATCGTGGAATTTAGGGTCACAATTTAAATTGGTTGTCTCAAGTACTACTTCAGCGATTTCATCTGGTTTCTCCTGAACAACTTCTTCAGCTTCTCCGGTGTCGATGTGTAAGTCATTGTCAGATGAAGTGTCAGAGTCAGACTGGGCACCCTCTGAAACATGGTCATTGTTATTCAACTTGGAGAGGAACCCTTTCCTGTTTCAAGTAAGGATTGAATTATTTATTATAATATCCAATTAATATATATATATATATATATATATATATATATATATATATATATATATATATATATATATATATATATATATATATATTATATATATATATATATATATATATATATATAGGGCTGAGCAAAACCGACCGAAACCGACAAGGCCCGACAAACCGACCGAACCGATAAGGCCCGAAACCGACAAGTCCCTTAGCGGGTCGGTATTCGGTTAGAGGAAATGATGTATATCGGTATCGGGTCGGTATCGGGTTAAACCGACTTAAGCCCGATATGAGCCCGACTTACCGAAACTACATTAGGTTATCCATTATTCCATTCCTTATATAAGCGCCTCTTTCTTTCTCACTTTCACTATTTCACAACCCAACATCAAAAACACCGCAGCGAACAAAAATAGCATAGAGACATCATCTTCTCAGGCCCCTCACTTGAATCTCATGTTTTCTGTTGAGATTATAAGCAAGTTTTTGAACTGCTTGTAGTTCATGATCTTACTTTTGGACTTCATTATGTAATAGATTTCTGGTATTGTCTAAATACCCTCTGGAAAGAATTTTGTATGCCTACTGTATTTCTATGGGTGTATTATTATTATTTTTTGAGGTAAGTGCATCTATGTCGTTGTTGTTGTTTTACATTGGAAAGAATGTATGGGTGTATTTCTATGCCTACTGTATTTCTATGCCTCTGTATTAAGTGAATTGTATGCCTCTGGAAAGAATTTTGTATGCCTACTGTATTTCTTGTCGGGCTAGATATGGTGTACCCGACAACTGACCCGACTTAGCCCGACTAAAACCGAACCGACCCGACAGAAGTCGGTATCGGTATCGGGATAGGTTTTTTTGGTTTGTCGGTATCGGTACTTATCGGGTCGGTTCGGGTCGGGTCGGGATCCGGCCCGATGCTCACCCCTATATATATATATATATATATATATATATATATATATATATATATATATATATATATATATATATAAGCATTAAAAAGGCTATACTATAATGATGCGGCAGCTATAAGCTTCACTACACGGTTGACATCATATGATCTGGAAATTTCAGAAAACGTTTTTCAGTAATATGGTATTAACAAAGGTATAACCTATACTATGGTCCCCATAGTTCCACTGCTACTACATTTGAATCACTGAGAGTTACTTTAACAAATCTGCTCACTACATTGAAATTTCCTTGACAATTAAGCCACTGCCATTAATTAGCATCCACCAAGTTATCGATATATAGTAATGATTGACTCCACCATGGCATGCCATGTGCACCTAGTGCTGACATGGAGAAAAGGAAATGACTCACTCCAACATTGGTTATGGTTTATTAATAACGATTCATCATGGTAGTGTTTAAACACTATTCAATTTTCTTGCTGGCGTCATTACTATGATTAATAACATGTTTTATTATTTGATCATCGGAATCTGGGTTTGGTCACCGGAGAAGATGAAGATGAAGGGTAAAGGGTGGTGGTGTTGGTTGTGTGGTGGTAGAGAGTGGTGGTGGCGGTAGATGTGAAATAAAAGATAAAAATAACTTTCAAATTTAGTCCCTGAATCAATAGTGATATGTCACGTGGACCTTAAAGCAGTGAAATGACGATAATACCCTCGGTGACATGGCACTTAACGATGAAACTAACGGAAAAGGCCTCTCGGTGGCGATTTTGCGAAAATGTGGAACGTTGGTGTCTTTTTTGCGCTACTTTTTGTCTCGGTCCCGTTTTAGCAATTTCGTGGAACGTTAAAGACCATTTTTGCAATTTACCCTTGTTAAAATGGAGAGAATAAACTTTTTTTTTCTTATTGTTTTGTTTATAAACTTTTAAATAGAATATTTATGAAATTTTTTTATAAACTTTTTATAAACTATTTTTTTAACTTTTTTTTATATATTTTTTATGAAACTTTTTATTATAAATTTTTTATAAACTTTTTGTATAAATTTTTTATAAACCTTTTTTATAATTTTGTTATAAACTTTTTTTATAACTTTTTTATAAGTTTTTTTTTATAAACTTTTAAATAAAATATTTATGAAATTTATATTAAGAAAATAAAAAAATATATATTTATAAACTTTTTTTTATAGATTTTTTATAAACTTTTTTATAATTTTTTTTTATAAACTTTTAAAGAGAATATTTACGAAATTTATATTAAGAAATAAAAAAAATATATTTATAAATTTTTGTCAACCAAACATGCGAAAGTATTGTAAATTCTTTTTGGGGTAAAGGGGACTCTTCCCCGGTAAATTATATTAAACCCAAAATTACAATAAGTCCAATGGAATGTGACTGAGATGCCACATTAACCTCAAGCCCAAACTTGAACAGCCACTACCGATTATATGACATGCCAAATAATCGCTAGAATACAAATACAAAACCAATGACACTAATAGGAAAAAACCACCTAATGGTGCATAAACAAAAGCAACTGGCCATAACAACTAAATAAAAATTGCTTCAAGAAGAACCCAAAGCCTAGCCATTCTTTCACCATCCGATGACTTCTTAAGCTTACATGAGAGCAACTTGAGACGAACCGACGCCTTAACACACTCCACAAGCTGATCAGTAGAACGTTTACCTTTCTTAAACAATCTCCAATTTCGCTCTTGCCAAATAAATTTCAAAATTCTGGAATTTAAAGAAAGCATGATTTTAGAAAGAGGGCTCGAATTTTCAATTGACCATTCTTGTTGGTCAATTGAAAAGTCAAAATTGGTTAACGTTTTATTATAATAAAATTTATGAAAAAACATGTGTGAAAATCATATAAAATAAAAGGGCAAAATGCATAAAAAGATACTCAACTTACTTTCAGTATCTAATTTAAGTATTCAACTTTATTTTTAACAATTTAAGGTACTAAAGTCTAAATTTTGCTAAAAATTTGGGAAAAATTACGGTTACGCCAGGTAATCACATTTTTTTTACATGTTTTAAATTTTAGCTTTGTATTATGTGAGTTTTATACATCAAAGGCCTTTTTTCAAACCCCAAAATACGAATAAACACAACACCCTAATCTTTTTTATGCCAATAAAGGAGACGAAAACAACCAAATTTAAGGATGTTTTGATGGACACAAAGGTAATTTAACTTTTCATTATTAGTTATTCTATGTTTTTGTCAACTAATTCTTGTAAGTAAGGCTGTCAAGATCGAGATCCCGCGCATGATCGTTTTTGTTTATGCAAGATCGAGATCGTAGGATCGGATCGCGATATTACGATCCTACCAATTTGTCATATTTTGTTAACAAATGATATACGAGTCAAACTGTTTTACATTTCTACTCAACGTCAAAGATAAATTCATATAATATCCTCATGAAAATGACAAAGTTCAAATTTCAAACACCAAAATAATAGTAAAACACAAAAAAGTCAAGTTTCAATCGTTACATTAACGATTTAGGCTGGTCACATTGGACCTGAATCCAATTCCATCGACTAGTGGACGACCGATTTCAAATTCGGTCGACTCCACTGTGTGAGATTCGGTCGCCGGGCAAATATTTTGGGATTCGGTTGTTTTGTCGACCGATATTGAAGCAAACAAAAGTCCCAAATTTCCAATGTATAATAAATTTTGTACCGTTTGAAATGAACGTTGGGGGCTAAAAAAAGATTCAAAAAAACTTAACACCTTTTCATCCTATAAATAACAACATCATACTCACTTTCAAACACACAATTTCAAACATAATTCAACCAATTCTCATCAATATTAACAATGTCAAAGAAAAACACTCCACAACAAAAAAAAACCGACGATCCCGACTACACCAAAATTCACCGGATTTGAATTTCTCTCCGCAAGACACTTTTGGCATAACCGGCATAACACCACCACAACAACGGGGTATTCAATTTCGTCCATCCGCTCTTGAATACTCATCACGGCTACCACAACCTAATCCAAATGTAAACCCGTTTTACATTAATAGACCATTTATCCCACCACAACCATAACATAATTCATATGACCAAGAACCAAGTGAGGTGTATCGGCCTAACATGGATTTCTTGCATTGTTCCCAACCGTATCAAGATTATTCTCCTATTCGTAGTACTAATCTTGATATGAATTTGGATGATTGGGGAGACTATTCGAGTCAACAATACTCTAACTATCCGAGTCAAGATGCATCAATGGGGTAAGGTTCGGGTCACGGCTCGTAGCACGGTTCCATGCCCTTTGATGACAATGATGATGAAGTTGAGACGGAGACATCACCCATCAAACCCGTCAAACCAAAGAAGGGTTCGCGTGGTGCTGGAAAAGCGAAGGCCAAAGGCAAAGAACCCGAACCTCACAAAAAGTCCGAAATTTTGACTAAAAGGGAAGAGATCGCGCTTTGTAAAGCTTTCATACATATTTCTGAAAATGACAAAAAAAGAAATTATATGAATCGCTACGAATTTTGGGGTTATGTGATAGATTACTTTAGAAAAGAAACCGGTTCTCAGCGGACATACGACTCGATCATGTCCAAATGGAAGACAAGGATTCGTGGTAGGGTTGCGAATTTTTGTGCTATTATGGACAATGTCCAATATACTCATGGAAGTGGCGAGAATGATGCGGACGATAAAGAGAAAGCTCTTTTGGAGTATGAAGTGCGTTACGGTCATGAATTTAATTTGTTTGAGTGTTGGAACATATTGAAGGGTCATGATGCTTGGAAGAAGGAGATGCCGCTAGTCCGATTGAATATCCGGAAGAAAACAAAGGGTTCTACAACTACCTCGGAGTCAACACAAGGTCCCTCGAATTTTCAAGACTTGGATGATTCTGATGATGCAGAGGATGATACTAGAGAAGCACGACCACATGGTCGTGACGCAACAAGGAAGAAATCATCATCCTCTCGTGATTCCCAAGCTCCACCAAAATCATGGACAAGTAAGCTACTATCGGACTTTTGGTCGATGAAGCCGTCAAAGTCGGCAAAAAATAAAGACATGGAGTTGTGGAAAGCATTGAAGGAACAATGCGAGAAAGTTAAATCCATAGAAAGGCAAACGGAAATCTTGAACCTCACCAAAAAAGAGCAAGATTTGATTTTTTACAATTCGTCAATCGACCCAAATTTAACCGATCGACAATAACAAGAAATCATTCGTCTTAAGGAACAAATCAAGGGTCGCTACGAATTAGATTACTAGTTTTTAATAATTGTTGTCATTTTTAAGTTGTATTATGTTTAAGTTTTTAATTTAGTATTGTAACGTTTCAATTTCGTATCGTTTATGTAACGTTTAGGTTTTTATTAATAAAATTTGTGTTTGTGTTAAAAATGTTTATTATTATTATTATTATTATTATTATTATTATTATTATTATTATTATTATTATTATTATTATTATTATTATTATTATTATTATTATTTTAAATGATGATGCAATATAGGTCACCACTGTGCCTAGCCTTAGTGGAATAATATTACGTAACATAGGTCTTAAATGTCTCAAAACATACCATTTGATTAGTTTAATCATAGTGAAGTAAAGTAAATTAAACTATTGAATAATTTTAGACTATAATCTATTTAGAAAAGTAAAAACTATGTATAAACTATAATCTATTCATAAAATAAAACAATAGTGGTTTACTCATTAGACATTAGTAAAGCACACGTTTGTTTTTTTTGCCTAAGCAAGTGGGATGGACTTAAAAAAAATAAAAATAAAAAAAATAAAAAAAGGTAAACTCAGATCGCGTGTCGATCTTAAGTGCGATCCTACGATCTTACTTACGATCCTATCTCAGATGCGATCCTACACAATTTTGACTGGTGTGCACGTAAGATCGTACGATCTTACGTGTAAACTCGCGAGTTTGACTGTGTTGCCTGCAAGTTTTAAAAGTGAACACATACAAATTATTGCTTTCTTATGTTATGTGACAATATGATTGTTTCAACGTAAAAATCGTTGCTTTCTTATGTTATGTTACGCTATCCACTTTAGTATTTTGGCCGGTGAGTAATGCTTCAGCATCCAATTTTGGGACTAGTAAGCTAGTAATATTTTTTGGGTCAAAATTTAGTAAGACTTGGTTTCAGAATTGTTGCCACATATGTTTAGGCATAATTTTTAGGTGTGTCAATCATTTCTCTACCAAGAAACAATACGAAAGAATGATGGAAATGAAGGGTGCGTTTGGTATCCCACTATGAGAATTAGATTATGGATGAAAGTGATTAAATGTGTTTGTTTAAAATGAGGGGGCACACCACTATGGTAATAAATGATAGATATAATCCATACTTTATTGGCAATCAAATGTAGAATCACTTTTCGTTCAAAAGAAACTAGAATCACTTGCTATACATAATTTATACATTTTACGTCAGTGTGTTTCCCAAGAGTGCAAAACTCAATTTATTTCATATACTCGTATTAAATTGTAGTAGTTCACATCACTCTAGCATTAACATTTTTTAATATATTTTTTTAACAGATATAATTATATATATAACAAATCAATCTTACAATCTATTAAGTAGGACTTAACCCACAACCATTTAGTTAGAAAACATTCTCATTGCACACACATGAAATACCATAAGGACACAAGCTTTTTGGTAACATTTTTAATGGTCTTATTTTGCCTTGCTTTATTGCTTTGCTTTTCAAATCTTTGTATAGTTTAACTTCTCGATGATAATATTTCTGCTTTTCGGGCTTGTATCCAAATGAAGCTGAAAGAACAATTTGTACCAGTTGAGTTAGGTTTAGCTAGTGGTGTTTAAGAAAGAACCACCAAACAAAAATTTGTACGATCGATCTACAAACAAATCTACTAAATGGGTTTATATATGTGAGTATGTGACTGAATTAGCGATCAACTAAATACATAAAAACAAAGCGCAACATATTAGTATGATATACAGATCTAGTTACCTAGCTTCTAATTGTATGGACACACAAGCTCATTAGGGCTAACCAAATGACCATGCTTACAAAACTCTACAAAAGCCATAACTTCTCTACAAGCTTTAACAAATGGATTAAATCTCAGGAACGGTGGAAAAAATAGCCAAGAACAAGTCAAGATCACAAATCCAAGAGTTAAGACTCTCGAAGCTGTATGTGGCAGCTTAACCCTTTGGCCGATAGTTTTCTTGATCACGATCTCAGTTCCAACACATGCCCCATGAATTACAAAGAACCAAGTGACTTCCCATGTAGGAGTAAGCCGTCCAAGATAATAAAATATAAGCTTGTGCATGATTCCCGACACTACAAACGTTGAGAAAACTGCTGGTACGGAGACCCATTTTTGTGGAATAACATGTCCAAATAGTCTCCGGGACGGAAGATAGACCATGGTGCGTAGAATGCTAGACACGATAAGATTCCACCGCTTGCCCCAAAAGTTTTGTACAGAGGTAGCGTTTTGGGGCTGATTAAATTGTGGCTCGAACTCACAACTCCAACCAGAGTTCGAGCCATAAAAGCAGCCAACGCTAGCAATAACTTTAACATAAAGAAAACATAGTAGGCATATATTAAAGTGGCAAATAAAGGGTGTAGATAATCTAGATAACCATAGAGCTTGATTGTGATTGCAAAAATCACAACCCTAGTTACATAATCTTTAGCCGATTTTTGGGTTGTTTTGGAGTTTTCTTGAACCCCTTGAACTTGTGTTCAAGATTTTGATTGGTAGGCAAGCAATTGGGATGAAATGAGATAAAAGGAGTGGTGGGTTTGAAGCCAAAGGACCAAGATCAAATGCAAAGAGGATGATCTTAAAGGATGCTAGCCATGACATGAAGAAAAAGGTTAAACTACAAAGAAACACGCTGGTGAGGTTCAATGGTATGTAGAAGAAGAGAGGTATAACTGGAAATAAAGCCAAAAATCTAGTAGTGCCTTGTTCAATAAACTTGCCAACTATATAACAATACAGAATACAGGCCAAAGCTATGCACCAATCTACTATCACATTCCATATCTCTCCCTCCATTATTTCTGTCTATGGCTTTTCTTCTTTCTGTTAAATAGTGCACCGGAAGTTACATATGATGATGAAAGTTATTTATAAGGTACCATTTGAACTTCTAAGGGAAAACCACACAATAAATGACATCTTGTTTTTATTTCTATTTTAATTTGATCAATACAAGCTTTTCTTTTTTGGAAATGTGGCCACATGTTAAAACATAGGAAATAAACACAAGTCACACCAATGACCAAACAAACTCAACTGCAATGAATCTGAAGGGGCGCCGAAAATATGAACCACAAACTAGAATACAAACAAATCAAGCACAACCAAGAGGAAAAGAGGCATGCGTCACGGAAATGTTCATGAACACGCTCGTACGTAGTAGTAAATACAGTTTCTTATATGTATCGCAGCAAATATGATAGAGCTATCCATGAATTGACCATGTAAAACTGCAAAAACACAAATGCAGATCTTTAGTTAAAGAATTATCATTCAACCAAAGCGATGGAAATGCTATAGTAATAACGATTCCTGTAATGTTACTTTAAACTACATGCATCAGTGATCATGCATTCCGCATACGTGTAAAATTATAAAAATTGTTAAATGAAGTACGTGGTAGCTGCTAACACAAGCTTAGCAACAATTCTCTTAACCGAACGCGTCTATGCCGTAGGCTGAATCCATGCAATAATATCATCAAAAGTACTAGAAACAGAATGCGTTCCAGCAGGGATCTTCACATTATTCCACATCTGAGCGAAAAACGAACATACGAAAACAAGTGGTCATGGGAATCGGGTTTCAATTCACAAAACGGACATCAAAACAGGTTTAAGTTAGTGGAAGCACTAACATCCCATTGTTTCAACAAGTCTTGTGTCTTTAGTTTACGCTTCAATATCAACCTCAAGAGGAAAGCATGCCTAAGAATGCAATGTGTGAACCATACAACATGTTACCAAAGAACCACATCGTCCCTAGGTCTAATAGAATCCCACACCAAACTAACAGAAAATGCCCTCAATTCACCTTTGCCAAGAAGAGTATCATGGCCATTGGATCCAAGACCGGAACAACAACATGAATTTAACAAAGGAAACCGAGATAACCATTCGATTGGTCAAGTCCAAGCACCATCTCTAATCAATCAGCCACGTTATTAGACATGTTGAAACCCTCTCTCGTGACATCATGAACAGTCGTAAGACTAATCAAGGGGCTTTCGGGACACCATCTATCAAACCATAACGAAGCCGTTTTACCATTTCCATAAGACTAATCAAGGGGCTTTCGGGACACCATCTATCAAACCATAACGAAGCCGTTTTACAATTTCCATGTACCAAATGACACTACTACAGATTTGTGAATAGATCCCCTTAATAGAGCCCGGTTTTAGTAAAAAACGGGCTCTAAAGAGTTTTCGCGTTTAGGAAAAAGGTATAGAGCCATGTTTTCTTTCAGAAAACCGGGCTCTATGTTGGAAAAGTATAGAGCCATGTTTTCTTTGAAAGAACTGGGCTCTATTAGTAATATAGAGCCACGAGACTGGCGCTGGTCGCCGCGTTACGGGCGAGCGCGTTTATAGGCAAAGTTTTTTATCGGCTAAAAAAATAGGATCTTTAAGTTCGTTGACGTTTTGATAACATTTTTAATAATATAAATGTTTTTATTGGAAAATGTATGAGTAATTTAAAAAAAAAAAATTGCGTTTGTTATAATTTTATTATTAATTTTTTTCTATGTATCTAAGATTTTTTTTTTTTTTTTTTTTTTTTTTTTTTTTTTTTTTTTTTTTTGCATATTTTTTTTTTAAACCACGACGGTTTAGTTTTAATCAAATATTTTGGCACGTTAATTTTTTTTACCCGCTTAGTTTATCCGTTTTATTTTCAATCAAATATTTAGCTTCGTTTAGGTTTTTTTTTTGTTAATTGCCTATGCGTTTTTTTAAATGTATAAATATTTTTAGTAAGTAAATTTTTTTATCTTTTTTAAATGTAATTTTTGTGGTTTAATACATTGTTTACATTTGGATATTTTTTTTTGTTGTACTGTTTTTTTAAAAAGATATGTGTCGGTCAACAAAGAAATATGTATCGGTCAACGTTTATGCGTTGGTAATAAAAGGGTATTTCCCCCCTTTTCTATCAAACGTAACCCTAACCTCTGCAATTCAATCGCCACCCGCTCATCTTATAATGTATTTTAACCTCCATTTCTGTAATTCACTGCTTCTGTTATGGCTTCACGGCCAAGAACCTCTGCCTACGCACTTGCGCGTACTCCTAACTTCCAAAGGCTCAAGTTTGCTGCTGGTTCAAATGAAATCGAGGATTCCTTGCATGTGGCATTTGCTCAAGATGACACCAAAAATGATCAATTGTTAAGGGTGCTTGGTGAGCAGCGTGATCAACTGGCTGCAAAGGTCAAGTGGTTAGAGGACTTGGTAGAGGAAGGGGAGGGTTTCTTGCCGTTGCATGAGCACGGTGATATTGGTTTGGACCGTTTGAAGGAGACACTGAAGAGAGAGAGGAAGGTGCTTGCTGGTTTGATCAAGACTATGGATCTGGCGCGTAAAGGAAGAGAAGAAAAGAAGCTGAATCTTTACTTTTTCGAATGATGGGCTGGCCACTTGCTGTGGTATATTTTGGTTATGTTTTGTGTTTTTATTAGAAGTATGTATGTTGGTTAGGGCTGCATTTGGAATGTTCAGTTTATGTATGGATGTGTTATCATGGAACTTGTTTTTTTTTGTGAATGATAACTGGAATGTATGAACTTTGGTAGTTGTTAATATAAGTTGAAGTTTATGTTTAATAGTATATTCTTTTGTTATGGTAAATGATCGTAGCATTATTTCTGATATGCATCAGTGTTTATATCGTTGCAATTTATGGTATAATAAACATATAGTTGATAAGAGAACTAATACTTGTACTAAAAAGCAAAGCCAGTAGTTAATCAGCGCTAAAGCTATGGCTATAGACGACATGTACAAAATACAGGTCGATGTGACGACTTGTTAATAGAGTTTTGCTTTGACGCTTGGTACCTAGTAGTTGCTACAAATACTTATAGAAATATGTGTCTTGAAGGAACAGTTTAGTACATACATAGTTTACTTAGACCCGATCATTCTTCTTTTTTGGATTTTTTGAACCCTGATGTTGTGCTTTCATCATTGCTGCCTGTGAAAAGATTTCTCCTCGCACTTTTTCTAACCGTTTGTTTTATGTGCTCTGATGTTTCGGACAAAGAGTCTTGTTCTTTTAGTGTTTCTGGCGGTGTGTCCATTGGTATTGCAGGTTGTGTAGCCTCTTTTGCTGGTGTCTTGACCTGAATTTCTTTGAGCTCAAGCGGTTCTGCTGCTTTTGTTTTTGCTGGTAGAGTTATTGGTTTTGGTTGTTCGCTAGCTGGGGTCATTTCAGAGTGTTTTAAGTCAAGTGATTCAGTGTCTTTGGTTTCTGAGATGGTAATGTTTGCTTTCGTTTCCATTTTCATTAGAGATTTTGTTGCAGAAGACTCGATGTTACTTTCTGCAGTGACAGCATTGGCAGGTGGCAATAAGGGCGGGTCATCCCAGCATGTATCGAGAATGAAAAGCTGTCGTTCTTTTGTGCTTTCTGGATCAAAGTGCATCTGAAAGATTCTTTTCTTTCCTTGCAGAGAAAGTAGTTCTGGTGGGTAATCATAGGAGTCTTGGTGTGGCATAGTTTGTATAAGTTCCTTACAATCCGTCACTATTGAATTCGCTTCATTACTGAAACATGTCATTGTCACATTGCCAGTGCCATCGGATAATTCGACTCTGAGGCAGTAGCTGTATACAAAACATGGAAAGTATTTTTAGTGATAGATACATTTGCATAAAAGTTGGCATATATATAGTGTTAGAATAATTTGCCGATATTTTAGGTTACCTGTAGAGTAGATCATCTTCTGAAGTTGGCTGCTTGCAATGGGTATGTGACCAGCCTTGAGAAATCTTTGACTTGCAGTCTGGGCATTTTTGAAAAAACCATGACCTTTTTGTAATGACTTTTTCAATTGTTGCGTCAACAGTAAAGCGAACATTCTAGTTCATTAGAATTGTAAATGTTTAGCAAGTCTGTATTTGCTAAGTGTTCTAGTTAAGCTGTACATTACCTGTTGATTTTGTGGATTCTCTTTTGCTAAATCTCCTAGGGCAACGCGGTTTCTAAATTTTTCTTGTTGTGGATCTGCACATCTTCCGTACTGGACATTCAATATTGCGGGTGGATCAAAGAAGTCGTCATACCTATATAGTTAACACATATAGTTTTAGTGCCTTTTTAATTTTAGATTTGTATTTTTGTATTGTGAGTTTGTTAACTTACACACTGCGAATTTCATGGTATTCCGGTGTGTCTGGATTGAAGTAGTATTCTATTGCATTTGTCGCCGAAAGTTGAAGCCCTGTATTAGTATAAATATGTGTTAAAAGATATAGTTTACAGCTTATATCATTAGTATAAAGTGCTAAATTTACCTCCATACTCTTTTACCAAGCATGAACTAACTGCAATGATTGTTGGTTTTTCGGCTTTTTCATATTCTTGCTTCCTGAAATTGTGAGCATCTTCGTTCCATAGAGTAAAGTGCACCGTTCGGCCACTGTTGAAATTACATGTTATTTATGAGAGAAAATATGGTAATTAGGGTTTACAAATAAATTTTTGATGATTACTCTAAGTTTTGCACACCAATGTCTCTCCAAACAGCTGAATCTTTTGTTGCTTTTAGTGATTTCTGTATCTCAGTTACATATTGCACACGCCCAATGTAATCTGCAAATATGATAAGTAAGGTCTGTACATATCATCTTTGTCGGTTTTATATATGCATGTATTATGTACCTGTTAGCAAGCCTTCTTTAACATCTATTTTTGAATACATGATGAGGCGAAAAATGAACCATTTTTAGGGGGTCATTTAAGCCCGGAATTGAATTTATTTGATCAAATATTGCCCTAAATCGTTCCTTTTGTGATTTTAGGTACTTTGGGAGTGAATTCTGGAAAAGGAAGCGTTTTGGACGTTTTTGGAGCATAAAAGTGAAGAAAACGGCAAAGGCTTAATTTTCCATGCTGAGAACAGTACTTGACGGCGTCAAGAGGAAAATTATGACGGCGTCAGGAGTAAAATCCATGACGACCCAGTGAAAACCTGAAGGCATCAAGAGAAGGGCGTCAAGAGTAAATTTTGTGACGGCCTGCAAAAGGAGTACACGTAACGGCGTCAAACCCAGATCTAGGCAGTCCGAGAAATTATTTGGCGGCGAGATGACGGCATCAAACATTTGTTCTTGACGCTGTCACCTCAGAGAATCTATATATACTTTTCTATTTTTTATTCATTAGAGAGGAACTTGTGTGGAGAATACTAGGGTCGAACCTAATAAACCCTAGGTCGTTTTTTACAGTATTTTCAAGGGTTTTCACCCCTTGAAACCTTTCATGTTCAATTGAGATAAGTCCTCTTTCAATTCAATCAATATGTCTATGTGTTGTTTGAATATATCTTATGCTTGTCTTGATTTCAACATGCTAGGCTAGATCTTTCATGTGTTTGCTTAGATGTAATAAAACCTAGATGTTAATTATATGTTGATTACTTGTTTATAGTTGTAATGGATGAATGATTTCAATGTTAGGCTTAAGAAAACTGGCAGATCTCCATTGTGTAACATGCTTGAACATCTTAGGAAACATGAACCGATGTGTACTAGGTTTTATTGGTTGTATTTAATGCATGAGCAAATTCTAATGATCCCATGTTAGGAGCTTCTTAGCCGGCTCGACATAGGAGTGAAGTAGGCGCTTATAGGATTGGGGAAGTAAGTACGCCACCCCATGAATGGTATTAAGGAATACAATCCGTCATCCACGCAACTGTAACAAGTAATTAACATGTAAAAGATATCTAGGGAGTAGTGAAATATAAGTAAACACAATTCTCCCATATATTGCTCACACCACTAATTAATTTAGTTTATTTTCATATTTAGCATTTTATTTTGATTGCATCTTAGTAATTGGGTTAGTTGACTAGCAACTAATTCCGCCCAACTCCTTCCAATACCCAAGAATTTTACTTGCTTTTCATAAAATATAAAAACACAAAAAGAATCATCCCTCATCTCTAGACCTAGTCTTTAGGTTTTCTAATCCTAGCGACACTATTCCTAGCTGAACGATCAATTCCCTGGTACTTGTCATTATACTATACTACATCGATCAGGTACACTGCCTGGTGGGGGTTGTAAGCTTCTCGAGATCCCTCGAGAGGTAAAGCCTGGTGCAATCCCTACGCATCAAGTTTTTGGCGCCGCTGCCGGGGAATAGTTATTGTCTAGGTTAGGATTTCTTTTTATTAGGTCTACTTGCTAGATTCCTTTCTAGTAAGATTTTATTTTTATTTTTAGGTTCTCTTTAGTCTATCTTATTTCTTCGTGTTTTTGTTCGTAACTCTTCACCATCCGACATCATGGACGATGGTAACATCTTTGAACCCATCATCCCACCACAACAAGACCACCCACAAAACCCACCACTAGCTAACCAACCTCTTGGGCCCCGAACCCTAGGAGAGTATTTCTGACCTAGCCACCAAGGCTATCGAAACACTATTGAGCTCACCCAAGGAGCCAATGTGTCTCCCTTGCGATCCGACACCATTCGGTTGGTGGAAAGCGGATGTGCATTCCATGGACTTCGTTCCGAAGATCCAAATCAACAGCTCAAGGACTTCCTTAAAATCGTAGATTCTATAGACCTTGATGTTACAACTAGAGAGTCAACCCGATTACGCCTATTCCAATTCTCTCTACGTGATCAAGCTAGCCAATGGCTTGAACGTTTACCCGCGGGATCCATCACCTCATGGGATGATCTCACCATTCGTTTCCTTGCTCAATTTTTCCCACCGGGGAGAACTACCAAGCTTAGAAATGATATCTTGATATTTCAACAACGTCAAGGTGAAACCTTTTACGAAGCATGGACTCGATACAAAGACCTACTCCTAAAAGTCCCTCATCATGGCATCAAACCATGGTTCCAGATTCAAATCTTTTACGATAAAGTTAACTATCAAACGAGAAGGGCTATAGATTACGCAACCAAGGGCAGGCTAAACAAACTTAGCATTGATGAATGCTGGAAAGTTCTTGAGGGGCTGGCACAGTACGAAGAAGAAGGATGGGAGGACCCGATGTTTTCAAGTAAGGGGAAACTTGATTACGTACACGCCACCCAAGAACAATTATTGGGGAATATCGAGAAGCAGGTAAAAGAATTGATGAGAGCTGAAATGCCTATTGCTGAAACCGCAAGGAATCCTAATATACGTGGGAATGCGGTTATCAAACATAATTTTCCTGAACGTTCACGACAAGAGGAGTTCGAAGGGATAATGGTAACCTTCATGAATAATCAGGAAAAACAAATCCGGCACTTAGAAGCACGCATGGAAAGCACTCGCAATGCGTTTATGGATTTAGCAGACAAATTTATATCAAGGATTAAAGAGAAGATTAAGGAAAAATCCGCACCAAGAAAAATCGAAAAAATCTTTGAGGTTCCAACCCCTTTGGTGTTTGACCAAGCGGATAACGAGAAATCCTTTTCAAGTGCTTCGCCGTCAATCACCTCCTACTTTTGCGAGCATCTTCAGGAGGAAAAGAACTAGCAATTTCATAACATTTTCGTTGGATGCTTGCAAACCACGCTCCCAAATTTGCGCAAGAGACGTTCCTTTGGTTTTAAACCCGGTGTGAAGAGGTTGCACCTCAAAAACACCACAGCTTTGAGACCCTCTATGGAACAATACCTCTTTGTACCCACCGTTGACCAATGCGAAGGTTACAACTTAACTAAAACCTCACCCACCCCTTTCTACCACCACATCTCTTTCCGTGACAGTAATGAAATGTTCGACCCTGGTGGACTTCACTAACGGGATGGCTACTCATAGTTTTTACTTATGTTTAGCTATTCACACTAGTGCAGGGACTGAATTTGGAATTATCACTTTTTATTCCTGATGTGGGCATCTGACGGCGTCATATGTTAACTCTTGATGCCGTCACCTCGCTATCTCAGCAATAACAACCCAAACTCCATCACTTTCAACTCATACCCCACAAATCACACCCAAATTGCTGCTCCACCTCCGAGTCTCCATCATCCAATCCGACATCTTTCGTGACAAATCTCCACTTGGTAAGTAGTTTTTCTTCACTTTTTTTCGTTCAATTATCCTTAGGTCCTACCAATTTTGAAAACCCCCATCATCCGAAACCCCATTTTTGACCCATCTTTGATAAATCATAATGTTTTCCCTTAGATGATTTGTAATCATGAGGTTACCATTTGATGATATTGTTCCACTTGAATCATGCATTAATTAAGGAAAAATCTTTCACACTGCGGATTTATTGACGCCCCACCCATGTTTTCTGCATAAAGGAGTGTTTGGGTAATGGGTTTAGAGTTTGAAAATTGATTTTTCCCTCGTAATTGCATGGTTCGATTTCTGCTGGGTCTGACGGCGTCAAGATCTCCTTCTTGATGGCGTTAGATGTGTCTGACCGCATGAACTTGTAAAATTCTCATTCTAATGGTTTTCGTCCACTCTATCTTTTTCCAGGAAAATGAGCAAGCGATCACGACAACACCGTGGCAGCTCATCTAGGCCCCAACAAGTTAACTACGGGGAAATGGTCCACAGTTGGGGTGAGTTTGACAATGATGCCGCTACAACTAAGTTTGCGGAGCTTGTTAATCACCACATTGATGCTGGTGCTGTGATTGATTGGGAGTTTCTGAGATCCCAAGGTCTAGAGGCTGAGTTCTTGGAGAGGATCCAAACCAATGGATTTACGGGTCCTCAATGGGAGAGATTGTTCAGGATGAGGGAGACTGTGTACAGTGAGCTGGTTAGGGAGTTCTTTGTGACTTTTCACTTTGATTTAGCGGAGGCTAGGACGGATATGGGGGGTACCACTATTTACTTTAGGTTAGGGGGGGGGGGGGGGAGGTTCGATCATGTTCGGTTACTGAGTTTGGGTGGAGGATTGGTTTATACACTAGGGAGGAGGCTGTTGAGGGAGGTTTTATGCAGAGGTTATTGCATGGGGAGACTGTGAGGAACGAGATGAGGTGCGCCACTTTTTGGCCGAGTATTGGGAACGGGGTGTACACCTCGACTACTGGGGCAGCCTCAATAAGGGACCCCACTATCAGGTTAGCCCACAGGTGCATCACATACAGCTTGTCGGGACGTCATGGCACCACTCACCGTGTCACTGCTTCAGATCTTTTCTACCTATATACCATCTTTTCAGCGGGTGTTTACCGTAACATCCCATTTTGGGTAGCGAGCTATTTGAAGACTAGTGTGGGGGAGAGGGATATTGACAAGGTGTATGGGGGGATGTTCGTGACCCGGTTGGCTCAATCTTATGGGTTGCTTGTTCCCCAGATCATGGGGTACTTGAGCGACTGCGGGGCTTGTAGGGTAGTGAGGGCTAAATCCCTCAGGCAGATGAGCATCGTGATGCAGCTGAGGGATGGGTCCTATACCTGGTATATGGTGGGAGGACCTGATGGTGCTGAGGATGATGATAATGATGATGAGGGAGCGCCCCAACAACATCAGTTTAGGGATTATGAGGTTGGGTCTGCTGATTACTACCGACACATGGATCGGGGAGACTGGCAGGCACACCAGGGGGCCTGGATGGGTCAGGTGGACGCATGGCGGACCACCACTGACCAGCGCTTTGATTGGATGTATGATCATACCATCCGCCAGATGCAGCACCTCTCCACCCGTGATCAGATCGAGCCCTAGCTGCAGATTGACCCATTCCCCGGTCGTGAGATGGACTACCCTCCCTACGGGTACACTGGGCACCTCCCTCCTGGTTATGACTACCTTTATGGTCCCCCTCCCCAATGATTTGCCTTGCTGTCTGTTATGTTTGAACAATTTATTCATGGTGATGTAATTTGAAACAATTTGGAATGTAATAGTTTAGGTTATGGCCTTTGTTGGCCTTGGATAATTTTTATTTCTTATGCTCACGTTAATTTGCAATGTTATGACTTTATTATGATTTCATTCTTCCTTTTTGTGTGATTTTTATTTTGTTTGTTATTTGCTTCCGTATGCATGCTTTATTTTTATTGTTGGTAGATCATGTTTCAAACTAAAATAGTGAAAATACTTTATTTTGTTGTTTGGCCTAGTCTTAACTTCATCTAAAGGTATTTCGCAAAAGATAAGTGTAAGGGGAAACCCCAAATATGTTTTTAAGAAACAAAACCGATCATGATTCTTGTTAGGTCACCATATTGATTTCACACAAACAAGAATGAGATAGATATAAGGAGTTGGGTGAATATTTGAATGAGAGAAATATAAGTGCAAGAGTTTCCTTATGATTTCAAATAAACAACCAAGTTTTACAATAGACCTAAGGCTTCTATTTATAGGGAAGGAGCTAGGGCAACACTCCCTCTCCTTCCTTAAGCCAATTCGTGTGGGCTTCTAAGCCCATGGATCATATACCTTAAGCCTAGTAAACTTATAACATTACATAAATGAAAGTAAGTAGTAACTTAAGCAACCTATTATTACAAATGACCGAGACTTGATAAAATAGTAAAACTTTGATCCCAACAATCTCCCCCTAAGGGTCGGTCATCACGGTTGCTTGTCGTCTTTGTCATTTCTTCATCTTTGACTTTCATAGCTTAAGACGTCTTTCAATAATCATGAGATAAGAATCATTCATCGTTCTTTGTGCTTTGTTCATTGTTGTTGTGATAGTGATCAAGTAATGAAGTTGTCTGCCTTCCATCACTTCCGTGTCTGTGGTAGTAGTCCGCCTTTCCAACATGCTCATACATCTTTGAATTCTGACTTATACATGCACGTAGTCCCTTTCTTTCACATAAGATCTTTAGTCTTTATACTTTGTAGATTCTTCTTTTTGGCGTAGAATCTTTCTTAGAACTTTGTGTTGTGTTGATCTTTGAGGGAGCTTTTGATGACTTCAAGATGCATGTATGAGCATGTGGAATCCGTCGCCATGGAGATGATGTGTCCCTGCAGGTAAACAGTTAGCAATAAAACATCCGGTACTTACAGATAAGGAATTAGAGATCGTCAACAGCATATTGTAAAGACTCCTTCTAACCCTTATCAAGGCTGTTCCCATATCAGATACTCCCAAAGGAGCTTACGAGACCTACTAAGTAGCTCAATGACTGGGTGAGTCGCTGGGGATCACTCCACGACTGTAGACCGCTAAGAAACCACCGCAAACACTAAGCGTAACCCACAAGGAGTTACCAAAGTGACCTGCTGTCAGGGCTGTTTGATGTTGACCCTAGCAGGATTTCTGTTCAATCATTGAGAAATACTTATGTAAATTCTCTCATAAACGTTCTCGGCAGATTGCTAAGATCTGCGAAGGACTCGATAGTTTACAGCTGGTGTCCATTGATGTAGAACACCAGTTGTAGTAATACTAAGTGTTCCTAAGAGATCTTTGATGTATCTCATGGCTCTAGACTTGAAAAGTGCACACTTAGGTTTCCTATGCGGAGACTAGGGAGGGGTCTCCTGTTTCAATATCAATCATCTCGAAGAGATGAGTCGATAGATTACATCGGTTCCCCGTGAGAATGAAACAAGCTCTTTTAAAAGAACTTGAGTGGTTAAGAAGGTTTAGTGCAGTACGTCACTGGGTCCATGACGTCTTTGTCTTCAATACCGGTGTCACCATAGTAACAACCAGTAGCATATGAGTTGAACCCGGTGTCTGCCCTAAGGTTGAACATATGGAGGGCTATTTCTTTTCACCCTTTTCTTTACTTTTCTTTTTAATTCTTCAACTCCTTCTTTCCCTTTCATTCTTTTCTCCTTTTATCGTATCATACCTAAGGACTTCTAATTCTAACTATTGGTGATATCCTTGGGTAGATCCCTCCGGCTCTGGCGGATCATAGGACTGTATTTCCTATCTTAATCACCTTATAACTCCATGATTTTCCGACAATAGCCAAGAAACCTTTGAAAATCTCTCAAAGTGTTTGTGATTATTAAACATTTTGTTTAACACTTTGAGAGTTTTGTGTTTACTTTGTGCTCGTAAGTGTTTAAATAAATTTGCACATGCGGGAGGAACAAACACCTTTTGAATTGATCCACTTTCAGTGAACCTGACCGATTCAAGACACGCTTACATCACTAGTTAGACTAGCTTGAAGTTATTACCCGGCCTGGTCAAATCCACAGAAAGTTTCTCGAAACGGTACATTTCTACTAAGACAAATCCTTTTCGAGACATGCTTACGTGGCTAGTTAAAGAGTTCCATTGTCAGCTTTTAGGTGACAACTAGCTCTAGTAACTAACTTGATGTTATTACCCGTCGAGGGTAAGTCTTTTCGAGAGGAGGTTGAGCTTGTACCAATTCACGCATTCTTGAATCCTCTTGGAGGATAAGTCCAAGAGGATAAGTCTTTTAGGATAAGTCTTTTCGAGAGGAGGTTGAGCTTGTACCAATTCAGCTTGGATCTTCGAGGATAAGTCTTTTAGGATAAGTCTTCTCGAATTCTCTTGAACTTTCCACTCCAAGCTGAAGATCTTCCACTCTCTCGAATCCACGCATTCTTCCTTGATCCTTTTCAAGATACATGTCTTCGATGTCATTGAGATTAAGGTCTGGAAAGTCTGCTTCGGAAAACTTGTACTTCTTTTCATCTTGTCGTTTAACCACAATCTCACGCATGAATATGTAGTTAAACCGTTGCGACTCTTGAATCTCCAAGATAGCAATGATCTTAGATTTATGCTTCACATTTTCCAATGATTTCTCTCCTAATCTGCTGGTATAACCGAGACGACGACGTTCTGGCCAGTGTTGAATCCCGTGTAGAGCATCTATGTCGTAAGCTACGATAGAGTTGCTGAAAACTGGAGTAGACTCTTCAATTGCAAGAACTTCATATCTTGCGGCTGGTACTGAGATTGTGAGTGAGGAAGCATATTTCTTCTTGGATTTCTCTTCGGTGAGTTGAAGGTTACGAAGATCTTTGTTGAAGAAGAAGTTGTAAGGTAAGTTAGGTTTAAGTTGGGTTTTTCTGGAAATCCTTTCAATGGTAATGGTTTAGTCCAGTCAGTGAAGTAAGGCTTTTCGTGGTTTTTGGAATTGAGATCGATATTCACTTCAGGATTTAGCCAGTCAAACTTGCCAGACATTGCACTAGCTATATTTTGCATGTGATACTCATATTCCACTTTGTTTCCAGATCTGGACTTAAGGAATTCTTGTGCATCCCTATTGATTCTTCTGAGCTCTTCCTTTGTAAGTTTCTCAATCTGAAGATCCTTCATAATGACTTGTGTGAGTTGTAGTGTGTTGCCTGGAAGGGGTTCTTCATCTTCGAGAGGAGGTTGAGCTTGTACCAATTCTGTCAACCAGTCATTCTGAGGTGTGTCATCATTGTCGAGCCATGAATGATGCCTTCTTTTCTTTGATTTCTTAGACTTAGATGTAGCATCCTTGTCTTTAGCTTTTGATGGTGACGATGGTCCGGCTTGAGAATCGGGAATAGGTGAGGCACGGTAATTGGTGTCAGGTTGACCTTGGTAGTCGTCAGTTGGTTCCATGAAAGTTTCTTCCTCTTCAGTTGGACCTTGACCGGTAGCTGAGGTGTGTTGTTGATTTCCAGGAGGAGTGGAGTCCTTTCGTGGTTGTTGAGAAGATGAGGGACCGTTTCCTGACTTAGGTTTCTTACCTTTTGAGTTCGGGTCAGGGTCGTCATTTTTCCTTGACCTTTTCAGGGTTCCAGCTGCATCTTTGCATGACTCTTTGGACAAGTAAGCCGACATAGCATCAACAAGTGCTTTTTCTTCAGTAGTCTGTGTGGTTTTGTAGGCAACTTTGTCGAAGAGTTTAGCAAGCAGGTCATCGAAGGATAATTCAGGGACGGTTGGAGCTGCAGTAGAAGCTTTTGCAGTGTGAAGCGTGAATGGTGTGGTTGACAACATTTTTCTAACGATACTTCTGATTCTGTGATCCAAGTTGTCCTTGATTGGTTCAATGAGGTTTGCTACTTCAGGAGTGACAATCTCAACTAGATTTTCAGTAAGATAATCTTGTGTGACAGTCTTAATAAATCCTGTGTAATCAGAGTTCAAGAACTTATCGATCAACTGCTTTGACTCCTGAAAATCTTCAACTTGTTTGGCAAGACCGGTAACCATGGTGGTAAGTTTATTGACTTGCTCCTGAAGATCAACTGGTGGAGTCGGTTCATTGATTGAATGTTGCTTTGATGCGGTTTCAGAAGGTGTGGGAGATGAATGCTCAGGTGATGATTCAGATGACGACTCGTTGTGAGAGTTTGAAGAAGAAGCAGGAGGGGTCGGATCCTTTGGTGGAGAGTCTTGAGGAGGTGGAGGTTGCACTGAGGAAGTCTGCTGAGAAGATGATTTGAGAAATATGTCGGTGTTGAAAGCATTCTTCTCTTCATTTTCTTTTCTTTTTCGTTCCTCTGCTTCCTCTGCTTCTCGTGCAAGAAACTCTGGAGTAATGAGGTATTCATGTTCCTGATCCGTAGCAATATACTCTTGTCCGCCAAGATTCTCTTCTACATGTGCAGTCTCAGTCATAGTGATATCTCCTGTAAAATCTGTGTCTTTAACTATGTCATCAGGTTGTGAAGATGGTTCTAAAGTAGTGGACACAGTGGGAGGAATCATGCTACTTGTAGCTCCTTCATGTTCAGATTGATCGATAGGTGGTGGTGGTGAAGGTTGAGACATAAGTCGGCTTTCGAGTGCTGCTTTCCTTTGTTCTTTGAGAAGTTGCTTTTCTTCAGCTCTTGTATCGACAATTATACTTTTCACTTTTCATTTGTCGACCAATGGTTTAATGATTGGTTCGTCTTCATCATCATCATTTGGCTCATTAATTGTGATCCCTTTCCTTTTTCTTGTCTCTGCTTCAAAAGTTTCAAGACTTTGTTGTATAGCGATCTCCGTTGCAGGAAATGCTTCTTCAGGTACTCTAACTCTTCGTTCAAAGCCTTGTTCTTCTTCTTCAGATTCCGTGTCAAACTCAGAATCGCTTTCAGAAGGTGGAGGTGTAGGTTCATCTTGAAGAATGTACTCAGGAGTTACCTTCTCTTTTGGCTTGGTTGCAGGCTTAGGTTTGGGTGTCGGTTTAGGTTTGGCGGAAGTCTTGGGTTTAGCTGATGGTTTAGTCTTGGGAGCAGCCTTAGACTTAGTCTGAGGTGAGCCAGTGATGCTTGTAGTACTCCCAGATTTCACACTTCCTTTGCTGTGAGTCTTTATAGTAGCTTCTTCCTGTACCCCTTTGTAAGCATTATCATAGTATTTGTAGTTCAGACTGTTCTTGATTATGTCATCAAGAAGATATTCGGGAAGCCTCATTCCTTTGATCTTGGTAGAGGAAGTGGTCGTCTTGATGAAGGAGGTGGTGAAGTCGTCCTCGAAGAGGTGCTTCGGCTCATTAGGGTCTGCCATCCTTTTGATAAATTCTGGAGTGTCTTTGCAGAAATGTTCAATGAGAAGCTTGGTGAATCTTGTGAACGGGATCATAGTCTTTATACGCTCGGTTTGGATGCTGTAGACTATATCGTTCATGATCGGAACTACAAAGTCAATAGGTGTCAAAGTCACCATTCCCCAAAATGTTTGTAAATGCTCAAGTCTGGGATGTTCGTGACCACTCTTTCTTCCTGATATAGATCTTAAAACTAACAGACAAAATGTTCTCCAGGGCTGAGGCATATTCTTGGCATTGAATCTGGAATGTTTGACCAGAGGTACGTCATCATCAACATCATATCCTAACTCAATAAAGAAGTCAAGAAGGTCCAGTTCAGGTAGTATTGCAGCAAATTCGTTGTCAGTTTGAGGCAGGAGAAGGACTGTACGAAGGACGTCGTGATCTACAGTGTAGACTTGTCGATCTAGCATAACAGTGAAAGACTCATCATCCAAATTCACCTTAGCTGTAAGCCAGAACTGATGAAGGTAAAACAGAGGAACTGAAGTAGAATTGTTGAGCAGATGTTTGCATGGATGTGCAAGTAGAATATCTTTAACAATCTTGCACGAGTTCTCAGTAATTCTCAATTTGTTGAAATCAACTCATGGATTGTTGTTGCCAATCATAACGTTGTAGTTAGCGGGAGTGATATCATCCATGGTGAGTAGTGGAAGAGTTTGTTCAGGGACATTCTCGTTGTGTTCAGCCATGTTATTCTGAAAAGCATTATCATAAACCAAACATCGAGATTTGTTACGAGTTAGCACGATTACAAAGTTTGATTATAGATAAGCATTTAGAATCATGTAAGCACGTATGGTTCAATAATTGCATGTATATTGATAAGTGACGTATACTTAGAAAGTCGCATGCACAACGAATTAAAACATCACATTATACATCACATCACATTATACATCGACAAGAGTCCATTATCACATTATTACATATTACACATTTTCGAAATTACAAGATAGCACAATGTTGAAATTGTCAATTAATCGCAAACATATGAGGGTATTACACAATTTCGAAAAACATGTCACAAATACCAAAATTTTCGAGAAATAGACAAAAATGAATGTTTTCGCAATCATACAAAGTGGGTATTTTTGAAACTATTTCAAAGTAGGTTTTCGATAAAAATTATCGAGAACAATCCAAATGAAGTAATTTTTCGAGAATACTCATTGAGTGTGATTGCGAAAATATTGACTTGAGGGTGATCTCGAAAATTTGAAAAAATGAAAAACTTTCGCAAACCCATATTTTCGAAAAGATAGCATAGTGATCTTTTTCGAAAAAAATACATCACTATGTTATACTTTTCGAAAATACCATGTTTTCGAAAACATTTCACCAAAGTTGGAATTTTGCGAAAAACTATTTTCTCGAAAAATTCTTATACAAGAATTTCGAGAACATCCAACGTACGTTTTCTGTGAGAATAAAAGTGATCCAAATGATAAAACCTGTTGCAAATGATGATATTGAACGATTAGAAACAAGCTACACAATCGTATACAATGATTTCGAAAAATGATTCAAGAACATGTTCTCGATAAGAAGCAAAATCATGATACAATTGATGATGACAGGTTCTTGCATATCACAACCGTGCATTTGAAGCATTTAGGCACAATAAGCAGCACATTTAACACAATACGAGAGAAACCCACTTTGAACGAAACCCTACCTATCGAGAATCATGCATACATGTAAGTTATTCAAATTAATGGGCACATGGATGATACATACACTCAAGGGACCGTATCCCACCAAGAAAAACACATAAACAAACAACAAACACATGAAACCCACATCGAACCTAAACCCTAAGTTTCGAATTATACACAATCATGAAGGAACGTATGATTAATCAATATAGGAATGTTAAAAACATGTAGTGTGACTAAACCCCTATCAAAATTCAAACTCCCAAACATGAATTGATAGAATTCGAAAAAATTGAAACCCTAGATAAAGAAAATCCGATTGCATGACTTCTAGCCAAATAAATCGAGATTAGTCGAAAACCTATATGTAAATTACCCTTAAGAACATCAAGGAACTTACAGTTTGAAGATCAAAACTCGGATTTTATGGTTAGATTAAGCAGCCGTGATTTTTCGAGAAGGGAGGTGTTGAGGTTTTGAAAATGTGTTTGTGAGGTTTAAGGAAAACGGGGTGTGTGGAAAACTAGAAAGGGGGGGGGGGGGGGTTGAATAGTTTTACGTCTTTTTTAATTTATAAACACAAGTTTGTTTTAAAAACTTCGATTCTAGTTTATGTGAACTCAATACTTGCACTATATGAACAATTGTATGGTAACTAACTAACAAAGCTAATATAGTAAAGGTAAATAAATAAGAAATGAGAAGAGTTAGAAAGATCAAACCACAACACAAGGATTTATAGTGGTTCGGCTACAAGGACACCTTCCTTGTTCCTACTCCACTCCCCGAGTCACCTACTCGAGAGTTTTCTTCACTATGTCGACAAACTCCCTTTTGGCGGAGAAAACCTTACACACCAATTTACACACCACAATAACTTCACAACTTGATCACTACTTCTACACAACTTCTTCACACCAATATACTACACACCAATCTTCTACTTCACACCAATCTTCTACTTTACACCAATCTTCAGAACTAACCTACTTCACTACTAATCAACTTCTACTTCCTACACAAATTCTATATCTTCTAAACAATATATAACAAGCACAACACAATATTCACAAATGAATGTATATACACTATGCACAACTACTCTTCAACACTTCTTGAACTTGGTTGTAGAAAGAGTGTTCTTCTTTTGCACTTTGGATGAGAATGGATGATGAGGGATTGAATCACTTGAAACAAGGATTAATATACAAATGATCAAAGGGTTTTAGAGGATGTTAAGAGAGTTATAGATCTGAAAATTTCGTGCAAAAGGTAAGAAAAATTCCAGGTTTAAAGTGGTATTTATAGGCAACAAGTTCTGACAGAGGAGCGTGGCCGACCCCCTTAAATCAAGGCCGGCCCCTTTAAAATTAAGGGGACCGCCCCTTATAATTAAGGGGGCCGCCCAGCTGTAACGGCCAGAACTTTTGTTTTTTAGTGGGGAAAGTTTATTTAGTGAAAAACTAACTGATTTTGGTTAAATATTTGAAATCATATATTTAGTATGATTAAAACATTTTTCTTAATTACCAAAAGTGTTTTTCAAAAATATATAATATGTTTATATATTTAAATAAACTTTGTATTAGTTAATTAAATATCCCTTTGATCATTAGATGTATTAAGCCCTTGTTTATCCATACCTTAAGTGATTAAGTTGGATATAGTGATATAAGCTAGCTTAATACTTGTTTACGTAGTAATTATACGATTGACGATTTTACATTTTGTGATCGTCAAAATATAGAGATATCGAAAAATATAAATAACGTTTTCACACATTATTTATGTCAACAATCTCCCCCTTTTTGATGATTACAAAATTTAAACTCATTAATTGAAAATTAGTATATATTCAAGTATTATTGTGAGTTTATATCACTTCTCCCCCTTTTTGTTAACATCAAAAAGGTTATCCCGGGTGAATGGAAGCTCCCCCTTCAAGTATACTCCCCCTCGTTATGAGGCCAAAAGGAATCGAGATATGGATATCTTGCAAAAATATTTAGTGGCAAGCTACATATATATGTATATAGCATGCAAAAGTGTAAACTAAACATAACCATATCATTAATAAATTCAACAAGCATTACATCAACAAATGAAATAAGTAATGCAACTAACAAAAGCCTTAAAGGCTTACAATCATCACATAATTAATAAACCAAAGTTCAAACATGAGAGTCCTCTCTAGAGCTTGCCATCCAAAATGGTTTACGATAAGTTTATTAGTGAATCACCAAGCATGTTTAATTTGGAGGAATGGATGGTGAACATGGAGATGGTGATGGTGGAGGTGTGTTTGTTGATGGCGGTGGAGGTGTTGTGTTTGTTGTTGGTGGTTGATGCAACAAGTTTTCAATATGAGAAAACGTGTATTGGATCTCATCTCTTAATCCGAACACAATTGTTCGGTTGTGAATGCAACAAAGGCAAGTGTCTCCATGAGCTTCAAGTAAGCTCCATGGGATGGGGTTATAGGTTGGTGGATTGATAGGAGATGATGAGAAATGTGCATCAAGAGGTGTTAATGGTGATAGTGAGACAGTTAATGCAAGGGTTGTGTTTTCATTGGTAGATTGTGATGGTTGAACCATTGGTGGGGAAGATAAGTGGGTGTTAATGTAGTCATTAATGGATGAAGTGGATGGTATGGAGGAAGTAGAGTTTCCATTTGTTGAAGATGTTTTGGAGGGTGCATTTGGTGCATTAGGAGATGAACATTGAGGTGGTGGAGATGGAGTGGTGTTGTATTCATTTGTAAGATCAATGAAGAGTTGTTTGGGTGGAATGATGACAATTTTTTGTTTCTTGGCATTGTTTGAATAGGTGGTTCTTGGTGATGACATGATGATGTTTGATGAATGTTTGAGGATGATGGAATGAGAATTAAACATGCATGGAGATTATATAGTGGGAAAACATGTTTAGAAGTGGAATTAATTTGAAATTGTAATGTTATATTCCAAAATCAGTTTAGTTTTTAAGGGAAATGGTAGCTGGGACTAGCAAAAGGGATCACAAGATGAAAAAGAGAACAGTGTAAAAACTGTTTCAGATGGCCGGTCCCCTTAAATGGAGGCCGGTCCCCTAAATTTTAAGGGGGCCGCCCTTTATGATTTAAGGGGGCCGCCCATCTGACGACCCAGAAACCAAAATTTTTCAAAAATTTTCTGGAAAAATGTTGTGTTTTGTTTTGTATTTGCAGCAAGCACCATTTGGACATTTCACATTTGTTTTGGTCTTTTATAAAGCAAACATGATATATATATATATATATATATATATATATATATATATATATATATATATATATATATATATACATAAGCTAATCATGCAAGTATATATATAATTTAAGAGTCAAAGCATGCATTCATAAGCATATATTAAACATAATAAGCAAGTTAACATACTAATCATTTATCCAAACAATTATTCCAAGAAAGTTTCAAGTACTTCCGAATGTATTTCGGCAAAATAGCACACAAGACATAAAAATTAAATGTTGTTTAACAAACATAATCCAAGCATATCATTTCTTTTTCTTCCCGAAGATGCCCTTCAAAGTCTTCCCGATCGACTTGAAACCACCTCTAACTTCTTCATGTAGGCTCTTTTGTCTTCTAAGCATTTCGGTAGTACGTTCATGAAGCACTTCTTCGTTTTGATCACTAGGAGATGGGGTAGAATAGTCGGGATAGTCAAGATTCTCTAAATTGTCAACGAACTCAGAAAACGAAGGGGTACTAGCATCATGGATGTTTTCCTCCTCATCGTCATCGTCTTGCCTTGAAGATGATCCATGAAAGCTATGACGACGAGATTTACCCTTGTCACTTCGAGTTCGTCGAGCTTGCTTTAGAGCGAGAGAACGTAGAGTGGGGTAGATGGACTCATAGATACTATTGTCAAGATCGGGGTAGTACTCGATAACATGACGATAGAGACGAGTGAGGAACATTCCATATGGAAGGTTGGCTTTGGGAGTTTTTCTAGCACACTCAATCCGTTTGATAAAGAAGTAGGCCAAATTGTACGGCTTTTCGACAGCTATACAATACAACATGTGAGCAAGGCACGCCGGGAGATGGTCCCGGTGACCTCCGGTACCAAACGCATTCTCACGAATGAGTTCTTCCCAACGCTTCATGTGGGGGCTTAATTCCTTGAGGAGAAGTTGGTATGGAGAGATTTGAACGTTTTTGGATTTTATTTTTCGGCTTGTGGTGGCACGTTCCACACCAAGGATTTGACGAATTTCGTCGGGATGAGGAATTTCGTCGAAATAAGGACCGAAGGTTGGTCGATAGCGATTAAGAGATTCGAGGTCCCACTCGTTTGTGAAAACGGCTTGACCTCTAAAAGGAATTTGGAGGATATGACCAAATTGTTCGAGAGTTAGAGTGATAAATTCATTTTGAATCATGAAGGAGATATTGATGAAACCAAGATCATTGGCTTGGACGGTGACTTGGCTATAGAAATCCATTATGAAGCGAGGAATGATAGGTTCATTTATTTCATAAAGACAATTGAAGTTGATGCTTGTAAAAACGCGATTTATGTAGTCGGATTGAGCAAAAGCAAGATCTACTACACATCCTTCATGAACATTTCTATCTTCAATTTGACGATATATAAGTCCAATGGAAGGAGATGTAGTAGGGAGTTGGGAAACTTTAGGAATGTAGTTTTTAGTGTGAGAAAGATCTTCGGTAGTTGCTTTTGGCATTTTCACCTAAACACATCAACAATACAAAAAAAAATTAATATAAAGAAAGATAAAAGTATATGTATATTGTTAAGGCTTATGTTGGAACGCAAACATACTTCGTTACTAATCCTAAGAAGTAGATTACCATGTTCCTTACTATTGTTTTTAACTCGTTCTAGATATACTTTACGATGTTTAATAAGTAGTTATGGACAAATCCAAACGCCCTTTTAAACATCTTAATATATCATGAAATTTACTAGATTTACATTAGATTGTAAAACTAGCTATTTCTTGCGAGTTTCTTATGCATGTGATTTGTTTTTGAAAAAGATGGTTTGTATTTTTACTTAAAAATATCATGTTTAGTAATAAACCAAACGCTTCCTTAACTATTGATTTATACCACTAGTATGTCAATATATATATGAATTATATATCTTGACAAGTCCGATTAGCAATTTTTAGGTTTATAATTATAACAAAGTTTTATAAAAATTATAATGTCTAGGTTTCGATATTATTTGGACATAATCCAAACACCCCTATATCATGAACCAATATAATTTATCTTAGTCGAAAAATGTAATTTCAAGTTTTACAAGTTACAAAAGTATAATGTGATTAGTTTTAACACGTTTTCAAATCATTATTCAACATGAGTTTGCTAAAATTTTTGAAAAGGAGTGTATGAAATTTTTCAAAAATTTTCGACATGATAGTTTATAATTCCTAGTTTCTAGTGTTAATTAATCATCCTAATCCTAGGGGAAGCATTTGGTTATGAAGTTTTACGACTTAATTCGAAAGAAATTGTGAAATTGAAGAATTTTATAAAACATGCATAATCATGAGTATGACCAAATAAGATGAAATTAGATGAAATGTGTTATGAAAAACTTACAACACGTAATGGTGATTGTGTTAGATGAATTTGCCCTTTGCGAATTAACCCAAATTATGTGATTTGGAAGTGATTTGAGATGTTTTTGGGTTTTGGTTTTCGTCACAGCAGAAGCAGAAAAAGGGGAGTATGAAAAATTGGAGTGTTTGGCAAAAGGAACAAAGGGAAAAACGGGTTGGATCAATCAGATGGCCGGCCCCCTTAAACATTAAGGGGGCCGCCCTTTATTTGGCTGCCGGTCCCCTTAAACATTAAGGGGGCCGCCCTCCAAATTTTGATTTTTGTGATTTTGGTTTCTGGAAAGAACAAGAAAATATTCATATGTATGTATTAGATTTATATTTAATCAAAAATACGTTGGAGGGTATTCGCACGAAAGGAATTACTTGACACTTTTACTTGACATTTTGCCAATTAAATTTTCTTGATCATTTCGGATGAAATTTATCAAGTTGTCAAGTACACGAGGAAGTTTTGGAAGGTTCATAAGTATATGTATATATATGTAGTATGGGCTTATAAGACGAGAATAAAGGAGGGAGACGTATGCAACGGAAGCCGGGAGTTTGTCTCATCCATAGATTTTTCGACTCATCTCTCTTCATCAGCATGAGTGTTGTTGAACATTAAAGTTCAATAAGGCAAATGGGGAAAAGAAAATGTTCGTAAACGAACAATTTCTAGTTCTAGAAAATCAACAAATGAATTTTCTAGGTTATAAGATCCTAGATATAGCTAAGTGTATATATATATTTATTTAGATATAATATAAGTAGATAAGTATATATATGTATAGAAGAAAAAAAATAGAGGGAATAATGAATCAATCAAAATCACATAAAAACTAGATACTAAACTAAGCATGCATTTGTTGACAAGGAAATAAAAGGAAATGTGTACCTTACGTCTTCAATGCGTTTAACTTCAAAATCTTCAAGAGATAGTCCGAACAAGAGGTGATATCAATGATTTCCATGCTTGAATGGCGAGAATTTTTACGTTGGTCCCCATTGTCTCATTTGACCAAAGTTATTTGTCCCAAACATGTTTTGTATTTGACTTGGGTGCATATAAGGTGGGAACATTCCCCATGGATTGAAGTTCCACATTTGTTGATTATTGTTAAAGTTTCGTCTATTTTGGTTTACCCTTGGTTGAGGTATTTTAGGTCTAGGGTAAGAATTATTCGGTTTCCTAGGTGGTGGAGTTTTAGATCTTGTTTTAGTTTTGGACGATCCTACTTCGGTTTTTAAAGATGGTTTATAAAACGGTTTTATTTCTTCATTACTAGCTAGAGGTATTTTCTTATCATTTATGAGTATATACTTAGGATTAGATTTTGAAGGTTTTAGTTCCTTGAGTTCACTTTCAAATTTAACATTTGTAACTTCACTTGTTGAGGCTTCGGTTGAGTTAAAACCTAGACCGGTTTTATCTTCGGATATTCTTTGAATACTTATAATTTTACTAAGTGAGTTACTACTATTTTCAAATTTCTCAAGTTTACAAATTTTTTCCTTAAGTTTGTAGTTTTCACTTTTAAGTTCTTGACATGATTTACATTCTTCAAAAGTTTCTTTGCCTTTTTCAAGTTGCTGTATTTTAATTTTTAGTTTAAGTACTTCATTTTCTAATTGGTTGTTTATGTATTTTAGTGATTTGTTTTTAGCCATTACTTGTTGTCCTAGTTTGCATAATCTATTGTATTCACTATCTAAATCTTTTTCATCTAATGATAGATTTTCATCACTAAAATATTCGGTTTCGGAACGTACCTCACTTGACGTTTTAGCCATGAGACAGTTTTCTTCCTTTGTTGTTTCTTTCTCATCTTCATCGCTATCACTCCATGCTCCTCCAACAAATGCTCTTTGATTTTGATCTCTTGTCATCATTGGACATTTTCCAATAAGGTGATTCGGATAACCACACTTGAAACATTTTCTCTCATTCTTGCTATACTTGTCATCATTATTCTTATGAGATGTTCTCCTTTCATCGTGTGGTTGTCTAACGAATCTTCCTCGCCTTTTGAAGAATTTCTTGAAATTTCTTACGGCCATGGCATATTCTTCGTCTTCGCTTTCGGAAGATGAGCTATCTTCGTTGTTGGATTCCTTTCTAGCTTTCAAGGCGATTGACTTACTTTGCTCTCATTTCCCTTTAACCATTTCGGAGTCCTTCTTTATTATTGCTTCGTAGACTTTTAAATTACCAATTAATTCATCAAGTTGTAGCGTTGACAAATTCTTTGATTCTTCAATAGCCGTCACTTTAGCTCGCCATTTTGGGTGAAGAACTCTAAGAAACTTCCTAACAAAATTCTTACTAGAGAAATTCTCATCAAGTGCTTTTAAACTTGTGATTATAGTGTTAAATCTAGCAAAAGCATTATCAATTGATTCCTCTTCCGGAATCGTGAATTGCTCATATTGTTGAACAAGTAGATCTATTTTGTTATCTTTGACTTGATTATTACCTTGGTGGGTTATTAATAAAGAGTTCCAAATTTCTTTTGCGGTTTCACACATAAAGATCCTTTCGTACTCTTTACGTGGTAGCGCATTGTAAATAACCATTTTTGCTTCATTATTTTTAGCAAGTTTTCTTTTTAAATCATCATTTTGTTTTTCAAAAGGTACGATTTCATCTTTCTTAGTTTCGGGGTTATTTTGAATAGGTAAAAAATCACCATTGGTAATAACATGCCAAAGATCTAGATCTTTTGATTTCACATAAGTTTCGAATCGATTTTTCCAATATAAAAATCCATCACTTTCAAATAGTGGTGGTCTTTGCATAGATTGCCCTTCTAAATATTTTTCAGATTCCATAGATCGTTACAAGTTTTAAAATACAATATATTTTAAAAATCTTGCTAGACGTGGCTCTTGATACCAATTGTGGAAAACTAGAAGGGGGGTTGAATAGTTTTACGTCTTTTTAAATTTATAAACACAAGTTTGTTTTAAAAACTTCGATTCTAGTTTATGTGAACTCAATACTTGCACTATATGAACAATTGTATGGTAACTAACTAATAAAGCTAATATAGTAAAGGTAAATAAATAAGTAATGAGAAGAGTTAGAAAGATCAAACCACAACACAAGGATTTATAGTGGTTCGGCTACAAGGACACCTTCCTTGTTCCTACTTCACTCCCCGAGTCACCTACTCGAGAGTTTTCTTCACTATGTCAACAAACTCCCTTTTGGCGGAGAAAACCTTACACACCAATTTACACACCACAATAATTTCACAACTTGATCACTACTTCTACACAACTTCTTCACACCTATCTTCTACACACCAATCTTCTACTTCACACCAATCTTCTACTTTACACCAATCTTCACAACTAACCTACTTCACTACTAATCAAATTCTACTTCCTACACAACTTCTATATCTTCTAAACAATATATAACAAGCACAACACAATATTCACAAATGAATGTATATACACTATGCACAACTACTTTTCAACACTTCTTGAACTTGGTTGTAGAAAGAGTGTTCTTCTTTTGCACTTTGGATGAGAATGGATGATGAGGGATTGAATCACTTGAAACAAGGATTAATATAAAAATGATCAAAGGGTTTTGGAGGATGTTAAGAGAGTTATAGATCTGAAAATTTCGTGCAAAAGGTAAGAAAAATTCCAGGTTTAAAGTGGTATTTATAGGCAACAAGTTCTGACAGAGGAGCGTGGCCGGCCCCCTTAAATCAAGGCCGGCCCCCTTAAAATTAAGGGGACCGCCCCTTATAATTAAGGGGGCCGCCCAGCTGTAACGGCCAGAACTTTTGTTTTTTAGTGGGAAAAGTTTATTTTGTGAAAAACTAACTGATTTTGGTTAAATATTTGAAATCATATATTTAGTATGATTAAAACATTTTTCTTTATTACCAAAAGTGTTTTTCAAAAATATATAATATGTTTATATATTTAAATAAACTTTGTATTAGTTAATTAAATATCCATTTGATCATTAGATGTATTAAGCCCTTGTTTATCCATACCTTAAGTGATTAAGTTGGATATAGTGATATAAGCTAGCTTAATACTTGTTTACGTAGTAATTATACGATTGACGATTTTACATTTTGTGATCGTCAAAATATAGAGATATCGAAAAATATAAATAACGTTTTCACACATTATTTATGTCAACAGGGTGTTTGTTTTGTTATAATTGAAACTTTTGAATATTTTCACTTTTGGTCCCTTAACTATCCATATAGCAACATAAGTCCTAAAGTTAGATATAAGTAAAGACTCAAAGATATACTATCTTACGACACCATTTTGAGAAAAGGAAACGAGATATTAAATATCTTATGAAATCCCGAAACAACGCATCAAAGGTAATATGCAAGTATATCGGTTTTGAAAAAATTTATAAAATTTAGGCGAGTCTCCCCCTCAACACTTGTAAATTAACAAGGTGTTGAAAGAAAGCGATATACTTGCAGGTTTTTTTTTTTTTTTTTTTTTTTTTTTTTTTTTTTTAATGCAAGAGTTTAAAAAATATTTTTGTGTTTTTGAGGTTTATGAAAAATAAAATAAAAGAGAAGTTATTTTACAAAGATAGTTAAATTGTATTATGTTTGACACTTTACTTTTGTTTTAAAAACTTTTGCAGATCAAATGGTGTCAAACATCGCATACCAATTTGGTGAACTAAACTTGCAAACCTTGATGGAGCTAAGGGTTTTGTAAGTAAGTCCGCCAATTGGTACTCAGTACCCACAAAATATAATTCAACTGTACCCTTCTCGACATGCTCTTTGATGAAATGATATTGGAGATCAATGTGTTTGGATTTGCAATGATGAACTGTGTTGCAGGAGATTGCAATAGCACTCTTAGAATCGCAGTAAATCAGAATCTTGTTGAATAGGTAGCCATAGTCTTTAAGTTGTGATCTCATCCAAATGACTTGAGCACAACAAGCAGACATAGCTACGTATTCAGATTCTGTAGATGACAGTGATGTGCAGTCCTGCTTCTTTGATTGCCAAGACACAAGTTTATCTCCAAGAAACTGTAGGCCACCTGATGAACTTTTACGCGAGTCTAAGCATCCTGCATGGTCAGCGTCTGAAAAAGCTATTAGTTCAAAACCAGAATCCTTCGGATACCAGATCCCCAAGTGGATGGTTCCCTTTATGTATCGAAGGATTCTTTTTGCCTGATTGAGGTGTTTTTCAGTTGGATTAGCCTGATAGCGAGAACACATAAAGACAGCGAATACAATATCAGGTCTACTGGATGTGAGATACATGAGGGACCCAATAATACTTCAGTATTTGGTAGGGTCAACTGGAGTCTCATGTATATCAGCATCTAGTTTAGTAGAATTGGCCATCGGTGTATTCATAGTATCACTACTTTGCATGCCATGTTTCTTTAAAATCTCAAGAGCATATTTGGACTGATTTTGAAAAATTCCACGGGGTGATTGATGAACTTGTAGTCCTAGAAAGAACGTAAGTTCACCCATCATGGACATTTCAAAATTATCTGTCATTAATTTTGCAAAATCCATTGAGTAATTTTTGTTGGTTGAAGCAAAAATAATGTCATCGACATAAATTTGAATGATTAATAAGTCCATCCCGTATGTTTTTGTAAACAGTGTTGGATCCACCGAGCCTAGAGTAAAATCATTAGCCAACATGAATTTAGAAAGCTTATCATACCACGCCCTGGGGGATTGCTTTAGACCGTAGAGAGACTTCTTAAGCTTGTAGACATGATTGGGACGTTCTGGATCAACGAATCCTTCAGGTTGACTGACATAAACCACTTCTCGGAGTTGACCGTTCAGAAAAGCCGTTTTCACGTCCATTTGGTAAACAATCATATTTCGATGAGCAGCAAATGCTAAGAATATTCGTACAGCTTCAAGTCTAGCTACAGGAGCAAATGATTCTTCAAAATCGATTCCTTCTTCTTGAGAGTAACCTTTTGCTACCAAGCGTGATTTGTTGCGTATGACCATGCCTTCTGCATCCAGTTTATTTTTCCAGATCCATTTTAAACCAATGACAATGATGCCTTCTGGTTTTTCAATCAATTCCCAGACTTCTAATCTTTGAAAGGTTTCGAATTCTTCTTGCATAGACCCAATCCAGTTTTCGTAAGTCATTGCTTCCTTGACGTTTTTAGGTACGGTTTCACAAACTGTGAGTGCATAAATGCAAGTTTCACCGTCTGTGTGAAGGCGTTGTCTTGTCATGATAGGTGCATCTGGATGGCCAATAATTTGAACTAAGGGGTGATCTCTAGTCCATTTGTGTGTCGAAGGATAAAGTTGATAAGTATCTCGCAAGTGAGTAGGACCCAAATTGCGTGTAGATGACTCAGCAATGTCGGGGACAGGTTGAGCATTTGCAAATGGGTTAATGAATGGTTCTGGGTCATGATATGCGGGTTGTGAAACTGATAAAGGTATGGAATCTCCAGCTGATTGTCATGAGTTGGACCCGGTGTGTTCTGTTGTTGTAGGTGATATGACTGGAGGACCGTCTCTTCCAACAGTAGTTGTTGTTTGTTGAGGTGTATCAGGTTCTTGATGTTGATCAAGATGTGCAGCAGAATTTGGTGTGGCCTCAGATGGACGGTTAACAGGCGTATCATCAAACAATTGAGCAAACAAGGTTTCCACTTCTTTACGAGAAAGTGACAATGGTTCAGCCGAAGAGACCGGGAAGTTAAGACGGTTGGTTGCGGGTCCTAAGCCGTTTTGCTCAGAAGCCATTTGAGTGAGTTCATCGAAATTAGCATGAATAGTTTCTTGAATTTCCCTAGTACGACGATTCCATATCCGATAGCCTTTTGAATTTTCACAGTATCCTATAAATATTCCGATGTCAGCCTTTGCTTTAAGTTTACCTAGATCATCACGATCATTGACTGGGTAGCATAAAGCTCCGAATACGTGAAAGTGACTGATGTTTGGTTTCCTTTTGTGAACAATCTGATATGGGGTTTTGTTATGGCGTTTTGTGATCATGCAACGGTTTTGGGTGTAACAGGCGGTTGAAACAGCTTCTGCCCATAAGTAATCTGGTAATTGAGCATTGATTAACATCATTCGAGCAGTTTCCACTAACGTTCTGTTGCATCTTTCGACTACTCCATTCTGTTCGGGAGTGCGTGGAATAGATGTTTGATGTTCAATTCCCACTTTCTCAAAATACGACCTTAGAGTCTGCTTCTTAAATTCTGTGCCATTGTCAGTTCTTACAATTTTGACTGTGTTGCGTAGCTGAACTTGTATTTTGGTGAGGAAGGTGATGATCATTTGAGGAGCTTGATCTTTACTTCGAAGAAAATAAACCCAAGTCCAGCGAGAGTAATCATCAACAATTACTAAAATGTAGCGTTTACCGTTGATTGTTTGAACACGCATCGGACCACACAAATCCATATGAAGCAATTGTAAAACATGATTAGTACTGTGTTCAGGTTTTGAGGGAAAATGAGCACGAGTACTTTTTCCTTGTTCACAGGCTGGACATAGATGATCTTTGGCATAATGGAATCTTGGAAAGCCTTCAACTAATTTGTGACGAGCGAGATCCGTCATCGTTTTGAAATTCAAATGAGAAAGGCGTTTGTGCCATAACCAGGATTTAGTCGTTTCAGCTTTGGATGGAAGACAGATTGGAAATGAGGCGATCATGTCAGACATTGAAATTGTATAAAGGTTAGTGCCACGTTTGCCAGACATCAAATCATTGCCTTGTAGATCATGAACAAAACAGGTTTTCTCGCGAAATGCTACTTCTAAATCTCCATCACAAAATTGACCGACTGAAAAGAGGTTGTGACCCAAGCCTTCAACATAATAAACTCTGCTAATTTCAATATTCCCATACATGTAGTCTCCGTAACCCATGATTAAAGCGTATTGATCATTCACGAATCTGACAGTTCCAATAAACTTTGAGACAAAGTTTTTTAACAATTTGAGATTGCCTGTCATATGTCGGGTGCAACCGCTATCAACAATCCAAATAACGATCTGAACCACTTGCATCAAAAGAAGACGATAGAGATGGAACAGAAGTAAAGGTGGAACCCGAGGAAATTGTGGGTTCCTGTTGGTTAGAAACACAAATATTTAACAATTTAGGAATCCATTTAAAATTTGGTTTGTATTGTAACCAACGTTGCCAGTTCCAACTAGTTTTTGCTATGTTCTTAGTGAATGCACTAGCTTTTGGCGTGTTCCTAGAATTGTTGATTGCTGCTTTTGGGTTGACTACAACATTATTTGAAACTGTAGTAGGCGTTTTTCTTAAGGTAGACTTAGAGGCATTAGTAGACCTAGAAGAAGAGCCGGATCTACGTTTCTTTTTACGGTGTAAGAGATTATTAGCTACACATTTGGTATGATCACCAGATAACACACTTTTACGACAAAACACACATGATGCATTAATATTCAAAACATTAGAAGGTTCAGCATTCGTTACATTAAGATTTGGATTACAATTTGCCAGATTAGAATCTAAATCAGATGCAACATGAGTTTTATTCGAGTTCCTAAGGTGAGCTTCTACTTCTTGCACTTCTAGTGTTCCACTTTTACGTTGCGAGAGCCTAGTCTTTTTAGTCTTTTTAATGCTTTTTGGCTTTGGGCTTCTAACGCTCTTAGGGGAAACTAGACCTGTGGAAGTGGAAAAGCTAACATTAGAACTCTTAGCATGCTTACCCTTATCTGTTCTGTCTATTTGAAACATTCCTGGTGCTATCACAGTGGTGTCAATAAACTTTCCTTTTTGAAGTAGTTTAATTTTCTCTTTCAAATCAATGATGATGTGTTTTTTGTCCTGAATATCAGACTCAAGTAAACCATTGTAATAACGAATGTCATTGCGGATTTGTTGCCATTCGGCGTTTTCAATTTTTAACTCCGCAATTTCATTTTTAAGTAGAAGACATTTGTTTTTGTGAGACTCAATCTTGGTACATAGTTGCAATTCAGTTTCAATACTTTGAGCTTGACACCATTCAATCTTTTGTTTGAGTTGACAAATTTCGTTTGAAAGTTTGTTTATCACATCATCACTGTTTTGACGCAACGTATCATATTGATGTTTCAATGTTTCATTTTGTGACTTCAACGAAACAAGTTCAGCACAGTATTCTGCAAATAATTCTGCATTGCTGGAAAAATAGAGTTCATTCATGAGAAAAGTATGAATATCAGCCTGAAGAAGTTGTTCCAAGAGTCGATCAGAATCTGTTTTCAAAAATCAGTTTTTGCTTTGTTGAACCAAAATTGCGTTTTCATTAAGAGCAAAAATTTCTTTCATATCTTTAACTTCTTTTTGGAGTTCCTGTTCCCAACGAGTAGCACAATAACGCAAATTTTGAACTAAAGGCAGAATTTGTTTTTGAAAAATGTCTCGCTGTTCTCGCTCGTAAGCTGATTGAAAAGTAAGAATTTTAATTTTCGAATGATGTTCAATGATGTTTTCCAAATTATCGATGCCTTTCATGAATGTTTGAAAATAGTCTAAAACTTTACAGCGTGTAGGTAATGGTGTCACATGACCAGAAGATGGTAATGGACCATTTACTTGTGCCACGGGTTTGACAGGAGCTCCATCGGAAGATGAAACATAAGACTCAGTAACATACCATGATTTCTCAGGTATTTCTCTTGACGGAACAAAAGATTTTGAAATGTGAGGAGCTTTTGAGTAATCATATGGTTTGCAATATTCAACTTGACTCATTTTTGATCGACTCTTCTCTTCAAGTTCGTATTCTTCCTCAGTGTTATGTACAATAACACGCACGACATTATTATCCATCAATTGGTCCATACTGTACAGCTTAGGATTTGTTTTGAATACATTGCGAAGAAAAGAGGATCTGTAATCGCCGAGGCCAAAACCTTTATCTGGTCTTGGTTTTAAAGTAAACTTTTGAATTGTCGTTACAGATTCCCCATGTTTATAAGCGATATTTTGAAAAGCTTTAATTTGACGTTCGAGAGCGATATTATCATCAAGTAAAGAACTTTCTTTTTCTCGTTTTTGCACTTTATGTTCATAAAATTCCTGTTTACAAGTGATCACCTCTTTTTGTGTTTTTGAAAGTTCCTGTTGGAGTTGAACAACTTGTTTTTGAAGATCATGTTTTTCATTTTCCAGTTTGGAAACCAATTTACCGTTTGACTCAACAATGTCATATATTTGCTTTTGAAGATTTTGTTCTTTGACATATGAATCCTGAAATGACTTTTCAAAGCTTTTTTCACGATGAACTTCATTTTGAAAGTTTGAAAGTTGTATTTTATAACATTCAATGTCCTTTTTCAAATCGGCATTTTCTTTCAAAACTTTAGTATGATCGTCCATTATGTGATTAGAAAGAAGTTGTTTAGCCATAACTGTACAGTCAGGAGCTGGATCAGAAGGAGGTTCATGTTGTTCAATATAGTCATTTTCGTCTTGCTCAATAGGATCATCAAATGAGACAACAGTGTCATCATCAAAAATAACAATTGTGTCTAATTGTTCATCCTCTTGAGAAGATAAAAATGGTTCAGAAGGAACAACTTGCGCCTGATCTGATTCAGAAACAGAGGGTGATGCATTAAATTCAATGGAGCATGTGGTTAGGTCATTTACCTGAGACAAGCCATCAGTGGAGAACACTGGGCCTGAATCATTCAACTGATGTTCCTGCATGTTGGCCATAAGCATCACAACTGCATTGGCTTCAAGATCTTCCATATCATCATCATTGTAAGCATTAGCAAAGAAACTGTTCTCATGAGCATTGAAAGTTCCTTCCTTTTCATCTTTGAGAGCCATAAGTAATGCCTTCTTGTGAAACTGACTTCCTTTTCTTGGGTGAGGGCATGCAGTTGCAATATGACCTTTTTCGTTGCAGTTGTAGCACCATATCGCATTCCCAGAGACTGTGTTGTTACTAGCAGCATTGTCATTACTTCGCTGAGGAGCACCTGGATTGTTTCTGAATCCCCCATTGTTGTTGACTCTTTGTCCATACCCAGAATTTCCAGTATACCCACCTGAACGTCCAGAATTACGGTTCTGAATCTCAACTCGACCATCTTGAATGACAGCTTGGTTTCTTGTATTTGATGAAGAGCGAAGACGGTTGTTGGTTTTGTTGGAGAATTTGCTAAAAGCACGAGCAACAAGAGCAAGTCCTTGATTCAACGTATTGACGTCATCATCATAATCTTCAATCTGATTAGAGTAATACATGCTATCATTGTTGTCATATGGAGCAAGTTGAGTAGAAGCGTGTTGAGAAGGAGGAGGTTGCTGGTGACTGAAATAATTCTGTTCCTGATCATAAGCATGATTAGACATCGGAGGATGTGAAGCAGGAGTTTGAGCAACGAGTGCAAGGGGATTAGAAGTATGTGGTGATGTATATCCTCCTCGGGCGAGTTTATCTTTTTCAACTTCAGACTCATAGTGCTTGAGATAGTCGTACAACAAACCATATGGATCTCTGTGAAGATTCTTAGCTTGTCTCACAAATGTCACATACTTTTGCCACTCAGGACCCAGACTACTAACAAACTTTGTATTGACAGCGATTCTTGGAAGAGGTATATCATGTCTCTCTAAATCATTGACGACATTGGTGAAACGATGAAAGTAAGACTCAAGAGATTCCCTAGGTTCGATCATGATATTAGTGTATTCCAAGTAAAGTTTAGATTCCATGTCTTCCTTGTTCAGTTGTGTGCCTTGCATTAGTAGATGGACGTGTTCCCACATAGCTTTTGCAGTTGTTTGAGCATCAACACTTCTGAATATGATGTTTGGTATCCCTTGAAGTATGTAAGACATAGCATACTCATCGGCTTCACGATGGTGATTTTGTTCAGCAGTGAGTTGAGACTCAGGGACACGCACAGCAGTTGGAGCTACTGGAGGATCAGCCGATGGGTCACCGCCAACGTAGTTAACAGGCCAAGGAAACGGTCCTTCAAGGATAACTTGTTTCATGTACTTACCATTGGGTTTCTTGAGTTCAATAAACCTTAAGAATCGACTTGCCCATTGAATATAATTTCCCGGTGTTAGCATTGGTGGGGTGTCAGGAGAGCCTGCTTCATGTCTGGATTGTTGAGTTGAAATGACTTCACACATCCTGTCAAACCAGTGAGTAGGTTTTGGTGGAAGTTGGCTTTGTTGTGGTGACATAGGATAGGATTGTTGTATTGGAACCATTTGTTGCATGAAGTTATGTTGTTGTGAGTAAACCGGTTGATGATAATATTGTGGTGATTGTTGATACTGTTGCTGTTGCTGATGATACTGTTGATTCTGATGTTGCTGAGGATGGTTAAAGTTGTAGTACGGTGGTTGAGACATATTGAAACACTTGTGTGAAAAGATGAATCTTGTAGAAGGTATAGGTTTGCCAAATCTCGAAAAATTTGCCCAAGTAGATGTTTTCGAAACTTAGTCACAGAACATGTGATTGCGAAAACTGAACTTAAGGGACTGCGAAAGTAGTTACTTCAAAGATTTCAAAAATTATGGGATTTCGAAAGACAGGTTTCTCGAAACTTAGTATATTATCAAAAACCTTGAGATTTTCGAGAACTAAAGATGTTTTTCAAAAACCTTGTGATTTCGAAAATTTGTGAAATTTTCGAGAACACAATTTAACAAACACACTTTTGAAATTATACAATTTCGAAAGTTTACCAAAAGTCGAAGTACTTTTCTTCCTTATACAAGAGAGAAAAGACTGAGTCCACAATTCGTAAGGCTATTTGAAGCACTAGAGGACGATTTCGAAACTTTGTCAAAGGAGTGATTTCAAAATTTTGCAGAAATGAATTTTTCAAGGAAAGCAATCCAAAAACGAGTTTTTAATCCAAGATTTTTGTACTTCAAGTTGTAAAAAGATGAAATCTTGAAGAAAGTAATAAACTTGATAAACTTTTTCAAAATTATAAAGGATTTCGAAAAAGAGTACAAAAAATCAAATCGAAAATTTTGAAAGAAAAGTTGATACTTTTTTTGTTTGATATGATTTGTAGCACAAGTTTGTAAGCAAAGATGTGATAAAAAGCAAGAAACAAACAAAAAAAACAATTTTGTAGACAAAATAACGAATTAAAAAGGTTTTATGGATCGAATTTCAAAGAAAAAACAATAACTACACCTTCATATGGCGAATGATACCACTTGTTAGGTCACCATATTGATTTCACACAAACAAGAATGAGTTAGATATAAGGAGTTGGGTGAATATTTGAATGAGAGAAATATAAGTGCAAGAGTTTCCTTATGATTTCAAATAAACAACCAAGTTTTACAATAGACCTAAGGCTTCTATTTATAGGGAAGGAGCTAGGGCAACACTCCCTCTCCTTCCTTAAGCCAATTTGTGTGGGCTTCTAAGCCCATGGATCATATACCTTAAGCCTAGTAAACTTATAACATTACATAAATGAAAGTAAGTAGTAACTTAAGCAACCTATTATTACAAATGACCGAGACTTGATAAAATAGTAAAACTTTGATCCCAACAATTCTCCACAATATTAAGTGAACATGTATACTTGTATTTGTTAGAGTCAAATGCTTGTATCGAGTCATAATGATGTTTTGCAGGAGTTTCCAGGAAGTAGGACGAAGTTTTTCCAGAAATTTTCCGGAAACTTAACATAAGAATTTCTGTAGATCACTTCTGACGGCGTCACGAGTTTACTCTTGACGGCGTCACGTGTAAAATTCTGGAAATTTTACCAGTTTTGTTTTTCTAACGGAGTCTTAAAGTTTTTGTTGAATCATTATTTTTATAATCTCCAGGAAATCTGCAAACATCATTCCACAAGCATTAAATCTTATTTTGTTTTCTAGGATTTGTTAGCATATATTGATTACCGCCGATTTTATGCGAGGTTGCCTTGTCTGTTTTCTCAGGTTTTACAGGTTATGTATGACAAGAAGATGATTTATATTCTGGAAGGGAAGCTTTGATTGTTCATTTTCTTGGAGGAAGATCTAACCTGGCCACCTTATTATCCATACCGAGCGAATCAGGAGAGTATTTGATTTCATTCGTTTTACTTGTTTCACTTTTACATTCTTTACTTGAACATTAGGGACAATGTTCATTGATGAGGCGAAAAATGAACCACTTTTAGGGGGTCATTTAAGCCCGGAATTGAATTTATTTAATCAAATATTACCCTAAATCGTTCCTTTTGTGATTTTAGGTACTTTGGGAGTGAATTCTGGAAAAAGAAGCAATTCGGACGTTTTTGGAGCATAAAAGTGAAGAAAACGCCAAAGACTTAATTTTCCATGCTGAGAACAGTACTTGACGGCGTCAAGAGGAAGATCCTGACGGTGTCAGGAGTAAAATCCATGACGACCCAGTGCAAACCTGACGGCGTCACAACAAGGGCGTCAAGAGTTAAATTGGTGACGGCCTGCATAAGGTGAATACATGACGGCGTCAGACCCAGATCTAGGCAGTCCGAGGAACTATTTTGCGGCGAGATGACGGCGTCAGACATTTTTTCTTGACGCCGTCACCTATCAAACTCTATATATAGTTTTCTATTTTTCATTCATTAGAGAGGAACTTGTGTGGAGAAAACTAGGGCCGAACTTTGTAAACCCTAGGTCATATTTTACAGTGTTTTCAAGGGTTTTCACCCCTTGAATCCTTTCATGTTCAATTGAGATAAGTCTTCTTTTAATTCATTCAATATGTCTATGTGTTGTTTGAATATATCTTTTACTTGTCTTGATTCCAACATGCTAGGCTAGATCTATCTTGTGTTTGCTTAGATCTAATGAAACCTAGATGTTAATTATGTGTTGATTACTTGTTTATGGTTGTATTGGATGAATGATTTCAATGTTAGGCTTAAGAAAACTGGCAGATCTCCATTGTGTAACATGCTTGAACGTCTTAGGAAACATGAACCGATGTGTACTAGGTTTTATTGGTTGTATTTAATGCATGAGTAAATTCTAGTGATCCCATGTTAGGAGCTTCTTAGCCGGCTCGACATAGGAGCGAAGTAGGCGCTCATAGGATTAGGGAAGTAAGTACGCCACCCCATGAATGGTATTAAGGAATACAATCCGTCATCCACGCAACTATAACAAGTAATTAAAGTGTAAAAGATATCTAGGGAGTAGTGAAATCTAAGTAAACACAATTCTCCCACATATTGCTCACAACTCTAGTTAATTTAGTTTTATTTTCATTTCTAGTATTTTATTTTGATTGCATCTTAGTATTGGATTAGTTGACTAGCAACTAATTCCGCCCAACTCCTTCAAACCCAAGATTTTTACTTGCTTTCTAAAAAATATAAAAAATACAAAAAGAATCATCCCTCATCTCTAGACCTAGTCTTTAGGTTTTCTAATCCTAGCGACACTATTCCTAGCTGAACGATCAATCCCCCGGTACTTGTCATTATATTATACTACATCGATCAGGTACACTACCTGGTGGAGGTTGTAAGCTTCTCGAGATCCCTCGAGAGGTAAAGCCTGGTGCAATCCCGACGCATCAAGTTTTTGGCGCCGCAGCCCGGGGAATAGTTATTGTCTAGGTTAGAATCTCTTTTTATTAGGTCTACTTGCTAGATTCCTTTCTAGTAAGATTTTATTTTTATTTTTATTTTTTAGGTTCTCTTTAGTCTATCTTATTTCTTCGTGTTTTTGTTCGTAACTCTTCACCATCCGACATCATGGACGATGGTAACATCTTTGAACCCGTCATCCCACCACAACAAAACCCACCACTAGAACCTCTTAGGCCCCGAACCTTAGGAGAGTATTCCCAACCTAGCGACCAAGGCTACTGAAACACTATTGAGCTCACCGGAGCCAATGTGACCCCCTTGCGATCCGACACCATCCGGTTGGTGCAAAGCGGATGTGCATTCCATGGACTTCGTTCCGAAGATCCAAATCAACATCTCAAGGACTTCCTTTAAATCGTAAATTCTATAGACCTTGATGTTACAACTAGAGAGTCAACCCGATTACGCGTATTCCAATTCTCTCTACATGATCAAGCTAGCCAATGGCTTGAGCGGTTACCCGCGGGATCCATCACCTCATGGGATGATCTCACCACTCCTTTCCTTGCTCAATTTTTCCCACCGGGGAGAACTACCAAGCTTAGAAATGACATCTTGATGTTCCAACAACGTCAAAATGAATCTCTATATGAAGCATGGACTCGATTCAAGGACTTACTCCAAAAAGTCCCTCATCATGGCATAGATCTTTGGCTCCAAGTCCAAATCTTCTATGACCATATCGATCTCTCCACAAGGGGAGCCATTGACCAATCGGCCGGTGGTAAGCTACGTGATCTAAGTGCAGAACAATCATGGGAACTCATAGAAGATCTTGCTCTCTATGACAATGAAAGTTGGAATGATCCCCGTGACTTGAACAAAACGGTCAAGGCAATATCTTTGCCTTCGAACAACTCTAGCACTCCCGACCATAGGATCATGGAACTTGAGGACCATTTCAAGTTTCTCATGAAATCTTACGAAGCTCCTAAGCCTTCAAGCCAAGTGAACAAAATCACTTCTTCATGCGAATTATGTAGTGGTCCCCATGATACTCGTGATTGTGTGGAACTCCCCGGAACAGCTTTTGCAGACTATGCATCTTCGCGTACCGGCGAAGCGGGAGATAAGTGGTACACTTTCAAACCCGAGCCAAACCCTTACGGTGATCCCTACAACCCCTCTTGGAAAAATCACCCAAACCTTATGTGGAAACAAAATCAAGCCAATTCTTCCAATCCGCCTAATCGTTATCAACCAAACGGTCCACGCTCCAACCGTACTTTTAACAACAATCCTTCTAACAACTATGGTAGTACCAACAATCTTGAAGGATTGATGTCTAAGTTCATGGCATCTCAAGAAGCTCGCATATCTAAGTTTGAAGCCAATTTCAAACAAAAGCAAAGCGAGATGACCACAAAAATTGACACATTGTTGAAAGTTCTCATTGACCGAGAAATGGGAGCACTCCCAAGCGACACGGTCATGAATCCGAAACTAAACGTTAATTCCATATCATCAGTTTCGTTACCCACTTCTTGTCCGCAATACTACTCGGTTAAATCAACGAGCACGTGTTTCAAGCAAAACCAAATTCTTCAAAAGGACCAATCGAATAAAACACCCGATATAAAACCGGTCAAAAGCATAGTTGAAACACCTCCCACGCAAGTCCTTGACGATGAATTCAAGGAACTTCACCTTGAACGCCCCGTCATTGATGTCTTAGCCCGTGCTTCCTACTATAGTGACCTCCTAGAAAAGTATGAGAAGTTTAAACTAGGTAAAAATGGGACCGCCTTCGTTCAAAACAAGTTGCCTAAAAAGCTTGATGATCCGGGTATATTTGTTTTGCCTTGTAAGATAGGAAGATCCGAAGCTTTTGACACACTAGCCGATTTAGGGTCAAGCCTCAATTTGATTCCCTTATCCCTTTTCACCACTCTCAAGCTAGGAAAGTTAGAGGAAATGGAGGTATTGATAGGTCTAGCGGATGGAAGTATTGCCCACCCAGTTGGAATGATTAAGGATGTAGTTGTTCACGTAGGGAAGTTAACTATCTTAGCGGATTTTCACGTCCTAGTCATGGTTAGTGACACTACATGCCCATTGTTGGTAGGAAGAGGATTTTTAGCAACCGCTAGCGCCATGATAGATTGTAAGGATTCTAAGATAGCGGTAGGTGAGGGCGACACTTGGTCGGTATACGATGTTAAGAAACATAGCTATGATTGTGAGGATGAACCGACACCACATTGGGTTGAGATGAATAGGAGACCATCTAGATATGGACCTTGGATAAAAAGGAACTTTATAGGACCTCAACGCCCATTCTATCTAGAAAATGATTTCATCGAAAAGACACATTCGGTGGAACAACTCATAGCTAGGGATGAAGAGCTAGATCCTTTTGAGGACCCCTTAGTCTTTAGGAAGATGGTTGAGTTCTTAAACGTAATGCCTATTAATATAGAGATGAATAAGTGGAAAAGAGAGGGAGATAAGTGTAAATGGAGGTGGGACAAGCCACCTAAGGAAGGTGACGGATCTTGGCATATGAAGATGACTTTGTATTATCCGGATGGAGAAAAGTTTGAAAGGTCAAACCGTACTAAGAGAACCGATAGGAAGTTAAAACCTAAGTTTGATCCCAAAGATGTCCTCAATGAGGAACTCACCCGTATCACGTAGTAACCCATGACCTTGAGTCTAGCTACAAGACTCGTAAATAAAGAAAAGTGCTTCTTGGGAGGCAACCCATGATTTTGTGTGATTTTTATTTTGTTTGTTTGTTATTTGCTTCCATATGCATGCTTTATTTTTATTGTTGGTAGATCATGTTTCAAAACTAAAATAGTGAAAATACTTTATTTTGTTGTTTGGCCTAGTCTTAACTTCACTCAAAGGTATTTTTGCAAAAGATAAGTGTAAGGGAAACCCCAAATAAGTTTTTAAGAAACAAAACCGATCATGATTCTCCACAATACTAAGTGAACATGTATATTCATATTTGTTAGAGTCAAATGCTTGTATCGAGTCATAATGAAGTTTTTCAGGATTTTCCAGGAAGTAGGACGAAGTTTTTCCAGAAATTTTCCGGAAACTTAACATAAGAATTTCTGAAGGTCACTTCTGACGGCGTCATGAGTTTCCTCTTGACGGCGTCACGTGTAAAATTCTGAAAATTTTACCAGTTTTGTTTTTCTAACGGAGTCTTAAAGTTTTTGTTGAATCATTAGTTTTATAATCTCCAGGAAATCTGCAAACATCATTCCTCAAGCATTATATCTTTATTTGTTTTCTAGGATTTATTAGCATATGTAGATTGCCGCCGATTTTATGCGAGGTTGCCTTGTCTGTTTTCTCAGGTTTTACAGGTTATGTATGACAAGAAGTTGATTTATTTTTCTGGAAGGGAAGCTTTGATTGTTCATTTTCTTGAAGGAAGATCTAACCTGGCCACCTTATTATCCATACCGAGCGAATCAGGGGAGTATTTGATTTCATTCGTTTTACTTATTTCACTTTTACATTCTTTACTTGAACATTGGGGACAATGTTCATCCTAAGTGTAAGGGGAGGGTAAAATCATTTTATTAAGGTATCATCTTTACTTGAACATTGGGGACAATGTTCATCCTAAGTATTTCTAAAATTACACGAAACCCCTAGTACACCCCTCCGAGCCTATCTTTTCGTTTCTAACTTTAAGCATCTTACTTAAAGGAAGAATTTGTTACACCCCACTTAAATGTACAACCAAATCGCCTTAGCCTTCCGTGTATGCACTCATCTTTAGTGCATTATTGTTATATGTTTAAACCCTAAGTTAGTTATCTAATTGATTACATGGTTGCTAAGTCGAGTCATATCCTTGTACATATTGTTTTGGGACGATTGGGACTCATGGTCCGGACTGGATCCTACATGGGCCAGGCCCGGCAGACAGCGGCCCACTCTACGCCTAAACCCTAATTCCATGCCTATAAATACATGGCTGGGATTCCATTCACAAGGAGACAATACAACAGGTTACCCTAAACCTAACTATTATATGCTACCGCGCATCAATACTAACTTGACCGTCGGAGGTGGATCCCGGGGCTACGGCCTCGGGTCCACTCCTAACGGGTTCTCTTTGTTGAACAGGTCTACTCAGGGCTTATGAAGACGACTAACGGCCCAAGGAGAGTCGTTGAATCAGTCCGCGCCAGATTATGTATCAACAAATTGGCGCCATCCGTGGGACATGATTACGACAAGTTTCGTGCTCACACATCGCACCGTGACAAACGGCTGCGTGGTTCATGACTACGGTTACCAACTGTGTTGATTGATAAAAGTAAGCAGCTGGGTCGAAGATTGATATTGGTTGTTTGTCGCATGTGGGTCGATTTATTATTGAGGGTTATTATTAAATAACACTTGGTCAATAATCTCATGTTGGGGGGCTTGTACCCTACAGAGGCCAGGCCCGGCAAACAGCGAACACTTGTTGATGCATAATCTGGTGCGCCTTGACAGACATAAAGGAAGGTGGGTGGATGAGCTCTCGTATGTCTTATGGGCGCATCGCACAACAATCAAAACCAGTACTGGCGACACGCCATTCTCCCTAGTCTATGGAACCGAAGCCATCATACCAGCTGAGATAGGAATGCCAACTATACGCACAGCAGAGGTCAACGTCACAAAAAACGACGAGGAACGGCACATAGATTTAGACTTACTGGAAGAATGGCGTGAACGCGCAGCTATACGCAAAGCGAAGGCTAAGGCAAAAATGAAGAAGTATTATGATGCAAAGGTCAAACACACTTCATTCAGACCAGGAGACTTTGTTTACCGCGCTAATGATGCGAGCCACACAGAAGACACAGGCAAGCTCGGACCAAAATGGGAAGGACCTTACGAGGTCACAGATGCGCTTGGCAACGGCGCATACAGACTGCGCGACATGGAAGGTCACGACCTAGCGCGCACTTGGAACATCTGCAACCTCAAAAGATGTTACCTTTAGGCTACGGCCACTACACAGACACCTTTGCATCCTACGAGATGCCCAATAAGTGTTTGTTTTTCTTTACTTTCCTAGGAATTGTATTTTTCTTTTTTCAAAAACTTGCAAGTATCAATATAATGTTATGGTTTCTAGCTAACTCCATAGCGTATTTCACTTTATTACATACATACTTATATATGTCAATATTGTTATCTTATATTTTTTCCTACATGGCGTGCATGCACTAATTAAAGACCCACGAAGGCATAAAGGCGTAGAGTGGGCCGCTGTCTGTCGGGCCTGGCCCATGTGGACGTATGGTCCGGACTGGACCCTACATGGGCCAGGCCGGCAGACAGCGGCCCACTCTACGCCTTAACCCTAATTCCATGCCTTAAAAATATAGGGCTGGGGTTCCATTCACAACAGAACACAACATGTTACTCTAAACCTAATTCTTATATGCTCCGCGCATCAATACTAACTTGACCGTCGGAGGTGGATCCCGGGGCTACGGCCTCGGGTCCACTCCTAACGGGTTCTCTTTGTTGACAGGTCTACTTAGGGCTTGAGAAGACGACTAACGGCCCAAGGAGAGTCGTTGAATCAGTCCGCGCCAGATTATGCATCAACAAGTGGCGCCATCCGTGGGACCACGACTACGACAAGTTTTGTGCTCTCACATCACTGGAAAGCAACCATCGAGTTCAAAAGCCGGTAACTTTAAAATTATTGTTTTGTCGTGTACATTCACAAACAATAAACAATCGGCAGTAAAGAAAAAATAATATTCGCATATTATTGTTGCTTCCTTTGAGGTACACGTGTACATGAACAAAGTATTGGTTATTGATTGTGACGACAATAATTTGCTAGTCGCATTCGTAATCTGCTATTGGTTTTATTTTTTCTTTACTGATTGAAACGTCAACATCAGTGTATACATATTATTCACCTATAAAGTAAATCACCAACAAGGTTGACTAAAAAAATATACATAGAGGTAGATATCAAAATTTTCTAAAAATTAAAAAGATATCTTAATATTTTTTTTAAATATTGAAAAGATTTTATGTAAATCTTTTAAACTTGGTAAACACGATTTTACCTATAACCGCACTTAAGTCCACACGATCGGACCTACTTTATCTTTTAGCCGCGAACAACGCAGTCACGATAAATCTACCCGCGTTAGGCCATGCGTCCGGAAATCTTCGCAGATTGGCGCCATGAGCGCACTGTCACGTACAAGCACCACGATGCTAGTCAATCGCCATGAGCGCACGAAGACAAAAAGCCGTGGTCCTCTGCGATCATCCACAAAACGTTAGAGTCTATGCGGTCACGATAAATCTATCTGCGCCTGTGCGTGCAACAGAAACTATCAGTCGTGGTCATGGTACGTCCATCCGCGTCATTGTTTTTATTATAATAAAGAACAAAAAGATCAATTAATCGCCATGCGCGCACTCTTTTTATTATTAGTTACGTGCTACTTCTCTTATATAGTTTGTAAAGCCTCACGATAGGCGTAATTCGCATTACTACTTCTCTTATGTGTTAGTTATATATGCTATGTGCTATATATTGCTTCGCGCTAATCTTTTACCTCATTAGGTTTTATATGTTGCGATTCGCAGCATATACTTTTAATATTTGCATTAAATGTTTTTCAGGATTTGCATAACTAAGTTTAATGCTCCTACGCGAGTAGCACCATCCAATTTGGGGGGCTACCAGCGTGTATACTACCATTGTTTCTGTACAAGTCACGCAGGCATATTTGGAAGCAGAACGTACGTAAGAGGTATTGCAAGCCCGGTACAAAGACGGATTTAAATATTCGCACCATTTTGCCGCAGGGGAGACGTCCTCTGACGGTTATAAACACGAATGTAATGTTCGCACACAGCGCGCACAGCGCGCATCTTTGTTGCACACTGCGCACATCCTTGTTGCGCACAGCGCGCACTTCTGCCACAGAAGCACGTCTTCTGTTGCGCCATGTTGCATCGCTACTGGTACAAAAGGTACGCCCTTACCCAGGATACAACATACGAGATCCACCTTCATAATTGTGAGACAATCACAATCGCAATCCCAGTGCGCACTGTCGCATGTGGGCTGCGCAGTATGATCCGTCCCATGTGCACACAAGTTGCGCACACATGGACTTGACCGTCATGGTTGATTGGGCCTACGCGGCCATGAACAGAACTTAAGTCTAGCATAACATAGCCACGCACTATGTCATACTAAACTTGGGGGGCTTGTGGACGTATGGTCCGGACTGGACCCTACATGGGCCAGGCCCGGCAGACAGCGGCCCACTCTACGCCTTAACCCTAATTCCATGCCTTATAAATATAGGGCTGGGGTTCAATTCACAACAGAACACAACATGTTACTCTAAACCTAATTCTTATATGCTCCGCGCATCAATACTAACTTGACCGTCGGAGGTGGATCCCGGGGCTACGGCCTCGGGTCCACTCCTAACGGGTTCTCTTTGTTGACAGGTCTACTTAGGGCTTGAGAAGACGACTAACGGCCCAAGGAGAGTCGTTGAATCAGTCCGCGCCAGATTATGCATCAACAAGTGGCGCCATCCGTGGGACCACGACTACGACAAGTTTTGTGCTCTCACATCACCGGAAAGCAACCATCGAGTTCAAAAGCCAGTAACTTTAAAATTATTGTTTTGTCGTGTACATTCACATACAATAAACAATCAGCAGTAAAGAAAAAAAAATTGTTTCAATTCACCTTATTCAAAGAATAAAACGCATATGTTGACTAAAAGAAAATAATATTCGCATATTATTGTTGCTTCCTTTGAGGTACACGTGTACATGAACAAAGTATTGGTTATTGATTGTGACGACAATAATTTGCTAGTCGCATTCGTAATCTGCTATTGGTTTTATTTTTTCTTTACTGATTGCAACGTCAACATCAGTGTATACATATTATTCACCTATAAAGTAAATCACCAACAAGGTTGACTAAAAAAATCTACATATAGGTAGACATCAAAATTTTATAAAAATTAAAAAGATATCTTAATATTTTTTTTTAAATATTGAAAAGATTTTATGTAAATCTTTTAAACTTGGTAAACACGATTTTACCTATAACCGCACTTAAGTCCGCACGATCGGACCTACTTTATCTTTTAGCCGCGAACAACGCAGTCACAATAAATCTACCCGCGTTAGGCCATGCGTCTGGAAATCTTCGCAGATTGGCGCTATGAGCGCACTGTCACGTACAGGCACCACGATGCTAGTCAATCGCCATGAGCGCACGAAGACAAAAAGCCGTGGTCCTCTGCGATCATCCACAAAATGTTAGAGTCTATGCGGTCACGATAAATCTATCTGCGTCTGTGCGTGCAACAGAAACTATTAGTCGCGGTCATGGTACGTCCATCCGCACCATTGTTTTTATTATAATAAAAAACAAAAAGATCAATTAATCGCCATGCGCGCACTGTTTTTTTTTATTAGTTACGTGCTACTTCTCTTATATAGTTTGTAAAACCTCATGATAGGCGTAATTCGCATTACTACTTTTCTTATGTGTTAGTTATATATGCTATGTGCTATATATTGCTTCGCGCTAATCTTTTACCTCATTAGGTTTTATATGTTGCGATTCGCAACATATACTTTTAATATTTGCATTAAGTGTTTTTCAGGATTTGCATAACTAAGTTTAATGCTCCTACGCAAGTAGCACCATCCAACTTGGGGGGCTACCAGCGTTTATACTACCATTGTTTTCGTACAAGTCACGCAGACATATTTGGAAGCAGATCATACGTAAGAGGTATTGCAAGCCCGGTACAAAGACGGATTTAAATATTCGCACCATCTTGCCGCAGGGGAGACGTCCTCTGACGGTTATAAACACGAATGTAATGTTCGCACACAGCGCGCACAGCACGCATCTTTGTTGCACACTGCGCACATCCTTGTTACGCACAGCGCATACTTCTGCCACAGAAGCACGTCTTCTGTTGCGCCATGTTGCATCGCTACTGGTACAAAAGGTACGCCCTTACCCAGGATACAACATACGAGATCCACCTTCATAATTGTGAGACAATCACAATCGCAATCCCAGTGCGCACTGTCGCATGTGGGTTGCGCAGTATGATCCGTCCCATGTGCACACAAGTTGCGCACACATGGACTTGACCGTCATGGTTGATTGGGCCTACGCGGCCATGAACAGAACTTAAGTATAGCATAACATAGCCACGCACTATGTCATACTAAACTTGGGGGGCTTGTGGACGTATGGTCCGGACTGGACCCTACATGGGCCAGGCCCGGCAGACAGCGGCCCACTCTACGCCTTAACCCTAATTCCATGCCTTGTAAATATAGGGCTGGGGTTCCATTCACAACAGGACACAACAGGTTACTCTAAACCGAATTCTTATATGCTCCGCGCATCAATACTAACTTGACCGTCGGAGGTGGATCCCGGGGCTACGCCCTCGGGTCCACTCCTAACGGGTTCTCTTTGTTGACAGGTCTACTTAGGGCTTGAGAAGACGACTAACGGCCCAAGGAGAGTCGTTGAATCAGTCCGCGCCAGATTATGCATCAACAGGTAAAGTACTAATTTTATGGAGTAATGGGGAAGAACATCATTTATTACCCCCATATGTGCGTTAATCTTAAAAGTACTCCAAGTGTTTTGATTATCTTAATTTGAGTCATTAGATTAGTTTATTGTAAAGTATGTACAAATTCAAGTGTAAGGGGAATGTTCATTCCCTATGATGTATTATTTTGGATGGTAGGGTAAAAGTGTATGCAAAAAAATAAAATAAAAAAAATAATAAAAAAAATTGAAAAAATCAAGAAAAAGAAAAAAAATAGAAAAAGAAAAGAGAAAAAAACATACGGACTACCATCCCGTTTCCATTTTATGTTTTTGTTATTTTCATTTATTAGCTTAAGTCGAGTCTAGTCTTGGCTTAGCAACGCCATATTGTACATGTAATTAACCAAGATTGTTAATTCCCCACCAGTAAAGACTGCCTATATCCAACAAAACCGTATATTCCATATCCCTACACCTAACGTTACAACCCTTTAAAAGACCTCTTTGATAGTTTATCCTAGGTGCTTACGCCATGTGGTGGAGGTTTGATCCTTTCCCAAGCCTATGGTAATCAATTTTGCTATGACAGGTAGTGAGAGATGTTTTCCATTTCCATATTGTGATATTACTTTATTACACCCGAGAGATGTAAGTATCTAAACACTATTTGTGAGGTGCTAGTATATGACCTCCGTGCTTGTCTTTGGGCTTTAGTGGAACGATTATTTGTTGTAATTACTTTTATATTAGTGTTAAATGACCTCTAACATGTATTTTGATTAGAATAAAAGCGCATTTGCTTGAGGACAAGCAAATCTCAAGTGTAAGGGTATATGATGAGGCGAAAAATGAACCATTTTTATGGGGTCATTTAAGCCCGGAATTGAATTTATTTGATCAAATATTGCCCTAAATCGTTCCTTTTGTGATTTTAGGTATTTTGGGAGTAAATTCTGGAAAAGGAAGCATTTTGGACGTTTTTGGAGCATAAAAGTGAAGAAAACGGCAAAGACTTAATTTTCCATGCTGAGAACAGTACTTGACGGCGTCAAGAGGAAAATTCTGACGGCGTCAGGAGTAAAATCTATGACGACCCAGTGAAAACCTGAAGGCGTCAAGAGAAGGGCGTCAAGAGTAAATTTTGTGACGGCCTGCAAAAGGAGTACACTTGACGGCGTCAAAACCAGATCTAGGCAGTCCGAGAAATTATTTGGCAGCGAGATGACGGCGTCAAACATTTGTTCTTGACGCCGTCACCTCAGAGAATCTATATATACTTTTCTATTTTTCATTCATTAGAGAGGAACTTGTGTGGAGAATACTAGGGTCGAACCTAATAAACCCTAGGTCATTTTTTACAGTATTTTCAAGGGTTTTCACCCCTTGAAACCTTTCATGTTCAATTGAGATAAGTCCTCTTTCAATTCAATCAATATGTCTATGTGTTGTTTGAATATATCTTATGCTTGTCTTGATTTCAACATGCTAGGCTAGATCTTTCATGTGTTTGCTTAGATGTAATGAAACCTAGATGTTAATTATATGTTGATTACTTGTTTATAGTTGTAATGGATGAATGATTTCAATGTTAGGCTTAAGAAAACTGGCAGATCTCCATTGTGTAACATGCTTGAACGTCTTAGGAAACATGAACCGATGTGTACTAGGTTTTATTGGTTGTATTTAATGCATGAGCAAATTCTAATGATCCCATGTTAGGAGCTTCTTAGCCGGCTCTACATAGGAGTGAAGTAAGCGCTTATAGGATTGGGGAAGTAAGTACGCCACCCCATGAATGGTATTAAGGAATACAATCCGTCATCCACGCAACTGTAACAAGTAATTAACATGTAAAAGATATCTAGGGAGTAGTGAAATCTAAGTAAACACAATGCTCCCATATATTGCTCACACCACTAATTAATTTAGTTTATTTTCGTTTTTAGTATTTTATTTTGATTGCATCTTAGTAATTGGGTTAGTTGACTAGCAACTAATTCTGCCCAACTCCTTCCAATACCCGAGAATTTTACTTGCTTTTCATAAAATATAAAAACACAAAAAGAATCATCCCTCATCTCTAGACCTAGTCTTTAGGTTTTCTAATCCTAGCGACACTATTCCTAGCTGAACGATATTCCCCCGGTACTTGTCATTATACTATACTACATCGATCAGGTACACTGCCTGGTGGGGGTTGTAAGCTTCTCGAGATCCCTCGAGAGGTAAAGCCTGGTGCAATCCCTACGCATCAATACAGTTCTCAATGGCTGGCAAAGTTGAAATAGTGGTATGGGAAACCTGTATCAGGCGTGTCCTGAATATCTGTGCATGTTCCGAAGGCCAATGAAAGCGAGTGGGGGACAACCTGCATCCATAGTTTTGCAGGCTAAAATCCAAATCCAGATATCTTGTAAGTTTTATTGATCTGAAGGAGGGCATCGAATTTAGGTTTGTCTCGTAAGCTGATATTTGCCTGTATAGCCACTCCCTGTAAATGAAATAGAAACTTATAAGCTAAATAATCTTTTATTTTTTCATTTTTTTTACAATATAAGAAAGCGTAGTTGTTTAGGTAAATCATGGAATAGTATTTTGTACCTGCTTATCAATTAGTATCACACAAAAGAGGACCGGTCTTCCTTGTCTGTTTGTTGGCATCCATTTTCGGTAGACCTTTGCACATATAACTTGACCATGATCTGTTTCTTTTAAATCAGCTAGGCTAGTTTCTTCTGAGTGCGTAACAATTTCCTTGCCTTTCGAATCGGATGATGGTACAATGCTAGAAGTCCGTTCCATTTGGCTGTATATCAAAACAGGGTAAAAAAATGTTTAGACATATATTAAGGTGTAGAGAATGTTTACAATGCAAGCATGGATATTCTAAATTGGAAAGATAAGCGAACACAGAACATGTAGAATATTATAAAACATAATATGGCAATAATAATCAAGCACTTTTGCTAGGAGGTTAAATAGTATTTGTATAGGTAGCTGCGAGTTTTGTGGGCATATATTAAAAATGCAAACGTGAGCATGTGTAACCTGTGTAGATGAAACTATGCTTAAAAAATCTTTGTAGACAACATTTTTAGTCATGTTTTCATCCTTGCCTGAATGCTGTTTGATCAGCATTATCAAACCTTTAGGAGACGTTGCTCTTGACAACGCAACATACAGTTGACCATGGCCAAAGACAGGTTCGGGTAGGTATACGCCAATTTTATTCAATGACTGGCCTTGGCTTTTATTGATTGTCATTGCGTACCAGAGTTTTACCGGGAATTGCTTTCTTTTAAAAATAAATGGCAAGGTTTCGTCCTTATTTATAAGCAGAATCCGCGGTATGCAAACTTTTTCAGACATTCTTGTACCAGTTATGATCTTTGCTTGAATGAGCCTGCTATAGACATGTGTAACAATCATTCGTGTACCGTTACACAGGCCACCACCCAGGTTTAGGTTCCTTAGCAAAATTATAGGTGCACCGACTTTGATTATAAGCTCATGGGGAGGCATTCCTGAAAAGGAAAGAGTGTTTAGGTATTCCTGAGGATATAACAGCTCTGTCGCTCCTCCATCATTCCTGAAAAGTATAAGTATCCCCTTCTAGCATATCTAGCACTGCAGAGTTTATTTGGTCTGCAGTCTTGTTTTTCGGACACATAATTGCTTTTTCTTGTAACACCGCTGCGTTTGGTGATTGTAAAGTTTCTTGATCATATATAAAATTAATAAGTTCTTGAATAGCTGTTTCGCCGTTGGGAATACAATATCTGTCTGGTATTTGTATCCATTTTGAATCTGTCTGATCACTTTCATCTGCTTGCCCAATAGTACCGTTCCCAACTTCAAGTAACCATTTACAAAAAGCGGCAGTTGCCTCATAATCTTCTGCTAACAGGCATGTTCGTTTCAGACGCATGTTTTGTTTAAGGCGCATAACTTAGAAAGCTGGCCATAGGTATGACAGCGTGAAAGAAGAGGCAATAATTTCTTGTTTTGGAGCCTTTTCCTTTACAGGAAGTGTTTGCCTGAAATCTCCACCTAAAATAAGTGTTTTTTTCCCAAAGAGGTCATCTGGTGTATTCATTACATCTCTTAATGTCCGATCGAGTGCTTCAAAGCACCTTCGATCATTCATAGGAGCTTCGTCCCATATGATAACATCGGTTTGTTTTAGCAATTCTGCCACCTGCGTATTCTTCTTAATGCTGCACACCGACTCTTCTGTTAAATCAAGAGGGATTTTGAATCTTGAATGTGCTGTCTGTCCCGCCGGTAGTAACAAAGCGGCGATACCTGAAGAAGCAACTGCCAGTACAATCTTCCCTTGCGATCTTATTGTAGAAATTATAGTTTTCCAAACGAAAGTTTTTCCTGTCCCTCCGTGACCATAAACAAAAATGAGTATCTGTCGACGATTCTGAACACCATCGAGTACTTGATCAAAGATTATCCGTTGTTCAGTGTTAAGCTGAAGGACCAATCTTTCACTTTCACTTCTTAACATATCACGGTTGTAGGATCTTTCTTGCATGACTGCCCTGTTATTCAAGATTTGCAATAAGTGGGGTGGAGGAAGATCAAATCCATAATCTTTGATAGATTTCCCATAGAAGTTAAAAAATCCTTGCAGTTCAAACATAAGATCACCTTCCAAGTCATCTGGATTGACATGAAGGTTTGGTATATGTAATACTTCTGCAAGTATTAACGGGATGTCTTCAGACATGGAATCTGCGTGTGACCGCAGCAACGTAACCGGGTTGGAAACATCACAAAAGATGACGATTTGGCAATAAAGATTCCACATTTCAGTAGGAGTTGCTGAGAAAGAAGCTTCTTGTAAAGCAATGTTCCATTCTTGATCACCGCCTAATAGACACATTGCTTCACACGCTGCTCTATATGTAGGATACGTGACCTCATCAACTTTGCGGAGATGTCGGAACGACCTGCTGCCTTTTTGGTAACAGAGCAACATGCGCAAGTAGAATGCGTCACCAGAGCTAGGATGTATATATGCCAAACGACCGATTGCCAAGGTAGTAGAACGTTTTCTACGCTGCCAATACTTGCCATCTTTATACCACACAAATTCTTTAGGAAAGTTCAAATATGTAAGATGTCAGCCATCTGTATTGTAAGTATTGTAGTTGAACCATTCAGTAAGCATCGTTCTCTTGTTGTGGTCGTTATCAACAACCGTTTGCAGTTGCTGTTGGCTTCTAAAAGTGACTCGTTGCATATTTTCATGGTGAAGTGCAAGTATCTGTACCAGTGGATCTCTGCTATGTATGTGGAATCCAAGGATTCTCCAGCATGCTTCGTGCGGTCCGATGTATCTTGCATCTTGAAAATTCTTTATCTCATCAATGTGCAATGAAGAGCGGCTTGTGCTTACTCCTGAATCTCCTATCGACTGTGTAATGCGAGTGGCTATCCTATCAATGCCCTTGGAAATGTACTTGAACAGATATTTTATAAGCATGGACCACTCGCAATATTCAACGTTGATATGCGCGTAGAACCGCATCAGCAGAGACCGGTTATATGGAACAACAAATCCATTATCAAGGGTAATATTTTGCTTCATTGTTGTTATGCCTGAATCTCTTCTACGATAATGCACATATCCTTTTGGATCGATGCACGTTGCAGAGCAAAATGCCTTAGGAAAGTTCTTAGTACACTCATCACCACTGCGCATACATGGTGCAGATGTATTTAACGGGCCACATGACCCGTGAATCATGAACTCTGTCACTATTCTATAGGCCTCAGGGTCAGTTAACGGGTCCGGTAGCTCTGCTGATACATATATGTCTACATCTTCGGGCTTGTATACGCTCGTTTTCTTTGATCCATAGCAGCAAATGACAGTGCGGCAGGCCTCTTTTTTGGAACTCGACCGTATATAAGACTTCAAGGAAAAAGTAAAAAGAACACATTAGTAATGTAAGTAAGAAATGTATTTACTTTACATGAGATACCAGTAGACGTATTGTAAATAATACCTGCTTCAACATGGCCGAACGGTTTTGAATCTCGTAAGAAGCCCACCAAATCATGTATCTTTCTTTCAAATACACGATCAACAACGTCGGGTCTGTTTGCAACTGTTACATGCGGGAATTCTTGCATATATTCTTTAATCTCAGGCCAGTTCACATTGCATGTGAACGTGATAAAGAATGATGGATTCCCATGTATACGGCATATAGCCAAAGAGTCCAAATAATGGCTATACATGTACCTTGGACCTCCTGTAAAAGATGAAGGAAGGATTATCCTTGAACCTACATCTGATCCATCTTGATCGCCTCGTGATAAAGCATTGTATAACCCAGCCATGTAATCACTCCGAATATCATTCTGGTGTTCTCGTATGTAGTCAACCCACGACTGTTCTATGCTGCAGTAGGCTGTAACGACATATTGCTGAAATAGTCTGCCACTCCACGTGAGCAGGACATATTCATTGATTCGATCGTGCACCTGGTATGAGTAGTATTTTAGCATTGTCATTTTCTTTGGTGGGTCATCTGATGAACGGTGAGTTAATAAGACACGGCCTATATGGTAACCATCTTCGCCAAACAGAAAAATAAGCGGGAACTGCAACGACATATAAGAAGCATTTAGCTTGTTAACACTTTTCAGCTGCCTATCATGCTGTTCAATAACCACATAAAAATCAGTCTCTGCATCAGGGCCACCTTCAAAAACTATTGCACCAATTGAATCGCCTGTAGGAAGTTCATGTTGGTGTGAACCGATAACACCAAACAAACGGACCTTGAACTCTGGGACATTGGCTTCTGCTATTTTATCTCTCGCCGTCCTAAACAACTGAATCAGCTCATTGTGCTCATCAAGAATTTCAATCAAGTTTTCCACAATATCTGCACGCAAGCCGTGGCCAGATCTCTGAAAGCTTTCTAAGCGATTGGCAACTTCATTTTCAGTGTCATAGATATATAGTTGAAGAAATTGAGGGTGCACATTTTGCTCTGGACATAGGCTTCCTACCCGATGGTAAAGCTGGCCTGAAATTTTGAACACGTAAGGACCACGGCCCCTGTTTATTGAGTTGTCTATTTCTGCTCCCAATTATGTCATGGCAAACATTTGATTGTAGGCGCGAATGTTTTCCATAAAGTGACGGTTCCTGAATAGTTCCTTGATGTAGTCTGGATAGTCGCCATGGCTTTCAACCTTAACTTTACCGCCGCCACAGCATCTATGATACTCTAGCCGTCTTCTGCTACTTGAAACGATTCTTTCATCATACCAGAAATGCGCATTGCAATGATGGCAAACCCGGTCACATTGGCCCATGTATGCGTATGTATCTGGAGCACCTATATTATACAGAGTACCGTAAGCCTTAATAAAGGTTTTTTGGCAAAAGAAAGTTACATTTTCATTTGACATACGAAAAAAGAAAGGTAAGGCTGCACCATACCTTGCCTAGATGTCGGACCTCTGCTTTGCAAGCTAGGCCGTCTTTGGGCACTGCTTGATGATGCGCGTGCTGCAGTTTAAAGAAATACGCCAAAAAAAGGTAGCAAGTAAATACAGAGTAATGTAGCAAGTAAGACATTGATTTATTGTTAATTGTTTTATTTTTAAAGTGAATGAAAACCTTGAGGCTGACGGCGGCGATTGGTTGCAGACGAATCTACATTATTGGCAGGCGGTATCGCATAACGGAAATTGTATGGATTTTGAAGGCCTGCACTACACATAAGTAAATTGATTAGAAAGTTTACTTGATTAATATAAGTACTGCCATTTTATTTTTCATATGAAACAAGTAAAGTAACCATATGAATATACCTTGTTCAGATGTTTGAGGTGCATTCCGTCGAGTAGGTCTTCGGCGGCCCCTGGACACTGAAGGATTGGATGCATCTGGAGCTATATAAAAAAAATGGCCGGTAAGTAAGCAAGAAATCTTTTAGCAAATTCATGTTGTACTTATTTATTTAAGGAAAAAAAACAGAAGTTATGAAACCTTGATTTTGACATTGATGAGTATTCATGTGCATATCTAGATCATTGGAAGCTGGAGTTATGTTACTGCCATTCTCATTGACACCTGAGGAAGTGCTATTGCCATCTAAACACGGCGACAAAGGTATGTGCTATGTATAAGGCAAATGTTGATCAGCTATAACTGTTTGGCAATCGCTATCTATCATAAACAAATGCTCTGAACCTGTAACCAAAAAAAGACATCGATGTCATGCATGTACAATACAATTAAAAAAAATCTAAAATGAATAAAAAAACGGGCAAATTACGTAGCAATTGTTCTTCATCTGAAATTCCTGTATAAACATCGCATATTTTTGCTTCCCTTTATCCATCAAAGGTACAGGGCTGGTATGACATGGAGGCTGCATATCTAAAGTGGTTGTGTTTATAGCTTGTGGCTCTTCCATGTTGCATTTATCTTCAAAACAGTGAGACAAATAATTTTTAAATGGCAACCAAACTAAAATACATTAGTATCAGAAAGGCAATCAGTAAATGGTGGATAGATGACACATACTTGGCATCTCTGCAGGCACACGATGCACCCGTGCAAACCCTTCCTTATCTGTGTCACTCAGCATAGGCTCAAAAGTTTCAGGCAATAACGGTGCACTTCTTTCACGACATTCATAACTTACAGGCAAGGTATGGCATTCTTTTTGGTTTTGTAAGGTAGCATGTTTTTTATGATTCTGAGAACCATCAGAGTCACCACTAAACAAATCTAAATGCACTTCCACAGTATCTACATTAGGTAGCAGCCTATTCTTCCTTAGATCTATATCATTAGTTGGTATCCTACGTACGACCTTTTTTTTAGTCTTCATATTTTCTAAAGCTAACCCTAATGGATTTTGGAGATATATAAGCAAAGAAAGGTATGAATAATCATGAAAGAAAGTCACAGCCATAGATATGACAGTCACATATACACAGACATTAGAATCTAAGCATCATAATATATAAATGAGATGTGTAAACATTTGGCAAAAGAAAAAAAGAAAAAGAAAAAGCAAAGCTGCATGAATGTAAGCATGCAAAGCAAGTAAGAGGAAAACAGAGAAACTTGTAATAAGCATGTTAAACACAACAAAGCTACACAAACCTTGAAGTAAAAGTGCAGTTTTCTTACTGTGACAGAATTTTTTTGCTATATTTTGTTTATTTTTGCAGGTGTAGATCTGGGTAAGGAGATGAAGCATAAGCTTGACCATGAAAAGTATAAGGGTTTAGAAGGCTAACATTGTCCTTCTTTGCATTAAATGTGGGATGGTAAAAAACTGAGAAAGCATGGTTTGGAAGATTTTATGCACAAAAGTCATACTCAAGTCACCAAACCATTGGGATAAGGGCCTAAATGTATAACACGTTTGTACTTTGCCAAGATATTAAAGATTTTATTGTATATGTACTCGTACACCGTATATCATGTATATTTAATAAGCTAAAAGGCCGGGCATTGTACATTCTGGGCTGGACATTGGACTATGGAAACAGGCCAACGGACTGGGCTGGGCTTTTGGCGGGAAAACGCTACAGTGTAGCTACAGGGCTACACGGCGTCGTTCTCTTCCGGTTTTAAATAAACTTGTAATGTTCTCTATTATAAAACCGGGCTCTATGTACTAAACCATTAGATCCCTCTTTTCTTATGCAAACCCGGGCTCTTTTCCTCTACCCACCTCCATTAGTCCTGCTCAAAACTTTCCCAAAAATCAAATTCACATTTTCATTATCCTTCACTCCCACCATTTGTTTTCTACATCAAATTCAACTTTAATTTCATTCCCCCCCCCCCCCCCTTTTGCTCAAATATTTCAATTCCCCCTAAATTGATTAGGGTTTCTACCATTTCCCCATCTCACATTTGGACTCATCTTTCCTTCCATTTTTATTTTTACCTCTGCTAATCTCATCTTGCTCAAGGTATCTTGTTCTTATTTAATATATGTTCTATTAATACCTTTTTGTCATGACGATTCCTTTTCCTTATTTAATTGGGAATTTATTGTAGTTTGAGGTGCTTGTATCATGTTTATGCATCGATCTCTAGCCACAAGGATGTACAAAGATTATGCTTGGTATCTTCTACTCATCTAATTACTTGACTGTTTCTCTTTTGTTTGATTTATAAATGGATTCTTGTGAAGCAGAGTTTGACTTTTGTCATGGTTACTTAAATATTATATGGAAGCAATTGACGTGCCTAAGTGAATTTGTTGTGTGTAGTTTTTGTCATGTTTACCAATCAGATTCATGTAGAAATATGGAATATTAACTTTGATTCGTGTAGAGCTAAAATTAAAATCAAACACACCAGCTTTGTCAATATGTATTTAGGCTAAAATTCTTTACTTGTTGATTGCATTAGTTACATTTCTTGCAGTTGTAGTATCCACAATGTCATATCCTGTAACATCAAAAGTTCGTAATAGGTTGGTGTAGAGACAAGTTATGCACTTGCATACCATGTAGCATAAAGAAACAAATTTGAAAATATGTTAGTGGAAATTATTTGAAATGATAATGCATAGAGTTTTAAATAGTTAAGAGTATCTTAGTTCATCACAGAAACTTGTGAATTGCTCTCTAATTTTTTAAGCTGTTCCTTTGTGATGCTGTATTACATGTTAAATGGTGAAGTTAATGATAAACTTGTCGATGCTGCAAATGTGGGTGATGGTGATTTGGTGCTTGAAATTGGTCCAAGAACTGGGTCACTCACCAATGTTCTTGTTAAATCTGGTGCAAATGTTCTTGCCATTGAAAAGGTTTTTCATCTATTATCTTTCATTTTTCTACTTGCTTGTCGCATCCTCCATTTTTTGTGAAACAAATATCATCTTTTATCGTTGTGATGTTTTTGTTTACACTCAAGAATAGTAGTAATGTAGCATTACAAATGAGTCATTTTAGACAAGCCCAAATGAAGGCGATTTTGGATATTATTGTAATGCCTGTACCTACTTGTGGTAACCTTGTTACAGAAGTTTTTAAACGCCACAAATGTAGGATCATTGTTCATTTATTTTGTTTATGTTGCCTATATTGTTCATGTGAATTTGGTTGTTGGAGTGTATTTTATGGCTTTCAAGTGATTGCGAATTTTTTTTATGCCTATCTTGTACTGTAGGATCCTTACATGGATGCGCTTGTAACTGATCGCTTTGCAAGAACACAACGTGTGAAGGTAATACATTCTTGTGTTTGTTTTTGCTGAAACAATTTATTCCCATTAGATGTTTAGCATATGATATCCCTCTTGCGTAAAATGATCTTTTTATATCTTGTAATCTATGATTTTTATGTAGGTGATACAAGAAGATTTTACAAGATGTCACCTAGGCTCTCATCTGTCATCATATATGGGAAGTGTGTCTTCACATTCAACACCATATGCAAAGGTGAAAACTTATAATTTTAGAAGGTTTGGGTCTTTGGGGTGTATTTAGTTCCATGCCTGTGTTTGTATTTACCCGTTTGCTGTCTGGGACGCATATTTTGTTGTCCAACTAAAACAAATGTTATATTTCATTCATCCACTTCATGTGTGGCACTTGCCACAGGTGGCCCGTACCTGTGTCCGTCCATGTGTACGTTGCATACTTGTCAACCTGTTTTCGTGACATCAAAACCAGATGCAATTGTGTAACCAAAATTATAATGCTTAAAGTCATAAAATAATTTATTTTCCTGCATAATTTTGCTGACTTCAACTTTAGAGGATTATGGAGATCCGCTTGTGCATCCTCAAGATGAAAGCTACTGGGGAAATGTTAATCTTATTGGTAAATTCATGTCACCTAAACTTCTAATCATTTTTAATTGACCACTTATATTTTGTATGTAAGTCTATTATTTATAGGATGACTAACTATGAGGTTTTAATTGCATGTAAAACAAAGAGCGTCATGATATCATGACTTGTATCTTCCCTTGTATATTCTAGAAGTGAGAATCAGTTAATCACAATTGAAAAGTAATACATTTGCTCAAAATGGACTAGATGGTTAGTAGTATCAGTTGCAAAAGAGTAGGTTACAATTTGACCATTTTCAAGGAAATTTTTGGAATGATAATTGACCATAGTAGTCAAACTTTGAAAAGCATCAAATTTATATACTTAATGGACTCAGTATTGTGTTCTTTTCTTCCCCATTTTCTAAACAGGATGCATCCCATCACTTAACAAAAGGGTCCTTAATTGTTTTCATTTCTTCAATCAGTGCTTTTGATCCTCCAGCTGACTTGGCTATGTCCGGGCGTACGGTGTCATGAAGACTGCTCTTCTCGGTCTTACTAAGGTATTAACGTATATTCTTCTTCTTTTGAAACTAATTTGGATTCTGCCATAATATATTGTTAGAAAAAAAACTAGATAACAAATTACTTCACAAGATTAATGTCGCAAGAACTTAAGGGCATGTGGGTTTGGCTTCTCAATGGGTCAGGTCTTGATGTTGATCCGATTCGATCCGATCAGTATATCCAGGTCAACCATTTAAGTACATCAATACTTGAGTCAATTCATGATATGTTTATAATATAATACTTTTGCCTAGATAATTTTGAGTTGTTCATGATCTATTTAAGTGAATTAATATTTGAGTTTCACAAATACATTGTAGTGTTGGTTTTGAAAGTGTAGATACTCATAAATGAACTACAAAGTTATAAAAAGATGAGTAGGTGCCTTGCTTAAAAAAGGTGGGCGAAATCAGTCTGGGCCAACAAAACTTAACCAAATTGCTTCTAGTTTCTAGAGGTTTATAGAACTGGTTTCAAATCCAGATAAGAATTTCGTTTTTTTTATATTAGTTCATACAAACATGAAAAAATCATTGTTTTTACTTATAATTTTTAAAATTAAGAACCCAAGTTGGTCTTGTTTTCAGTTAAGGTTATTTCCTTTTTTTGTTTTCAGTTCATGTTCTCAGTTGTATCTGTAACAGAATGTGTGTCTATGCATTTCAGATTGTGGTCTGCAAATATGAGGTCTACAAGAGTATATGGTTTACAAGTATCAGTAACATATCTTATCTCCGAGACGTCATACCTTATCTTTCGGTCAGGTTACTCGAGGGCAATGCATAATAACAAGACCTCACAGTAACGCAATGGTGTATTTTTCACTTTCAGTTTCGTTCAAGTAGTCAATTAATTTAGCTTGTAGCTTTTCCAAATATGTTGTTTGCAAGAGCAGTCACAAGATTACTTCGATGTATCAATAGAAAGTAAGTTGTAATATGAGTATCTGAATCAAAACAATGTTCATTTTGCCAAAAGGAATTTGATTTCATGTTTGGAAGGATTTTTTATTTTATTTTTTATTTTTTATTTTTTTTTTATTTATTTTTGTTCACATAGAGCCATGTTCTTTGATATAAAACCGGGCTCTATAACAGGTAATAGAGCTCGTTTCTAAAACCGGGCTCTATTTGCTTTCGAATAGAGTCCCTCCCCCTTTGTGCCCTCATGCAAAACCGGGCACTTTGCACATTTTCAACAGGGCTCTATGCCCTTTTTGTAGTAGTGTGAAAGACCTAAGAATAGAATGAACTTGAAGTACTTTCCTCCACCCCTAACTCATATTAGCTCTATGAGGAACATCCCTGCAAGTCGAATTACCCATTTGTATTCGGTTAAACATGGTTGCATAGCATATTAGTTATTGATTGTGCATTTGTATTTTGCAATATTTCATCATGGATCAGTGTAGATTTCTAGCCGAGTCATATGACTTGCACATATTCAACAATACCTAAATTATCCTTAGCGGTTACATGAATTAGCGGGAACACCCCGACCCTGATGCCTTTTGGCATCAGCCATTGTCCACGCCACAAGGAATAGCTCCAACAACTCTCCTGGCCAGTGAAGCACCAACTAGAGAGAGCAGGAGCTAAGACTCGAACCCTTGACTTTTTATCCACAATATCTCTCCGGTAAGTCTATGGGTTTTTCGGAGGTGGCTACCACGATAACAGGAACAACGATAACATTTCCATTTACATGGTTTAAACTTCTGTATTCACAATTAGGGAATTTAGAGAGAGCAATTGTATCATTTATAGCTTATTTATTTCAATACTAGAAACCCAAAGTGTTGATACAAAAGTTGGACGTTCCTGATTATTGGCTCTTGCTTTCGTACCAATTCGCTTCTTAGTACTTGTAACCTGCACACTAAGAAAATAAACAACACCGTTAGGCTTATCGTGGGATTGTCTCCCACGATTAGACTCCGGCGTGAGAGTAAGTAATCGATTTAGGGTTCTCGTAAAGAGTTAGGGTTTTGTGAATCTACTTTGAATGGTAGTTACGTCATTCCTTATATAGGATGCAGAAACCGTGTAGGTATCTTGCTCCTTACTCTTCGCACTCGTGGTGCTTATCCGGGGTAAGGATATCTATTCCATAGATAGATGATCCTTATCCGTACCGTATATAGTTTGTTTGGGTTGGGCTTACGTGAGCCTGTTCCCATTATTAATGCGGCCCAAGTTACAATAGCCCACTCATGGTGGATTTGGGCCTTAGTAATGTATATCATTTGGGCTCGTGGCCCATATATAGACTATACGTCATCATGTCCCCCAGTCTAGTGTGCGCGGCTCGTAGCCGCGGATACTAGATTAATATTACCAGTGGTAAGCGTGGTGGGAGAACGTTGAAATATTGCCGCCCAATCTAAAGTGCAATGCACCTAGTCAGGTGGTATTTCAAAAGGATACCTCGAAAATTGGGGGTAGTGTCCACGTGGCCCTCGTAAATCGGGAAAAAGTGCATGTACCGTTTCGGTTCTAGCCACACGTTTTTGTGAGTGGGATCCACGTGGACATCATCTAGGGTTTTTATACTCCCTATATAAGAGTCACCGCCCCATTTTTACAATTACACACAGTAAAACACACACTCGCCATTTCTCACTTTCTTGAGAGTTATCTTTTGCAAAGAAAATAATCCTTTCCTTAGGTAATTTTTTGTGTGCGTTGTTTACTAGTGAATTTATGAAAATGGTCGCCCAATTAGAGGACTTTCGCTCTGCGATGACGGTTGATGATGTGACTCAGTTTACGTCTGACTACTTCATGCCTCTAGATGTGCGTCCAGAGGCTCCAGATGTTGACTCATGTATAGCTGATTTCCCCGAAGGGAAAATTGGGTTATACACGAAATTCTTCGAGTACGCGAATTACCGCGTACCTATATCCATCTTTCTGAGCGATTTGCTCAACCACTATCGCCTCCACATCTCTCAGCTGCACTGTATAGGTGCGGCTAAGGTGTCGAATTTTGAAGTAAACTGCTGTTTACTTGTGATAGAACCAACCATAGCCTTGTTCCGCTACTTTTACCACACGACGTGGTCAAATGGGTGGGTATCTTTTGCGAAGCGCCCGGGGGTGCTTCAATGTTGCACTGATAAGGTGGACTCCCTAAGAAATTGGAGGGAGTATTTTTTCTGGGTTGATGATGTGGTATTTCCATCGCCCTATGAGTTTTATACTCAGGATACATTGCCAAGGGATGGGCGCCCCACACCCGGTTCCTATAGGCTGATTGATGCGCAGACTCTTGATGCCAACCGCCTAGCCATTAACCCTTATCCGGAGGAGTTTTTGGTGCACATGGGGTTGAGTCGCAATTATTTCGGCGCTGCAGATGAGGTGCCCACTTTTCTAAGTGAGGAAGGCCAGGGTGGGTGTTCGTCCCTTCTACTTCAAATTTTGTAAGTATTTATGTATGCGCACCTTTAATAACTAATCCTTTCTTCTTTCTTGTTTTGTTTATGTGCGCAGAGATGGATCTATTCGCCGTTGTGAAGCTGGACAAGCTGAAGCAGGTGACGATAGGGGTGCGCCCTCTGAGGGAGGGTGAGCAGCCACTATTGGAGGCGACTGAGGGTCAATTGACCGTGCTGCTAGAGGTGGTTCCAGAAAACACGCCGCCGCTCCAAGTGACGCTCGTTCAGAGCGTGGCGCCCGATGTGGAGGTGGCGCAAGAGGAGGCGCGCGTTGAATCGTCTGACAGCATAGAGATCCTAAAGCCTGAGGAGGTGCTGAAGGAGGAGGTTGCGCAGAATATTAAGCGCAAGGGAGAGGCTGGGAGCAGTGGCACCAGGAAGAGACGTCGCCACCTCATTAGGGATGCGGAGTCTACCGCAGAGGAGACATCTGCTTCTGGCGCGGGGAAGAAGGCTGCTGAGGCTTCTCCGTTTCTGTAAGTGTCTGCGCCTCTGTCATGTTTTCGTGTATATTACTTGTAGCAATATTTATGAACTGTCGCCTTTATGTCTTGTAGGGATGATGCCGCGAAGAATGATGGGGTCTTCGTGGATGTGGTTTCCTCTCCACAGAATGAAAACAAGGAGGGGAAGGCCAAGGTTGGTGAAGATGGAGAGGCGCAACACTTGATGGAGGAGTTGGCTACGACTGCTGTGCGCCAGGCTGAGCTGGTGGCTCAGTTGAGGGAGAAGTATGTCGGGGAGAGCAGTACTCTCGCCCAGAAGGATGAGGAGCTAGTGAAGCTCCGTGCGCAGTTGGCGGATGCGCAGGTGGAGTTGGAGTCCTCGCGGGTGTATACTAAGAAGATCACCCATGAGAAGCTGTCCGCCTTGGCTGAGGTGGAGAAGGCGCGCGGGGAGCTTCATCATTATAAGTCTGACCTGACTTGGGTTGTGCGCTTCCTAGAGGAGAAGAAGGTGGAGCATTTTGCTAATATTACCAAGTTTAAGGAAGATATGATGAAGATCATCCAGCTGCAGGAGGACAAGCTGCGCGGCCTGAGCATCGAGTATGATGAGGAATTATATCCTCATTTGATGTCGACCATCGCTGAGCGCAGGTACTTCTTTTATACTCTTCTTCTTCATAATAATTTTGTTGCCATGTTTTTTACTAACACAAATTGTCTTTGTTGATGTAGGTGGTTGATTAGCCATGGGCTGCGCCTGGCAGCTATAGGCACGCTGGAGTCCCAAGAGGTATTGGACGCCTTTGGGAAGGTGGTGCACTGTGCGATGGCGCAGGGGAAGTCGCAGGCTATGGAGGATCTCCACGGGGCTAAGCTGCTGACCAAGGACTTAGCAGAGGTCCCTGGTTATAATGCGGCTGCCTATGACGAGCTGATGCAGGCTATGGTGGGGTTAAAGGTCCTCGAGCTGCCGCACATTGGGAGGTTGGAGCGCGACCAAGACAACCCCATAGATGTACTTATGGTGGGGTTGACGTTGGAGCGCCACCTTGGAGAGAATGCAGAGGGGCAATCAGATTACTTTCTGAAGCCTGATGTGTCGCAGCTGCAGATTCCTGTGTTTGCGCAGCCTCGTGATATCCTTAACCCATTTGCGCTTGAAAGGGAGATTCCCTTGAAAGAGGATTTGGAGCGTCACGAACAGAGGGCTGCTTAGAAGAAGGGCATCAAGGGCAAGGCAGTGTTGTGTGGCGTGGGTGCTGCACACATCCCTAGGTCTGATGGTGTGCCCGTAAGTGTTCCTACCGTATCTCTTAAAGACGCTTTGATTCTGAGGAAGCTTCAGGAGGCGGGGAGTTCTGCTGCTCTGGAGGAGAGCCCTGAGCATCGCCATAGCGTGTAGGCTTTTTGTATATGTACTATGTAAATAATGAAATGTATCTTTCCTTGTAATTTTGAATAAGATACCTTTTTTTTTTATTAAGTGCATAACTTAAGAAATGTACTTGCATTGTTTGCGAAGTTTTATTATTTTTGACCAAGTATATTGGCTGCGTTATTATACTTGCATTGTTTGCTAAGTTTTTTATTTTACCAAGTGTATTGGCTCATTAAGTGCGTGACTTTAAGAAATATACTTGCATTGTTTGCTAAGTTTTATTATTTGACCAAGTGTCTTGGCTCGTTATTTGCTAAGCTTGTACGGTGTACTTAATATTTGCGCACCCGTCATGAGATGCGCATGTGAAACTTACTTCGACGTCTCAAAAGTAAGGCGCTTAGCAAGGATACGTGATCCAATGTTGATGGGTTTGCAACCCTCTTACTCAACGAGTGAATTAGTAGGTTAACTCATCCTTTATGCCTTCGTGGGTCTTTAATTAGTGCATGCACGCCATGTAGGCAAAAATATAAGATAACAATATTGACATATATAAGTATGTATGTAATAAAGTGAAATACGCTATGAAGTTAGCTAGAAACCATAACATTATATTGATACTTGCAAGTTTTTGAAAAAAGAAAAATACAATTCCTAGGAAAGTAAAGAAAAACAAATACTTATTGGGCATCTCGTAGGATGCAAAGGTGTCTGTGTAGTGGCCGTAGCCTAAAGGTAACATCTTTTGAGGTTGCAGATGTTCCAAGTGCGCGCTAGGTCGTGACCTTCCATGTCGCGCAGTCTGTATGCGCCGTTGCCAAGCGCATCTGTAACCTCGTAAGGTCCTTCCCATTTTGGTCCGAGCTTGCCTGTGTCTTCTGCGTGGCTCGCATCATTAGCGCGGTAAACAAAGTCTCCTGGTCTGAATGAAGTGTGTTTGACCTTTGCATCATAATACTTCTTCATTTTTACCTTAGCCTTCGCTTCGCGTATAGCTGCGCATTCACGCCTTTCTTCCAGTAAGTATAAATCTATGCGCCGTTCCTCGTCGTTTGTTGTGACGTTGACCTCTGCTGTGCGTATAGTTGGCATTCCTATCTCAGCTGGTATGACGGCTTCGGTTCCATAGACTAGGGAGAATGGCGTGTCGCCAGTACTGGTTTTGATTGTTGTGCGATGCGCCCATAAGACATGCGAGAGCTCATCCACCCACCTTCCTTTATGTCTGTCAAGGCGCGCTTTTATTCCTTCGCCTAGACTGCGGTTTGCGCGCTCAACTAGGCCATTGGTTTGTGGGTGTTTTACTGAAGCGAAGTGTTGCGTGATGTTCAATTGTGCGCACCAATCTTTGAATGGGTTATCACATAATTGTTTTTCGTTGTCTGATATAATCTCTCCCGGTAGTCCGAAGCGACAGACAATGTTGTCCCAGACAAAGCGTTTGACTTGGTTTCCTGTGATGCTCACCACCGCCTTTGCTTCAATCCACTTCGTAAAGTAGTCTATGGCTACGATGAGGAACTTTACTCCTCCTGCTGCTACAGGAAAGGGTCTTGCGATGTCAATGCCCCATTTATAAAATGGCCATGGTGAGGTAATAGGTGTTAGCTCTTGTTGTGGTCAGCGCGGGATTGGCCTATGTACTTGACAATTGCCGCATTTCTTTATCAGATTGCGTGCGTCGCGATGCATAGTTGGCCAATAATACCCTGACCTTAGAGCGCTTGCCACCACAGATCGCGGCCCTGAGTGCATACTACATGATCCAGCGTGGATTTCTCTGAGTACGTAGTCTGCTTGAAGAGGTCCAACACATCTGAGCCATGGTTGTAAGAAAGAGCGTCGATAGAGTATGTTGTCTCGTAGTTCAAACCGTTGCGCTGTGCACTGTACTCTTCGAGCGTCCTTATGATCTTGTGGTAAGATTCCCTTGCTGATGAATTCAATGATAGGCGTCATCCATGTAGGATCTTGTTCTTCTATCACTGTGGATATCTCCATTTCCAAGATTGACTTGTTTTTTAGGGTTTCTACCAATACCTGTTTTGAGAGGTGCGCGAAGCTTGTGGATGCGATTTTGCTTAGCGCATCCGCTTTCCTGTTATCTCCTCTGGGCATCTGTTTTATTGTGAACCTGTCAAAGTTTTTTATTAAGGACTTGGTCTTTTCTAGGTATTGGATCATGTGTTCATCCTTGGCTTCATATTCACCTAGCACATGGTTAGCAACTAGCCGAGAATCTACATTCGCTTCCAAGTTGCGTACACCCATTTGGATTGCGATGCGTAGTCCGGCTAGTAGGGCTTCGTATTCAGCCTCTTTGTTTGTGGCTGTGAATTCAAAGCGCAGCGCGTAGGTGAATTCCATACCTTCTGGATTTGTAAGAATAAGGCCCGCGCCTGATCCATCTACACATGAGGACCCATCTGTGAACAGAATCCAGGGTTCCTGTAGATCTGTTTTGGTTGCAGGTGTTGGACTGTCGTTATCTAGCTTCTCCACAATGAAATCGGCTAAGATTTGTCCTTTGATTGCAGTGCGCGGTCTATATGAGATGTTATATTCACTTAACAGTACACTTCACTTCTGTAAGCGTCCTGATGCGTCAGGTTTAGAGATAACTTGTTTGATTGGCTTATCAGTGATTACAGCTATTGGGTGCGCTTGAAAGTATCTGCGCAACCTCTTGGCTGCGAATACAAGGGCTAAGACCAGCTTTTCCATAGCGCTGTAGTTAGTCTCTGTCTTCTTCAGGGCTTTGCTTACAAAGTATATGGGTGTCTGGACGGAGTTCCTATCTGTCAATAGCACTGCGCGAACTGCTCCATGGGTTGCCGATAAGTACATGATTAGCTCTTCCCCTGGTCGCGGTGCGACAAGTTTGGGAAGAGATGCCAGATGGTGTTTTAGTTGTTGGAAAGCTTCCTCCGCTTCTTCGGTCCAGCGAAAATCTCCCTTTTTAGTGCACTTCGTGAGTGTTTTAAAGAGAGGAAGGGATTTGTCTGCTGACTTGGATAAGAAACGGTTTAGCCCTGCTAACTTTCCATTCAATGACTGGACTTCTTTGAGTGTGCGCGGTGAGGGGAGATCAATAACAGCCTTTGTTTTTTCAGGACAAGGCTTGATTCCATCGGGTTCTATTAAGTATCCAAGGAACATACCCTTGGTTGCGCCAAAGGTGCACTTCTTGGGATTTAACTTCATATTTATTCGTCCCAATGTTCTGAACGTTTCCTCTATGTCGCGCACCAATTCATCCTCTGTGTGGCTTTTTATGACGAGGTCGTCAACGTAAACCTCCAAGTTGCGGCCTACTTGTTTTTCAAAATCTGTGTCCACCAGTCGTTGGTATGTCGTGCCTGCGTTCTTTAGGCCAAAAGGCATTTTTGTGTAGCAGTACACTCCTTGACTGGTGTGGAAAGCTGTTTTTTCTTCATCTTCGATTGCCATCTGAATTTGATGGTACCCTTTGTATGCGTCTAAGAAGCATTTGAAAGGGTATCCGCACAGAGATTCTACCTTCCAGTCTATTTCTGGCAGTGGGTAGCAGTCCTGTGGACATGCTTTGTTAAGGTCCGTGAAGTCCACGCACATTCTCCAACTGTCGTCGCTCTTCTTTACCATAACTGGGTTAGAGAGCCAGTCGTGGTAGTACACTTCGCGCATGATGCCTGCGTCTACAAGCTTGTGTACTTCTTCCAGAATAGCCTTTGCACGATCTGGAGCCTGGTCGCGCTTCTTTTGTCGTATTGGGGGATATCCTTGTCGGATTTGTAGCTTATGCTCTGTGATAGAACGTGGCACTCCTGTCATGTGTTTTGGTTCCCATGCGAAGATGTCCAGGCTCTTCTGCAAGAGTGCACATACAGCTGCTTTACCTTTGTCAGATAAAGATCCACCAATCGAAACTTGTTGTTCCGGGTAATCGGGATGAATAGCGACTTTTAGGTTTGGTGTTTTTTCTGTGCGCTGTTCTAGAATGGTCTCTACTTCAGTTGTTACCGCATTGCATTCTCTTGGTGGTACTGTTGTGTTATAGAGAGTGACAACTCCTCCTTCCACTGGGAACTTAAGCATTCCGTGCGCTGTGGATGGCACTGCGCGCATGGATGATATTCCAGGTCTCCCGATGATACCATTGTATGGTGAGGGAGATTTTATTACCATGAAATTTATCCATGTTGCGGTTGAGTGTTGTTCATCTCCTATGACCACCATCAAGCGTAACTGCCCCATGGGCCAGATCTTTTCTCCTGTGAATCCAGTCAATGACGTTGTCGCTGGTATCAATTGATTTTGGATTTCAGGTCGCAGTCTCTTGAAACAATGGTCATACAGGATGTCTGCGGATGCTCCTCCGTCAATGTACATGCGGTGGATATCATGTCCTCCCGTATGTATTTCAATCGTCAGAGGTTCTACCACTGCGTTGTCTGCAGCTAAAGTAGGGAAAGATATCTCTCTTTCGGGAGAGAATTTTTGGCTGACTTTTTGCTTTATCTTGCGCTGCCATGATTGTATCATGTATATGGTGTCAGCTTTCTCTTTGGGGGGTTCTTTCTTTCCCCCGTTCCTCTGTTTATCTTTTCCCTCTTTGATATTTTTTACGAGGTGGTCCATTCGGCCTTCTCTCACTAACTTTTCAATTAGTTGTCTTAGCTGGACGCACTCGTTAGTTGTATGGCCTTTTTGACCATGGTACTCGCAGTATCCGTTCCCTATGCGCTTTTCCTCTACGGTGCGCATTGGTGGCGGTTTTGGGAAGTTTGCACCTTCGGTTACAAATATTTACCTCGGAGTTTTTGTGAGAGGAGTATACTTGTCATTGTCCCTTCCACTGCGATAATTCCTGCTGCGGTTGTTATTCTGATCATTGGATTGTCTCCGAGGCTGCTCTTGCTGCCTATAGTTCGAATAACCCTTTTTGCTGTCCGTAGCAGCTGCTTCTCCTTGTATAAAGGATCTAGTGCGCTTTTTTAGCTCATCAAAAGTCTGTGGAACTTTGTCGTTTAGCTTTCGGATGAGTTCTGGGTTATTAATCCCATTCATGAACCCTGAAATTTTTAGGATTTCAGGACATGCTTTGACTTGTATGCACTCGTCCTTGAAGCGTTCCATAAAAGCGCTGGTTGATTCCCCTTGGCGCTGTTTCACTCTTGCTAGCTCAACAGGGTTTTTAGCGCACTTCTTTCGCTGGGTGAAGTTGAGACGGAATGCTTTCCGTAATTCCTCGAACCCACCGATGCTCCTACGTGGGAGTTTGCTAAACCATGTGCGCGCGTTTCCTACTAACGTAGAATTAAACATGTGGCACCACACAGGCTGTGGCCAGTTTTCGATAGTGGCGGCTGATTCAAAAACTTTTAGGTGATCATCCGGATCACATGTTCCATCATATGTTTTCACGTTAGTGGGCATGCGCCTGCGTTTGCGGTCTGAGTAATCGCTGATGCGCCGTGTAAACGCGTCAACTTTCTGGCGACGCCATGGAAGAGACATATCTTCGTTCTCTTCAACGCGACGCCTTCCACTTGACTTCCAGTGTCCTGTCTCTTTATCCTCGTTATCCGAGGAGTCACTGGAGGAAGGGTAGTCTCTTTTTCGGCGCTTGCGTCGTCTTCTTTCAGAAGAAGAGCTTGAGGGATCTTGATGAGTGTGTAAATACTCATCATTTTTACCATTTCTGAGCTGCCAAAACATATAAAAACACTCAATATTGAACCAAAATAGTGAAAATATCCCAGGAAAGTGTTTTACATGTTTCAAATGCAAAAATATCAAAAACAGATGAAAAACGCACAAAGTTTGCAAAATTGACAGTTTCAGTCCCTCAACTTTCAAAACTTGTCAAATCTAGTCCCTGGTTATTCTAAAAACTTGAAAAAGTCACCAAAGGTCCTTTTAAATCAAAAAGTGACACATTTAGTCCTTTGGTGAAAAGTTTCACAAAATGTCAAGTTTAGTCCCTGAACTTTGAAAATTGTCAAAAATGGTCCGTAGGATATTAAAAACTTTGAGAAAAACAAATTTTGTCCTTGCACTAACCTTTTATGGCAGGATTGGTCCTTGGTGGAAAGTTTGGTGAAAATTACATAAATGGTCCCTGAAGTTTGAAAGTTTGGCAATTTTAGTCCCTGGTGTATTTAACATGGAAAAATCAACAAAGGACCTTACACTATTCATGGATTGGCAAAATACACCCTTTGAAATACTTTGGAAAATTGCCAAAACCCAACCCTCAACTTTCGTTAAATTACAAAAATGGTCCTTGTGTAATCTTAAAAACCAAACCCGACCTAACTAATAATAATACTACTCAAAAACCCAATCCAATACCATCCCTAGCCCACCCATTTCTTTTCATTTGGGCCCAAAATACCACAGCCCACCCAACACCCCAAGTTATTAATGCCAGGGTCAATGTTTGACCCCCTCGGTCAAACAAAGTCAAACAACCACCATCCTTCCCAGCTTCCCTCCCCCACACCCCACTTGGCCATCCCATCATTCTCAGCCCACCACCCCATCACATCCACCGCCCAAACCCACTACAAAACACCCTCACCTCAGCATTAAATGCACCACCCCCCCTTGTCTGTTTCCAGAAGCAATTTGCAAAGAAAGGTTTTCCTGCCAAATACGTGGCATCAAATCAAAGGGCTTCCAATGATCCAATGGCTCAGATAAGTTGTGGGATATGCTCAGAGAAGTGAAGAAACCCTAGGAGAGGGCTATATAAAGCAGAAGAGTGCAAGGAAGAAAGTAGTTAGTTAATTAGTAGTTTTTAATGTCGAATTAAATGTAATTTAAATTTCTATTGGTTTCTTAAGCTTTTAAGCATTGTACTAGTTTGTTTTCATGTAATTTCAAATTTTTAAGCAATCAATTTCAAGCTTCATTTGGTATCTCAGATTGTGCCATTTTCAATTTAATTTTGAGTTTCTTAGTGTACTGAGTTGTGAGTGGAAGCAAGAACCATGGACTGAGTTAGCTACATTTAGGTTCCAATAAGCTCATTGAAGCTTTTTAGAGACTCTAAAATCCAGTGTTAGTAGAAAACTTCAAAAATACAAAAAAGTCAACTTTGGTCAATTGTTTTGGTTCTAACTTGTTTTAAGGTATCAAGAAGGATTGGTGGGCAAGAATTGAGTTGAAGTTGGCCTATCTAAAGATAGGCTTCATAGGAAAACCCTCTGTTCATTCTAAGGGTATTCTTGTAAGATTTTGCTCATTTGAATTTTCCACTAAAATTCCTAGTTCTTATTTTCTGATTGCTTGTTGTTGTTTACCATTCTGTGTTTGTTTGTGCTTCTTTGAGTATTGTTAGTTAATTTATAGCCTAATATATATAGCTTGTTTGATAAAATTTGTAGTTATTTTATATCTTAGTTTAATCAGTCAAATTAGCTTAAGTGTTAAATCTGTGTGATTGTTGTGGTATTCTGTCTCTAAGTGCTTAAACAAGTTTAAATAGTTATAATTTGCAGTTTGGGATCAAGTTTATACAATCTAACACCTAGTTGATTTGGAAATCACAAAACAGTTAAGCATTAGGGGTGTTTGGATCTGCAAAATTGGTTGTGTTGTTGTTGATCTCAGAAAGCAACCATAGCTCAAACAGCTTGCCTTAGGTTTCATTTGGTAGTATAGACAATAAAATCCAGTCTTGTTTCACAAAAAAGTCAAAATCTCAAAAATTTGTCTCTCACAGTTAACTGTGAGAGTTTTGGGTACTCAAATCCATCAAAGTAGTTACAAAAGTTGTTAATATAGAGTAATCTAGCTTTAATATATATCATAACATCATAATTAATCAGTAGGAGTCAGTAGAAGTTCATAAAAGTCAAAAGCTCAAGTTTTTCTCAAAAAGTCAAATTGCACCATCTTAGATTTTTGCAAAAGTTACAAGATTTTTTGTGATTTATGTGTTTGGATTGAGAATCTAAAACTTGTTGGAGTTAAACTTTATCACCTGAACATTCATTTTCCATGGTTGTTGGATTTTTGTGATTTTATTTAGTGGACTAATTTGCCCCTTGAACTGAGTTGCAGGGCAAACCATTGCCCTGTGCACAGCTGATCACCTCACCACCATCACTTTGGTGGTGATTTCTGGTCAACCCAGTGGGCCCCAGAGGTACATATTGGTTTTTCCCAACCCCCCTCCTACCAGGGAACAAGGATTGACCATTTGTTTGACCTAGATCATAGTGGACCCCACCTGGAATTCACCCATAAGTTTGTCCCCATTCTGTGTTCATTCTCAGATTGCAAAGTGCTTATTTGGTTCCACACAGCTTATTTGTGATCACCAATTGTTGTTTCTGGCTTATTTGAGTCAGTATAGCTTATTTGTACCCATTTCCATCATTGTGGACCCCACCCAAGGTCATTTGTGCTTATTTGTCCATCCAGTCAACATAAGTCAACTGATAAGCAAAAGAGGGTGCATACAGCTTATTTATAAGCTTTTTCAAAAGTGTTTTCACAAAAGTTTTCTATTTTCAGTAGTTAAGTAAGTTTGTAAAAGAAAAACCAAGAAAATCCAAATTTAAATTAAGTGATAGTTTCTATTTAATTCAATTTATCTTTTAATTTTCATTTTTAGATTTATATTAAGTACTTAGTATTTTTATATTTTTATTAATTACCTTATATAGTAAAGTATTTTTAGTAAATTTTTCAGATTTTTATTCTGCCATTTAGTAATTATTAGATTTAATACTAGTTTTCTTAATTATTAATTAATATTAAGTATTAAATAGCATATTTAGATTTTATAAAGCATAACCTAGTTTTTATATTTTTCCTAGCTCTAATATAGTATAATAGACTTTTAGAAAATATATTTTTAATTTCTACTGTTCACTTTCCATTTTTCTTATTTTAATTTTTAGAAGTTTTTATAATTTTGTAGGATTCCTGTGATGGTTAAATAATTTTATAAATTTTCTTATAATTTTCTAAGTTAATTTAGTATTAATAGTAATCTTAAGTAGTTTAATTAGTTTAATTAAGTTAAATAGTTTTTAATTAATAACAAAACCATAAAAAGACAAAAATATTTATTTTCATTTTTTATACTTTCTTCAAGTTCTAATTTAAGTTTAGAAATTATTTTTGCAAGTTTTTAGGTTAATTTGTAACACTTATAATTATTAGTTAACTTAAATTATATTTAAATTAGATTTTAATTGGTTTAATTAATTAAATAATATTTAAATAGTAAAATATTCACTTTTATAATTTCATTTTCATTTTCATTTTTCTTTTTAATTTTAAGTTTCAAAAGTTTCAAAAGCACCCCCTGTAGTTTGTTAAATACCAAATCCCACTTTTCTAGTCCGTTACGTGATCTTAATTGTGAATTTGTGCATATACCTGTATATCTGATTTTTGTGAATATTATATCTGTGTACAAATACCAAAATAACAGTAGCAATATCAATTCCACATCATCTGGGCTACTGTCCTCAGTGCCACTCTCTCTTAAACGATTTCAAACGACACCATTTCAATCTCGCTGGGACTTTAACGACCCGGGGAAACACTATACTATCCACGGAGTATTGGGATAAGCTGTTTTTGACTAGTTGACCTTGGTCAATTATATCTGACGGTTTAGACCCAATCAGATCTCTACTTGGGGATCTTCTTTTTCCCAATCTGTCTTGGATCCTCTTACTTCCAAGTTTGGAGGATCCTTGGCTTGGAGAATGTTGAGGTCCTAATCGGTCTTGTATCCCCCGACTGCCAAGTCTGGAGTGAACATTAGTACGCCTCTCGCTATCTTCTGAGTATTGTGAATCAGATGTCGTACCCAACCTATCATGGATAGTGGTACGTTCTGCGCGTCTTCCTCGTGGGTGGCGCAGTGGTGATGGTTCACGTTCAGGACCAAAATTCAGTCGAGCTTGTAGGCTCGTACTTGCCCTTCTCCTCGCTTCTTCCTGCATGAGGGCGGTTAAGGTTTCATAGTTTTGGGACACAAAATTTCCCAAGGTTAGATTGGGTGCGTCCTCAGTTGTTGCAAGAATGTCTGCCTAAGCATTAGGCACCCTATCTCGGTTAGGCGCGCCTGGTGGCACAGTGTTGTTCACTGCGGGTACAGTTTGATGAGGAGTAGTGAAGAGGGTGCGCTGGAGTTCCTCAACGCTTGGGACCACTGGGTGACTTGGGTAGTCCTTACAGGTAGTTCTACCGCTGGAAGAGGTTGGGTAGTCTCTGCCTCTTGGTGACCAGGTGCGCTGGTTGTTCCAGTGACCTGTCTAGAGGTCAAATCTTGTTGATTCTTCCTCTGATGGTCACGTTTTTCTGACTGCGGAGTCCGCTAGCTTGAATTCTTATTCTTTGTCATTCTAGTCTTTAGTTCTTAGTAGGGTCCCACGGATGGCGCCACTTGTTGATACAAAAGTTAGACGTTCCTGATTATTGGCTCTTGCTCTCGTACAAATTCGATTCTTAGTACTTGTAACCTGCGCACTAAGAAAATAAACAACAACGTTAGGCTTATCGTGGGATTGTCTCCCACGATTAGACTCCGGCGTGAGAGTAAGTAATCGATTTAGGGTTCTCGTAAAGAGTTAGGGTTTTGTGAATCGTACCTTGAATGGTAGTTACGTCATTCCTTATATAGGACGCAGAAACCGTGTAGGTATCTTGCTCCTTACTCTTCGCACTCGTGGTGCTTATCCGGGGTAAGGATATCTATTCCATAGATAGATGATCCTTATCCGTACCGTATATAGTTTGTTTGGGTTGGGCTTACGTGAGCCTGTTCCCACTATTAATGTGGCCCAAGTTACAATAGCCCACTCATGGTGGATTTGGGCCTTAGTAATGTATATCATTTGGGCTCGTGGCCCATATATAGACTATACGTCATCACAAAGTATTCCTATACTGTAAGTTAAATAAACGGTAGTATTGTTGGTTGATGAATTCTTTGCCCAAATTGCTATAAGTTTATTGTAAGTTAAATAAACGGTAGTATTGTTGGTTGATGAATTCTTTGCCCAAATTGCTATAAGTTTATTGTGGGTTTAAAATGAGTGAGCATATGCCATATATTCAAGGTATATATAGTTTTAAATGCAGAGGAACAATGAAAGGTGAGGTAGCATATGTGGTAAAAGTTATGGTATTGACCTGTGGGTCATGGGTTCCATACCAAGCTTGTCCCATACATGTAGGGGTGAGCATGGCCCAAAAACCGGACCGGACCGGCCAAGACCGGACCGGACCGAAGACCGAGAACCGGAAAAACCATAGACCGAGACCGGACCGAATGTGGTCGGTCCGGTCTCAGTCCGGTCCGGTCTTCGGTCGGTCCGGTCCAATTAGGCATATTTTGGCACGTTTTTTTGGTTTTTTGGTTGGTCCGGACCGGACCGAGGACCGAATTAGCCAAAAAGACTAGACCGAGGACCGGACCGAATGTGGTCGGTCCGGTCCGGTCGGTTTTGTCGGTCGGTCCGGTCCATCCAGTCCGTTTGCTCACCCTTACATACATGTTATTTCAGCTCTCCTTTTTATTTTTCTTTCTAATTCTAATGTCAAGTTCTTTTGTTTCCATTAGGTAAGAATTTAAAAACACACTTGTGTATCCTCGACGTCACGAAACATTGATCATTCATTTTTTAGAATAACTATAAGGTACATCGATAATGCTGGAGATTTGGTCCCAATCCAAGTTAACATTAAAGTAGAGTACGCATATGGCTTTTGTTGTCCCGAAAAACATAACTGAACCAATTTATTGTATAAATTCAAACTGCCTAGTAAAGAAAATGATTTGAAAGTTTGGTGTTAAGCTGATGCATCTATCAGAATTGAAATAAATATGATGTAAACATATTTCAAACCACATGCTCATGTTGGATCAAAATATAAGTAAGATTGCATCATATGTATAATTGTTCATGTCTTCTTAAAGTTTAGACAATCGTTGTTTCGAAAACTCACACAAATGTTTTTGGTACGGCTACACCCCAAACCCTTTCACTGGTGTTCGGCACAACCATACAAAGATAGAGTCGCGTACAAACACAAACAAAAATAGGGATTATAACTATTGGAGAATGTTTGGAAAATTATTACTACAAATTTAAATTAAAAATTAAAATTACAAAGGTTATACAATGATTAATAGATCAGAGCATAAAAGAAAGTACGTAGTAGTATATAATGTACAACAGTCAACAGATAATATTTTTTTAAAGAAACGCTTTAAATTTTAGTTGTCGGACTAATTAGTAAAAACAATGATTAGGAGACCCGATAAAAGATAAATAAACACAACTGCATCACGAAAAAGAAATATTTGCCAAATGGCTCGTAAAGGAATTATAGACGAAACAGATAAAATAATATAGTTTTTTGCTTATAAACTTTAAGATAATAAAATATGAAAATAGGATAGTAAGATTAAAAATTAAAAAATTAAATATTCGTGCTAAATGTAAAGAGGATTAAAGTTTATTTAAAAGTGTATAGTTTTGATGAAAAAAATATTGAAAAACATTTGTATATTAAAATTTTGTAAATTTATATTTTGTGCATCAAAAATTCATTTTGCATCAAACTTTTTTTTAGTATATGTATCAAATTTTATTGTGGATTGAAATATAATAGGATGAAAATTTTGTGCATCAATTTTTTTTTTTTTTTTTTTTTTTTCATAAAATTTTGCATTAAAATTATATAAAAACTCAAAATTACAAAAACTTATTTCATAATTTTTTTATGCTCCGACGTCCTTTATTTTGGAGATAAATTTTAGAATTTTTCAAGGAGTTTTTATTTTTCTCAAGTCTTTCTACACTACTTTGAATATTTGTTTTTTTATTTGATATATTCACTATAAAAAATATAATATCAAAATAATAATAATAATAATAATAATAATAATAATAATAATAATAATAATAATAATAATAATAATAATAATAATAATAATAATGTTCTTGTTGACATATGTTTTCGGTCCGGGATTTCGGCACGTAAGGAGGTTGATATTGGGCTTATTGGGGAAAGGGACATACCCTTACGTCCAGCTGATATGTTACTTTACTCATGGGATGGTAGGCTTGATGTATGTGTTGATCTGACAGGGTCATCGCCCTTGACGCAAACTGGCATGGTCGATTTTGTGCCGGGTCGTGCGGTGATTGAAGTCGCACAACGTAAACGCGTCAAGTACGAGGCTAAATGCTCGGATATGTGATATGAGTTTCTCCCCTTTTCATTCTCTTCTTTTGGAGAACTTGAGAAGGATGCGGTGGTCTTACTAAAACGTATCCGAAGATTCTCGGTGACTCAAGACATTGGAGCACGTGCTGCTGCTCATGTTTTTAGTAGGGTTGGCTTCGCTATAGCTAGAGGAGTGGGGGCTCAGATTGTTTCTCGGCTCCCCACTAACTTCTTGTAAATCCTATGAGTTTCTAATAAAACGAGGTGGATCACCCGCGCGTTGCCGCGGGATGTTTTGCCAAAGAAGTAGTTATTGCAGTTAACGACCGTTATTTATAAGGACTAAATTTGCAACGAACCTCTAAGACGAAGGACCAATTGCAGGCAGAATTTATAAAAAAATAAAGATTAAACCTTGTAGGCAATAACTAAATTTGCAATGAACCTCTAAGATTAAAGACGTAGCTCGTATGGAATTTTTTTTAAATTGTTGAAGGTAACGGTCGTTAGCTACTTAACGTCAAGTTAGTGATCAATGACTGACTTTGCAATAGATGTATAACATGAAGGACCAATTATTTAAAGTATGAGAAGAGTAAATTTGCAACAAACCTCTAAGATGAAGGACCATTTTTGTACGGATTTTTTTTAAAATGTTAAAAATAACGGTCGTTAGTTAACAGTCGTTAAGTAACTAACGACCGTTAGTTACTATAGCAGAAATTATTATTTTAATGTAGTATGAATAGTAATTGGTGGGAGGGAGCATGCCCACCTAATAGTATATATAGATAATGATGTTTATTAATAATAATAATAATAATAATAATAATAATAAAATCTAGTTGTTTTAAAAGTAAAACTTGAAAACATGTGATCAGAAATACGTTTGTGTGTATCACAGTATCTCTCGAATATATATAAAGTGGACATTGTTTTCATAACCTAACCCGACTTTATCCATTAAGACCAGTGTTCTAAAAGGCGCGCCAAAGCGTCGCCAAGGCGCGAGGCGTGGCCTCGGCGCCACGAAATGGACCAAGGCGTGAAGTCTAGGCATCGTGTGAAAAGGCGTGGAATAAGGCGCGAAAAGGCGTGCCAAGGCGCGCCTTATCGTATGGCGTGGCGCCATTTTTAGAAGGGGATGATGTGAGCTTAAATTTTGGGCCTAGTAATTTCTAAACATAGTTCAAATTTTCACTTTATTTCTTATGCATATCACTTTTTGTAAGCTCACCTTTTGTAAACTCACCTTTTGTAAACTCGATATGCATATAAAATATGATATTATAACATAAATGATAAATATATAAATATTTTTTCGCCGCCTTAGTCACGCCGCAAAAAACGCCATGGCGTAAGGCTTGAGGCGTGGCCTTGCCGCCACGCCACGCCTCACGCCATTTATAACATTGATTAAGACACCATCAATTCATCAATATTATCAAACATGCTTTAAGCAACACCATGAAAAATATGTGGTTTGCTCTGCATTTTCGGTTGTGTGTTAAAAATATCACTAGCACACGCAAAAACCGTGATCTCACCCTCATCTCTAACAATAAATTGAAGAGTAAACATAAAGCATAAAATTAAAAGTTCCGACGACTAATCAATTTATCAACGATCGAGACTTGTGACATATCAATTTATCAATGATAAGAACACCATAACAAATTGTTTGAGACAATTCATGCCAATGGACCGGCATAATAAGAAGTCATATCTATTTATAAGTGCATAAAAATACTAGCATACTTGCATATTAATTAGACATCACAATAATAAATGTGTGAATATGATTATAAAATAAGGGTTTTGCTAATCTCTGCCCGTTGAGCATTTGTTTAGTTATATATATAAGGAATGTTTGAGTTAATTAATAGCAAAATGATAGTCAGTTACGATAATTTTAAAGATGAATAAATGTTTATTAAATGTATTTTTTGATTTAAAAAAAATTATCTTCATTAATTGCGCTTAATTTTTTCTCAGTTAGCCAAGATTAGCAAAACCCTTATAATTAAAGTAAAACAAAATCATTTCTTCATAATTAAAAACATAGGGTAAAAACATATACAAACAAGTTATGTATATTTTATTACACATAATTACATATACACATATGCCGGGTACATTTTATTTTACGTTTTGTTCGATTGTAAGTTTTGCGTTCTTGTGAGTTTTATGTTTCTATGCGTTTTCACTTTATGCTTTAATTCTTGTTGCTCTCCCACACACACAGAAACATGCTATATAGCATTATAGCCTATACATCTTGTTCACATACAGGGCCGTCTTTGAGGTTGTTTTTGAGTGTATGTAAAGTGAGTGACCACTTAGAGTTTCAAAATTTGTCTCATTAGCAATTATATGCATGTGTACACAAACTTTTCATAAAAAAAAAAAAAAAAAAAAAAAAAAAAAAAAAACGTATTTAGATGAGAAAATATTTCAAATGAGTAATATATTGAATATTTAGATAACTAATTGCATTATATGTTATATACGGTGACACTTTATATATAACATTCCTTATCGAAAGAACTCATTATATAATTTCGTCCCGGGCTCTCAAAAATTCAAAAACGACCTTGCTCACGTATAACTGATGCGTGGGAATCGCAACAGGCTTTACCTCTCGAGGGATCTCGAGAAGCTTACAACCCCCACCAGGCAGTGTACCTGATCGTTGTAGTATAGTATAGTGACAAGTACCGGGGGATTGATCGTTCAGCTTAGAAATAGTGTCGCTAGGATTAGAAAGCCTAATTACTAGTTCTAAAGATGATGGATGATTATTTTTGTGTTTTTATATTTTTTATGAAAGCAATTAAAATATCGGTTTTGGAAGAGTGGGCGGAATTAGTTGCTATTCAACTAACCCAAAACTAATATGTAATCAAAATAAAATACTAAAAATGAAAATAAACTAATTAAACTAAGGTTGTGAGCAGTAATTGGAGAAAATGTGTTTACTTAGACTTCACTACTCCCTAGATATCTTTTACACGTTAATTACTTGTTATAATTGTATGGATGACGGATTGTATTCCTTAATACCATTCATGGGGTGGCATACATAACTCCCCAATTCTATGAGCTCTTATCTCCTCCTACACCATGACCCATCACAACTATAGGGATTGTAAACAGTGGCTCATGCATTAAATACAACCAATAAAGACCTAGTACGCCTCGGTTCATGTTTTTTAAGACGTTCAAGCATGTTACCATTTGAAGATCTGCCAGTTTTCTTAAGCCTAACATATAAAATCATTCATCCAAGACAAGAATAAACAAGTAATTAACACATAATCAATATCTAGGTTTCATTAGATCTAAGAAAACACAAAAGAGATCTAGCCTAGCATAATGGAATTGAGACAAGAACAAGATATAGACAACCAACACATAGACATATTGATTGAATTAGAAGAACACTTATCTCAATTACAATGCAAGGTATCAAGGGTTTAGAACCCTTGAAAAACCTGTAAAAGTTGCACCAAATTCGTCTTTAGGGTTTCACCAAAACTTCTCTCATTTTTTAATGTGAAAAACTAGAAAACTATATATAGGAAAACAAGGGTGACGGCATCAAGAGCAATGGTGTGACGCCGTCATCTCGCCGCCAAATACTTCCTCGGACGGCCTTGATCTACTTATGACGGCCTATGTGACGCCGTCATCAACCACGGTATTTTATTCTTGGGACTTTGACGCCGTCAAGAGCAACTCTTGACGCCTTCATGCACTGTTCCCAGCATAGAAATTTGAGACTTTGCCATTTTCTTCACTTTTAGGCTCCAAAAACGTCCGAAACAGCTCTTTTTCCAGAATTCACTCTCCAAGTACCTAAAATCACAAAAGGAACGATTTAGGGCAATATTTGATCAAATAAAGTCGGATTCGGGCTTAAATGACCCCCTAAAAACGGATCATTTTTCGCCTCATCATATACCCTTACACTTGAGATTTGCTTGTCCTCAAGCAAATGCGCTTTTATTCTACTCAAAAGACAAGTTAGGGGTCATTTAATACTAATATAAAAGTAATTACAACAAATAATCGTTCCACTAAAAACCAATAGACAAGCACGGAGGTCATACACAAGCACCTCACAAATAGTGTTTAGATACTCACATCTCTCGGGTGTAATAAAGTAATATAACATTATGGAAATGAAAGATATCTCTCACTACCTGTCATAGCAAAATAGATTACCATATGCTTGGGAAAGGATCAAACCTCCACCACATGGCGTAAGCACCTAGGATAAACTATCAAAGAGGTCTTTTAAAGGGTTGTAACGTTAGGTATAGGGATATGAATTGCACGGTTTTGTTGGATAAAGGAAGTTTTACTGGTGGCGAGTTAACAATCTTAGTTAATTACATGTACAATATGGCGTTGCTAAGCCAAGACTAGACTCGACTTAAGCTAATAAATGAAAAATAACAAAAACATAAAATGAACATAGAATGAAAATGGGATGGTAGTCCGTATGTTTTTTCTCTTTTTCTTTTTTTTTTTCTATATATATTTTTTCTTTTTTTTTTAATATTTTTTTTTTCGATTTTTTTTTTTTTTTTTTTTTTTGCATACACTCTTACCCTACCATCCAAAATAATACATCATAGGGGATGAGAATTCCCCTTACACTTGAATCTTTACATACTTTACATTAAACTAATCTAATACCTCGAATTAAGAAAATCAAAACACTTGGAGCACTTTTAAGATTAACGTACATATGGGGGTAATAGATGATGTTCTTCCCCATTATTCCATAAAATAAGTACTTACCCATGAGTCCCAATCGTCCCAAAACAATATGTACAAGGATATGACTTGACTTAGCAACCATGTAATCAATTAGATAGTTAACTTAGGGTTTAACAAATAACAATAATGCACTAAAAATGAGCGCATACACGGAAGGCTAAGGCGATTTGGGTGTACATTTAAGTGGGGTGTAACAAATTCTTCCTTTAAGTAAGATGCTTAAAGTTAGAAACGAAAAGATAGGCTCGGAGGGGTGTACTAGGGGTATCGTGTACTAAAAATGAGTACAACGCTAAGGGTGTGGGAAAAATTAGTTGACTTAACTAGCCAAATAATATGACTTAAATGGTCAAGTAATTATAATACGGGTTTAACACAAGGGTGATCCTACTGCCTCTTATCATGTAGTAAATCCTACCACACGAATGTAGTCTCACTAGCGGTCTCGGGATGCATCACTAACGCAAGTTCTAGAATCTAAATGCTACCGGTACACTCATAAGCACTAATAATGAATGCTTTTCCTATCAAATCTAAAGGCGAACCTCACATATTTGGGTGGAAAATTTTTCTGAATATACGGTTATGTGCTAGTCATACAATCTCCTATCCATGATACGCTTGCTATGGCTAAAGTTTCACTCCTAAATGTTGTAAAAAATTTTAAATTTGGCGTTAAAATTGCACTAACAAGTATTTCTCATAGTTTTATTACACATCTACCATCAAACAAAACAAACTCAAGCAAAAGTGCATATGTAAGGTATCATCTTTTTACCCTCCCCTTACACTTAAGATGAACATTGTCCCCAATGTTCAAGTAAAGAATGTAAAAGTGAAAAAGTAAAGAGAATGAAATCAAATACTCCCCTGATTCGCTCGGTATGGATTATAGGTTGGCCAGGTTAGATCTTCCTCCAAGAAAACGAACAATCAACGCTTCCCTTCCAGAATATAAATCATCTCCTTGTCGAAAATAACCTGTAAATCCTGACAAAATAGACAAGACAACCTCGCGTAAAATCGGCGGCATCCTATATAAGTTACTAAATCCTAGAAAACAAAGTAAGATATAATGCTTGTGGAATGAAGTTTGCAGATTTCCTGGAGATTATAAAACTTAATAATTCACAAAAACCATAAGACTCTGTTAGAAAAACAAAACCGGTAAAATTTCCAGATTTTAACTCCTGACGCCGTCAAGAGTGAAACTCTGACGCCGTCAGAATGGACCTGCAGAAATTCCTATGTTAAGTTTTCAGAAAATTTCTGGAAAAACTTGGTCCTACTTCCTGGAAAATCCTGCAAAACTTCATTATGACTCAATACAAGCATTTGACTCTAACAAATACGAATATACATGCTCATTTAATATTGTGGAGAATCATGATCGATTTGTTTCTTAAAAACATATTTGGGGTTTCCCCTTACACTTATCTTTTGCAAAAATACTTCTAGGTTGGAGTTAAGACTAGGCCAAAACAACATAGTAAAGTATTTCCACATTTTAATTGAAAAACATGATCAACCAACAATAAAAATAAAACATGCATACGGAAGCAAATAACAATCAAACAAATAAAATCACATAAAGAAGCGCTTTTCTTTATTTACGAGTCTTGTAGCTAGACTCAAAGTCATGGGTTACTACGTGACTTCATCATTGGTTCCATTCTCTAGGTCGTCTTCTAAACCAGTTTTGTATTCCGGACCTAGTTGCAAGCACTCTTTGTAGAAACCAAGCATCCTATTTCTAACATACTCTACTCCTCTACGTCTATCCTCCTCATTCCTATAATAAGCCGCTTGCTTGCGTTCCTTTTCGAAATTAGAGAGAAGGCGGTATTGCTCAATCTTGTAGGGCATTTGATAAGCAACCTCATCATTCTCTTTCTTGAATCTAACTATCCCTAGAGTCGGATCATAACTCATCCTAGTGGCCTCAACAAATGGTTTCCCAAATATTATTTGACTTAGGCAAGCATCTATCACCGGACGAGTGTCCTCAACTATCATAAAATCGATCTCATAGGTGAGATTCCCTATAATCACATGCAGTCCCTTCACTCTTCCTGCAAAATTACTTATCCGATTCTTACCGGGCATCATCCTAAAATTGAGTTGCTTCTTCATCACCCAATTGTAAAAAGTCCTGGTCATGATGTTCACGGGGGATCTAGGGTCTATGTAAGCTTTCCATACATGCATGTGCCCGATATTGCATGGGATGTTAATGTTAGAGGGGTCTCCCATTTTGATAAGGGGGTCGCCAAAGATATATGTTCTCTCGGGACTATCGAATAAATCTTTATGGTATTCCCGTTCTTCCTTGGTTGGCAACTTATCAAAGTATTCTTCTCTAGGCTCTACCTCCTCTAATTCCTCATCCTTATTAACCTCAACTTCCCTATTCTCATACTTAGTCTCGGCTTCTAGCCTAACTTCATTCTTGTCACTTTCTTCTATTTCCTTATCTATCGGCTTAATAGTGACAACATTGACAAAGTGGACATGTTTGGATGATGAGGGATCCTTAATTTGGCTTCCACTATTGGTGTCCCTAGTGTCCTTCCTAGGTATGATTAACGATTGGTTGTTGAGGGCTTTCAACAAGTTGTCAATCTTGTTGGTCATCTCCGTTTGTTGTTGGTTGAATTCGGTTTCAAACCTAGCTATGCGGGCTTCTTGAGATGCCATGAACTTTGACATCAATCCTTCAAGATTGTTGGTACTACCATAGTTGTTAGAAGGATTGTTGTTGAAAGTACGGTTGGATGGTGGACCGTTTGGTTGGTAACGATTAGGCGGATTGGAAGAATTGGGTTGATTTTGTTTCCACCTAAGGTTTGGGTGATTTTTCCATGAGGGGTTGTATGAATCACCGTAAGGGTTTGGCTCGAGCTTGAAAGTGTACCACTTATCTCCCGCTTCGTCGGTACGCGTGGATGCGTAGTCCGCAAAAGCTGTTCCGGGGAGTTCCACACAATCACGAGTGTCATGGGGACCACTACATAATTCGCATGAAGAAGTGATTTTGTTCACTTGGCTTGAAGGCTTAGGAGCATCGTAAGATTTCATGAGAAACTTGACTTGGTCCTCAAGTTCCATGATCCTACGGTCGGGAGTGCTAGAGTTGTTCGAAGGCAAAGATATTGCCTTGACCGTTTTGTTCAAATCACGGGGATCGTTCCAACTTTCGTTGTCATAGAGAGCAAGATCTTCTATGAGTTCCCACGATTGTTCCGCACTAAGATCACGTAGCTTACCACCGTCCGATTGGTCAATGGCTCGCCTCGTGGAGATGTCGATATGGTCATAGAAGATTTGGACTTGGAGCCAAAGATCTATGCCATGATGAGGGACTTTTTGGAGTAAGTCCTTGAAACGAGTCCATGTTTCATAAAGAGATTCATTTTGACGTTGTTGGAACATCAAGATGTCATTTCTAAGCTTAGTAGTTCTCCCCGGTGGGAAAAATTGAGCAAGGAAACGAGTGGTGAGATCATCCCATGTGGTGATGGATCCCGCGGGTAAACGCTCAAGCCATTGGCTAGCTTGATCCCGTAGAGAGAATTGGAATAGGCGTAAACGGGTAGTCTCTCTAGTTTCAACACCTAGGTCTATGGAATCTACGATTTTGAGAAAGTCCTTAAGATGTTGGTTTGGATCTTCGGATCGAAGTCCATGGAATGCACATCTGCTTTGCACCAACTGGATGGTGTTGGATCGCAAGGGGGTCACATTGGCTCCGGTGAGCTCAATGGTGTTTCGGTAGCCTTGGTGGCTAGGTCGGGAATACTCTCCTAAGGTTCGGGGCCTAAGGGGTTCTAGTGGTGGGTTTTGTTGTGGTGGAATGACGGGTTCAAAGATGTTACCACCATCCATGATGTCGGATGGTAAAGAGTTACGAACAAAGGCACGAAGAAATAAGATAGACTAAAGAAGACCTAAAAATAAAAATAAAATCTTACTAGAAAGGAATCTAGCAAGTAGACCTAATAAAAAGAAATTCTAACCTAGACAATAACTATTCCCCGGGCTGCGGCGCCAAAAACTTGATGCGTGGGAATCGCAACAGGCTTTACCTCTCGAGGGATCTCGAGAAGCTTACAACCCCCACCAGGCAGTGTACCTGATCGTTGTAGTATAGTATAGTGACAAGTACCGGGGGATTGATCGTTCAGCTTAGGAATAGTGTCGCTAGGATTAGAAAGCTTAATTACTAGTTCTAAAGATGATGGATGATTATTTTTGTGTTTTTATATTTTTTATGAAAGCAATTAAAATATCGGTTTTGGAAGAGTGGGCGGAATTAGTTGCTATTCAACTAACCCAAAACTAATATGTAATCAAAATAAAATACTAAAAATGAAAATAAACTAATTAAACTAAGGTTGTGAGCAGTAATTGGAGAAAATGTGTTTACTTAGACTTCACTACTCCCTAGATATCTTTTACACGTTAATTACTTGTTATAATTGTATGGATGACGGATTGTATTCCTTAATACCATTCATGGGGTGGCATACATAACTCCCCAATTCTATGAGCTCTTATCTCCTCCTACACCATGACCCAGCACAACTATAGGGATTGTAAAGAGTGGCTCATGCATTAAATACAACCAAAAAAGACCTAGTACGCCTCGATTCATGTTTCTTAAGACGTTCAAGCATGTTACCATTTGGAGATCTGCCAGTTTTCTCAAGCCTAACATATAAAATCATTCATCCAAGACAAGAATAAACAAGTAATCAACACATAATCAATATCTAGGTTTCATTATATCTAAGCAAACACAAAAGAGATCTAGCCTAGCATAATGGAATTGAGACAAGAACAAGATATAGACAACCAACACATAGACATATTGATTGAATTAGAAGAACACTTATCTCAATTACAATGCAAGGTATCAAGGGTTTGGAACCCTTGAAAAACCTGTAAAAGTTGCACCAAATTCGTCTTTAGGGTTTCACCAAAACTTCTCTCCTTTTTTAATGTGAAAAACTAGAAAACTATATATAGGAAAACAAGGGTGACGGCGTCAAGAGCAATGGTGTGACGCCATCATCTCGCCGCCAAATACTTCCTCGGACGGCCTTGGTCTACTTATGACGGCCTATGTGACGCCGTCATCAACCACGGTATTTTATTCTTGGGACTTTGACGCCGTCAAGAGCAACTCTTGACGCCTTCATGCACTGTTCCCAGCATAGAAATTTGAGACTTTTCCGTTTTCTTCACTTTTAGGCTCCAAAAACGTCCGAAACGGCTCCTTTTCCAGAATTCACTCTCCAAGTACCTAAAATCACAAAAGGAACGATTTAGGGCAATATTTGATCAAATAAAGTCGGATTCGGGCTTAAATGACCCCCTAAAAACGGATCATTTTTCGCCTCATCAATAACCTATTCCCAAACTTTTTATCGGAAGTTTTTTTGAAAACAGTCTTTATACTCTCAATGGGTTACTGTTTATATCCTACCTTTCCATACCTCGCTCCGGATTCAATAGTGTTGTTGTACAGACTAGAATCACTTTTCGTCCAAAAGAAACTAGAATCACTTGCTATACATAATTTATACATTTTACGTCAGTGTGTTTCCTAAGAGTGCAAAACTCATTTTATTTGATATATTAAATTGTAGTAGTGCTCACATCATTATAGCATTAACATTTTTTAATATATATATTTTTTAACGTCAACTAACTATCTAACATTATATATACAACAAATCAATCTTACAATGTTTTAAACAGGACTTAACCCACAAGCCACGTACAACCATTTAGTTAGAGAACATTCTCATTGCACAAACAGTAACATATAAGGACATAAGCTTTTTGGTAACATTTTTTAATGGTCTTATTTTGCCCAGCTATAAATTATTGCTTTGCTTTTCAAATCTTTGTATAGTTTAACTTCTCGATGATAATATTTGTGCTCTTCGGGCTTGTATCCAGCTGAAGCTGAAAGAACTATTTGTACCAGTTGAGTTAGGTTGAGCTAGTGGTGTTTAAGAAAGAACTACAAAACAAAAACTTGTACGATGATCTACAAACAAATCTACTAAATGGGTTTATATATGTGAGTATGTGACTGAATTAGCGATCAACTAAATACATAAAAACAAAGCGCAACATATTAGTATGATATACAGATCTAGTTACCTAGCTTCTAATTGTATGGACACACAAGCTCATTAGGGCTAACCAAATGACCATGCTTACAAAACTCTACAAAAGCCATAACTTCTTTACAAGCTTTAACAAATGGATTAAATCTCAGGAACAGTGGAAAAAATAGCCAAGAACAAGTCAAGATCACAAATCCAAGAGTTAAGACTCTCGAAGCTGTATGTGGCAACTTAACCCTTTGGCCGATAGTTTTCTTGATCACGATCTCAGTTCCAACACATGCCCCATGAATTACAAAGAACCAAGTGACTTCCCATGTAGGAGTAACTCGTCCAAGATAATAAAATATAAGCTCGTGCATGATTCCCGACACTACAAATGTTGAGAAAACTGCTGGTACGGAGACCCATTTTTGTGGAATAACATGTCCAAATATTCTACGCGACGGAAGGTAGACTATGGTGCGTAGAATACTAGACACCATAAGATTCCACCGCTTGCCCCAAAAGTTTTGTACTGAGGTAGCGTTTTGAGGCTGATTAAATTGTGGCTCGAGCTCAACTCCAACCAGAGTTCGAGCCATAAAAGAAGCCAACGCTAGCAATAACTCTAACATAAAGAAAACATAGTAGGCATATATTAAAGTGGCAAATAAAGGGTGTAGATAATCTAGATAACCATAGAGCTTGATTGTGATTGCAAAAATCAAAACCCTAGTTACATAATCTTTAGCCGATTTTTGGGTTGTTTTGGAGTTTTCTTGAACTCTTGAACTTGTGTTCAAGATTTTGATTGGTAGGCAAGCAATTGGGATGAAATGAGATAAAGGGAGTGGTGGGTTTGAAGCCAAAGGGCCAAGATCAAATGCAAAGAGGATGATCTTAAAGGATGCTAGCCATGACATGAAGAAAAAGGTTAAACTACAAAGAAACACGCTGGTGAGGTTCAATGGTAGGTAGAAGAAGAGAGGTATAACTGGAAATAAAGCCAAAAATCTAGTAGTGCCTTGTTCAATAAACTTGCCAACTATATAACAATACAGAATACATGCCAAAGCTATGCACCAATCTACTATCACATTCCATATCTCTCCCTCCATTGTTTCTGTCTATGGCTTTTCTTCTTTCTGTTAAATAGTGCATAGAAACTTACATATATATGATAATGAAAGTTATTTATAAGGTACAACTAGCTCGGAAGTGGTGCATTTGAACTTTTAAGGACAAACCACACAAACACAATAAATGACATATTGTTTTTATTCTATTTTAATTTGATCAATACAAGCTTTTCTTTTTTGGAAATGTGGCCACATGTTAAAACATAGGAAATAAACACAAGTCACACCAATGACCAAACAAACTCAATTGCAACGAATCTGAACGGGCGCCGAAAATACGAACCACAAAATAGAATACAAACAAATCAAGCACAACCAAGTGGAAAAGAGGCATACGTCACGGAAATGTTTATGAACACGCTCGTACGTGGTAGTAAATACAGATCCGTATACTATCATACCATCTATCTCATTCAAGAAACGATATACATTTGGGGCGTCATGTTAACACATCATTGATGTTATCCGTTACAAGTTATAATTATCTTAGAGAAATAAGATTTGGGCACGTGGTCCTCCGAAAAAGAAAGGGCATTCGATCTACTAGATGCAGTCGTGTACATTAGATCAGGACCAATGAGGGTAAAAAGGACCAAAGACAATGAAAAGGATTCGACGTGGGACAAGGTTTCATTCAATAAAGTCACATCCACCCGTTACTCATTAAAAAATGGGAGGCGATTTGTGTTGCTGCCAAATTTCATATCTCAACAATTCTGCCTATGCTAAATCGTTTTCTTCTCTATTCTCTCTTGGGATTATTGAAGCAACGATTAAGAATCTGATTTGTTAGGGTTATAGGTCGGTTTCTTTTGAAGTTATTCTATAAATCGTCCCTTCTTTCTGATCGGTGGTTTTCTCAAACCCTAACCCTCTATCAATCGTTATTCGATTGTTGGTTTAGAGTTTGGAATCGATCTCATCATTGTACTTATTTTACCGCCATTAGGATCTTTTAATTAACCCTAACCGTTTTTCTTTTTACCTTAAAGATTTGATTGTTAGGGTTTATTTTGTGTCGGTTTCTTTTTACCCTAAACGATTGTTCTTTAACGATTATTCTTAAAATCGTTTTAGGGTTTTGTTTTGGTGGGAGGTCTGATGGCAATCTGTTGCTATTGGTTAGGTCGGTTTTTCTAATCGATCTATCATCATTAAATTGCGATTAGGGTTTCATTCGTTCTGGTATGATCGTATGTATTACATGGGATTATTTTTCTTCGATCTGCTGGGTTTGTTGTGCGTTAATGATCAACAAAACCCTTTGAGGGTTTTGTTTATTCTTTATTGATGGTGATTATGGATCTGGAAGGTTTGTGGAAGTCACGCTGCATGTGTTTGTGATTGCATGTTCTTTGATGATGTCGTGATTATGGTACTGGGTTATGAGAGAGATGTTGGTCTAGTTGTTAGGGTTTTTGACCCTAGTTTATTGCATATGCGTGGTATTGCTGCTGAATTCATGAACGAACCCTTGTTTATCGATTATTCTATATTGCATTCAGTTCTATACGTTTGTATTGGGTCTGAATTGAGATGGTTATTATTTATGGCTGCTGTTTTGCTTGGAATGGGTCTTGAATCCTTATATTTTGCTGCTGATTGATCGCTATTGCCGGATGTTTTGTGGTGTGTTGCATTTGGGACTTGATCATTGGATGTCTTCATGTGAACACTCGTATTTGTTGGATGATTCACTACAACAAACAGGAGGATGGGCGACGAGACTTTCGGCGGCGACGCCCTTGTCCCCGCCGAAAGTCGCTAAACGACAAAAACAGAGCTGAGCTGGCACACAATCTCGCTGATCGCCCATTGCATTTTCAACGCAACCTTTCAGCGGAGACATGTCTCCGCCGAAAGTGTTTTTGCAGACCACAACTTTGACCAAAATAGTCACATTTTCAAACCCACCTTTTAGCGGGGACTGTCCCTGCCGAAAGTGTTACAAAATATTTGACCAAAATAGTTGCACTTTTTATTGCCGCGGGTATTATTCCCGCCATTACTTTTGGCGGGGACATGTCCCCGCTAAAAGTTTGGGCGCCAAATTTCCCTCCAAGCTGCAACTTTTTCCCAAAAACTTTTTAATATATATTATAACATACACCTAATACATATTAAATCATAAATTCCGCAAAAAAATACAAAACACACATAACAATGGATGGTTTGACGCCGGAACAGGAGTGGGCAAAGGCTTTATCACACGAGCTCTTATATAATGAAATTATAAATCATTGGGGCGTTGAAATTTTTGATGAATATGGTTCGTACGCGAACTGTGCACCGTGGCAGAGAGACCGGATTCTGGTATGGTTGAGGAAAAAGTCATACTATATAGAGTATTTGGAAGAGGTAGATAGTGCTGAAGCTCAACGTGCTGCTGAAGCTCAAGCTGCTGCTGTTGGAGGTGAGGATGAAGCTGAAAGCACGTTTGATGAAGCTGCAGCTGTTGATAATCTGGAAAATAGAATAACAAGTCTTGAAGCTACGTTTGCATATCTCAAGGAAATGAGAGCAAGGAAAGGAAGAGGTGGTGCGAGTTCAAGCAAAGCGGGAGTTAGCCGCAAAAAAAAGTAAACGGGTTGTTTCATTTGGTTGTCGTGTTGTTTAGTTTGAGTTGTTTTGTTTGGTTGTCGAGTTGTTTAGTTTGAGTTGTTTCGTTTGATCTGGTTCGTTTGCTTGTCGAGTTGTTTAGTTTAAGTCTGTATGAAAATGTATCCGGTTTACAACTCTTGTGTGGTTTGAATAAAATGTTTGCCTTCGTGTTTGAAGCTAAGCGTGTGGTGTTTCGGATTCCTTTATAAACTGCTTAGGTTCTTACTGTGGACGTTTTTTTAGATTAATAATTACAATCTTGAGTGTTTGGATAGAAGTTTACGATTTCTAGTGGTAAAGCAACAACAACAACAATAACACAACACAACAAACAACATTTTATTAAACAACAACAACAATAACACAAGAAACAACAGACAACAACAATAACACAAGAAACAAGAATAACACAATAAACAACAAACAACGAGAATAACACAAGAAACAACAAACAACAACAACAACAACAGCAACATCAACAACAACAGCATTACATACAAAGATTTTCCATGTCACCTAACAGGTCACGGAGTATTGCATCCGATTGACATGCGTGGTCATTGTTGTCGGGATTCGTTGCCATTGCAAGTCTTGCCTCGAGCAACCTGACTTTTGTCTTTAACACCTGTTTTTGTGCCTCCAGCATATTTATCCTAAGATCTTTTTCATGGCAGTTTGTGCACCCAGAACCGTGAGATGTTGAAGCAGAATATATTACTTGTAATTGTTCATCAAATTCAGTCTTCCACATAAAATATCCACATCCATGACCTTTCTCTCTTGGCTTCGAAAGAGGACATGCATAATACTCCAATCCAAATGTATCTTTTTGATGTGACGTTCTTTTTTTTATATTTCCTACTCCACAAGTACACATAAAAGGATTATATCGCTGCATTCTGGTTGACAGTGTGTGTTTGTAGTTGTGTGTGGTAGAATCGTGATCGGGGTGGCCCGATCTACAAGTTGAGTTGATAAAAGGTGGTGGCCAGAAAAAGATTCCGGCGGCCGAAAACTGTTGGTGTCGTCGGAAAACGAAAACTACTAGAGAGAGAGAGATATAGTGAGATGAGTGTGTGTGTGAGATGATATGGGTTAGATGAGTGTGTGTGAGTTTATATTGTAAGTGGATAAAAGTTGTTAGGTGGGAACATATATATCCCGTGACCTGTTAGGTGGGAAAATTTTTGTAGTTATAGCATCTCGACTCATTCGTTTAACATCTCGTGTATAACCATAGCATCTCGACTCGTTCGTTTAACATCTCGTGTAATACCATAGCATCTCGACTCGTTCGTTTAACATCTCGTGTAATACCACATCATCTCGACTCGTTCGTTTAACATCTCGTGTATAACCATAGCATCTCGACACGTTCTTTTAACATCTCGTGTAATACCACATCATCTCGACTCGTTCGTTTAACATCTCGTGTATAACCATAGCATCTCGACTCGTTCGTTTAACATCTCGTGTAATACCATAGCATCTCGACTCGTTCGTTTAACATCTCGTGTAATACCACATCATCTCGACTCGTTCGTTTAACATCTCGTGTATAACCATAGCATCTCGACTCGTTCGTTTAACATCTCGTGTAATACCATAGCATCTCGACTCGTTCGTTTAACATCTCGTGTAATACCACATCATCTCGACTCGTTCGTTTAACATCTCGTGTATAACCACATCATCTCGACTCGTTCGTTTAACATCTCGTGTAATACCACATCATCTCGACTCGTTCGTTTAACATCTCGTGTAATACCACATCATCTCGACTCGTTCGTTTAACATCTCGTGTAATATCACATCATCTCGACTCGTTCGTTTAACATCTCGTGTAATACCACATCATCTCGACTCATTCGTTTAACATCTCGTGTAATACCATAGCATCTCGACTCGTTCGTTTAACATCTCGTGTAATACCACATCATCTCGACTCGTTCGTTTAACATCTCGTGTATAACCATAGCATCTCGACTCGTTCGTTTATGTAGTGATCATGTGATAACGGTTTTTGAACCGTATTTTGCGAATTTGGATACAAACACATGATTATGTTAATTTTTAAGAAATTTGGATATGTATCATATTATGTTGGCGAATTTGTGATTTGAGTGTCTTGTGGTATTGTAATTAGGTTATATACAGGTTCTGGATTTGTAGTGATAATGTAGATTTTTTCCGGAAAAAATCTGGAAATTACCCATTTTGCAGCAATTTGCTGCAAAATGGGTCAGACACTTTTCGCGGGGACATGTCCCCGCTAAAAACACACACCATTTACTTGAAAAACACATTCAGCGGGGAAGTGTCCCCGCCAAAAGATTGCATCATAAATTTGGAAAATACTTTCAGCGGGGAGGCGTCCCCGCCAAAAGTTTGCATCATTTACTTGGTAAGTACTTTCAGCGGGGACATGTCCCCGCCAAAAGATTGCATCATAAACTTGGAAAATACTTTCAGCGGGGAGGCGTCCCCGCCAAAAGTTTGCATCATTTACTTGGAAAGTATTTTCAGCGGGGACATGGGTTTGCCACGCTGGCAAGTTTGACCTGACCAATATTGTCCACGCTGGCAGCGTGGGTCCCACGTGTCACCGCCAAAAGAGTGGAACGTCGCCGCCGAAAGTTTACAGCGTGGGGCTTTGCGCGAGGCACTTTCGGCGGGGACATGTCCCCCGCCGAAAGGTTTGGGCGGGGAGAAGTCCCCACTGAAAGCGAGGGAATGTCCCCGCTAAAAGCAGCTGTTGTTGTAGTGATTAGTTCAAGTTCGGATATGCTGAAAGGTTGGGTCGCTTAGACCATGTTTATGCTTCAAGTTTGATTAGCTACGGTATTCACTCTTATTAGGTTATTAGATTATGCTTTTTGCATAATACTAATAGAAGACGCTATTGGTTGAAGCTGGAAGTTCTCACAAATCTATTTGCCATAAATTTTACTCTTTCAGGTTATTAGATTATGGTTCTTGCATAATACTAATAGAAGGCGCAAAGGGATTTGTTTGGAATATGCACTTGGAAGGCGGGGAAACTTGGTTTGGGTTTCTTCATGTTTAAGATCTGGAGAGCTAGGATGACTAAGAAGACTTAAATTTTATTTAAGTTGTTATGTATTGTATTTTTATTGCTAGTCATGGTTAGTTGTTTTTAGATCTGTTTGTTATAAGAATGGTCTGTCATTCTTATATAGTGGTAGTGGTAGTGTCCTTAGGGACTCCGATGAGAGATTCATTCTCATCCATTGTACTTCAACGTTTTTTTGAGTAATATTTTACATTATAAAGACACAAACCAGCAAAATGGTTTAAACGTTTAACAAGCATGTCTTTCTTGGTTTAAACATTTGGTACTTCCTTTATAGAAACTACAATAGTTGATCATTGTGACTTCAATGCAATTCTGCAATTACTTTGTACAAGATTTTGAATGGTATGATACCAAGCGCCCATTACGATGCTTTGTATTGGTATTAATATAACAAAATTATGATTTGTTGGACCCAGCCGGTTTTCTTTCGATCAAGCATTCGAGCAAATGAAAGGTGGACCGGTCCATGGGTCAGCCTCCACCACTCAATTCAGCCTAAGCACGTACTCCCCTACTTGCCAATTGCCATGAGATAAAGTTCAAGTACAACTATAACTAAAGTGGAGGCATCACAGAAGTCTCCATTTAAAAACAATTTTAATGCTTAAAACATGCAATAGCAAACCGTTCTTTAATTTGGTGGACACTAGGACCCGAATGATGAACCAAAGTTCAAGTACAACTAAAACCCAAGGGTAGAATACCATGTACACGCTTCACAGCACAATGTCACATGTATAAGTTTCAAGGCACCATAACAACACAACTCATGATCTGAAACTTTCTTTTATTGGTTTGGCAGATAGCAGAACTGCATATGATTCATGTAAGACAGTAAAAGAGACAAGAATTCCCAACTCAATGTAAAGGACACCAAAAAAAAAAAAAAAAAAAAAAAGCCAAACAACAACAACAACTTCTTCCCAATGCATTGATAATTGGTAACATACAAAAACATTAAAAAAAAAAAAAAAAAAAAAAAAAAAAAAAAAAAAAAAAAAAAAAAAGAAAAAAAACCTTCTTCCCAATGCATTGATAATTGGTAACATACAAAAACATTAAACACAACTTCCACGTGTTTCTTTGAAGAAACTCAATATGTGTAGCATTTTCCGCAAAGCTAAAATTATCCCTTACCAAAATGAAAAGCTTTAATGATAAATCTAAAACAATAAACTAAAATGCTACTAATCACTAGCCCATTTGCTAACTACAGACTTTTTGGCAGAGTTTTGAGCATATAGTTCTTGTTTAGGCTTGCTATCAGATTTAGAGGCAGTGGACGGAGATACCATTCTACGAATTTTAGATGATATGTACCGCAATCCGTTTCTTGGACTTCGTAAAGCAAAAAGCAAGGGATTAAGGACCACCGCAAACAGAACATCACCTTTGGCAAGTATCAGAAACTGCCAATGCAAACAACACACAACTGACATAAGAAAACAAAGTTACCCTTTCAACATATAAGACATTTTCGTAGAGGTGGCCAGATCGATGGGACAAGTGGATTAAGTAATGCTCCAGAACAGATCTGAACTAAGACGGCTAGTACAAGTCAAAATAGGCAGGGCCAGCCCTGATTTACTTGAAGCACCTTTCTATTGTCCATAAATACTTTATGTGCTAATGTTATCACAATAGCAATTTTATTACAAAAATAATTAGAAAAAAACAATTTACATGGTTATATTGCTTTAAAAATTAAAGGCATTGATTTGACCCATTTGACAGGCTCATAGTAAAATATAACCTAAATCAACTCATTTATAAGTAGCTGGGTCTAAATTGCGACCTCTATTTTTTTTTTTTTTTTTTTTTTTTTTTGGTAACCATGATTTCCGACCATTTGGCCGACTAATCCACGGGGTTTGAACCCACCGCCACACAGACTCGAACCAGGTAAAGCCCTCCCTTTTCAGGAGGTTGGCGTGGCCACTTAAGGTTGTTTGCACCTAGCAGGAATTGAACTTGAGACCTCACACATTTTAGCGTGATAGTCACAAGCCCTTTTGCCGCTAGGCCACCCTCATGTTTTACGTTATTGTCAAGCTTTTTGTTCATCGATACTTTCAAACACTATTTTTAGCCATCACTCATGAACTATTATCTCGAATGAACAACATTGCTAATGCTATAGTGCTTAACACAGGCTGTGAATCATAGGACAAAACACCAACTCAAAAAAACAATAGCCACCATAAACTACAACTAAAATTGAAGAGGTAAAGAATTTTCTAAATACCATAACAGCAAGTGCTAAGAGGGTTAGGGTGACTTGCTGTGCTTCATGCCAGAAATGCTCACCATCTGACCCACCAAACCATCTGCGCCACCATCCTCCACCTCCTCCTCCGCCTCCACCTGCTTCCTCTCTCTTCTTTATTTCCTTGTCCCACTTCTCAAACTCTGTTTTCTTGCCACCAAGTGCACTTTCAAGGGCTTTTTTAGCTTGATCCTGTAAGACAAGTGCAAACGAAAAATGCATTTATTAAGAGTGGAAAAAAAAAACATTTTTATTTCCAAACATATTATCAATCTGTTAGATTCTTTTACACAAATAACCTCCATTCACACAGCAGATAGGCATTTTCGACAATAAGGTATTTGAGACTGCTTAACCAAACTACTCGTCTGATTACATGTAAGTTTGAATAAGCAGCATGAAGTTGTTTAGTAGACAATGTAAATTAAGAATCAATCCCAAACACCCCTTAAATTAATGGGTTCCACAACTAGACATTCAATCATTTTATCTGACAGGTGCTTATCATTTCTCACATTCACGACGCGCCTGAACATTTTATCTCATGCAACTCATAGAATAAAAGTTCAAGCTCATACCAATGACGTCACATCTTGAATGAGGCAACGTCCAAGCAAAACAAACATTGTTTATTTCTTACTGTCTATGTAAACAGAAAGGCAAATGTTTTCGTCATGGAATCCCCCCACCCCCTTCTCTAATTCCTCAAGTCATGTGTGAGCCGTGAGGACATGTGTTGCCATTTATCAAGAAACTACCTATGCTGTAGACTTGCAAAACATTTTCTTGCCAGAGAACCACCATCACTCATTTATCACATAAGTGGTAAGCCTTGATCTATAATGATAGTCTATGTGCACGTGTTCATTTCTTCTGTTGTTATGAAAGAATGATAAACATGAGCTTAAATTATCTAGCTAGACTTCTTTAAATTTGTGAGAATTATAAAGCTTAAAAGAGCAGGACAGCAGGTAGTGCCATAGACGGTGTCCCAAAACTGAAACCCTTCTATTACCTTATATGTTACTCATGTTTTGATTAAACCTTTTAAAGTTTATCCACTAAAGTTTGATCGAATGTAGGTCAGATCCTGTATACAAGCCTCATAGACAATAAGGTAGAATGGATTCATCATCAAACTTGCTACAGAGATGGCTTAATTTGTTAAGAGAGCACGAGCTTCAGACAGGGCTTATAAGTTATGAGTCGAACACAACCTTTACTCGCCAGCCATCTCTTCAAGCTGTTTAGACTAATTCTCACCAGATGGTCAAGCCACGGCCATGTAGCAAGAGTCTAGGGAGCCTAAGCGCCTGGGTGAATGTCCGGGCCATATGGAAGGTTGACCTAATCTAGCCCCGGTAAATGATTTCCCCACGTAATCATAAACCTTAATCTCATATATTAATAACCACTAATACCATGTAACTCCTGTGTGTTCTTTATAATATCTGCCAAATTTACTTGTGTGCATTTATTTGTGCGATCACGTAGTGAGGGTTGTTTCCAAGCTATATTGATATAAAAAGTTTGACACTTTGACTAAGTTCCCACACAGAGCACACATGCCGGAACAAACAGACTCCACTATGCAAGAATCAACCTTCAAACCGGAAAGATTATTAACTAATAATAATTAAATAAGCAAATGTGTCCAATTGATTTCCTTAAGGAGCCAAATAGCCAATCCTTACTTCCCATTAGTGAATCATTGCGTCTTTCTAAAAGGACCGACTTAGTAGTAAAAACTGCATGTAAGCACTAACAAATCAAAAGGGTCTCAAGTTTATTTTTTTAAGGAAGGGAAGGGGATGGGAAGGGAAATCCAAAAAATGGGTGTTCTTAAGTTTTTTTAAGAAGGAAGAGGAGGGGACGGGAAGGTGGGAGGATTAGGAGGGGATGGGAAGGTACGTGTTTTGTTGTGTATATCTGTTCCGTCCAATTTTGGGCGGATTAGGAAGGGAAGCCTGTTATTAACATCATGGGCTTGTGTACAATTACAATTCTATCCTCACTTTTCATGCACGTTTTATATCTTTTGACCTAGTTATCCCATATCACACATTTCATTCTCTACCAAACGGCCACAACGTGTTTTGCTCTCAATCAAGAAACCAGTTGTAAGTTTATTCTTTGATTTAGTTTCAAGTTTGATCAGATCGTTTGTTTTTTTGTTTTCATTGTTTACATGTGTTTTTCTCAAGATATAATGCAGAATGTTACTGCAGTGTGTTTACATGTTTTCAATGCAATGTGTTTAGTGGTATGAATGCATGTCTACTGTTCTTGTTATTGATGTTTGAGAACTTTTTTTTGTGACTTTAGTTTGTGATTGACCATATGTAGACTATAATAATTAATAACTGATGATGAGACAATATTACTATGGTAACTGATCGGCCATGTTTGTACAAGGAGCTATTTGTTTTAGATAATTGAAAATTGGTATGGACCACTGCTGTTACTCTTGTTGGTATGGACCACTGCTGTTACTATTGTGTGTGTAGTATGGACCACTGTTTAGTTGGGTATAACATTGAAGTTCTAACTAGTATTATAAGTCTGGTCAAAACACAACACAATGCAAATTGGGTTTCAATCGAAAACACAATAAACACAAAAAAAATATGATGCAGATCAAGAGGTTCCTCACCTTTCAAGCATATATCCACCAGCACTTCAAAATATTGGAGGAACGCATCTTTTGTTAAGCAAAATGCAAGCTGTTGGGCTAGTTGTTAATGTATTGTGCTTGCTTTCTGTTAGTATGTTTATAATGTGACCAACCTTTTATTATTCATGTAAGGGTGAGCATGGTCCAAAAACTGGACCGGACCGGCCAAGACCGGACCGGACCGAAGACCGAGAACCGGAAAAACCATAGACCGAGACCGGACCGAATGTGGTCGGTCCGGTCTCGGTCCGGTTCGGTCCGGGTCCGGTTCGGTCCGGTCCGGTCTTCGGTCGGTCCGGTCCAATTAGGCATATTTTGGCACGTTTTTTCGGTTTTTTAGTCGGTCCGGACCGAGGACCGGATTAGCAGAAAAGCCTAGACCGCGGACCGGACCGAATGTGGTCGGTCCGGTCCGGTCCGGTCGGTTTTGTCGGTCGGTCCGGTCCATCCGGTCCGTTTGCTCACCCTTATATTCATGTGTTTTGACGACTCGTGCAAGTGAAATTTGTACATATATTACCATTTTCGGTTCATTTGTCTGATCGATATTATTTTATTCACTAAAAATGGGTAATTCTAATGAACCTGAACTCAGTGAGATGAGGGAAGCCATAAACTTTTTCGGATTATTTACCGGGGTATGTAACTTAATTTGCTAGCGTCTTGCGAACACAATAAAGCCTAACCTAAAGATCACAATAAAAATTCAATGTTTCATATAAGTAGTATTCATTAAAACTTTTTTCTGAGTACATTTGTTAAAGGTTGTTTGTGTTAAGCTGTTTTTTATAGTCTAAAAGTGCTCTAGTTACAATTATGTGTTGTTATTTGTTAAAGGTTGTTTGTGTTAAGCTGTTTTTTATGTGTTGTTACTTGTGTTAAGCTATTTTTTATAGTCTAAACTCTTTAATGAAAAAGATGTTATGCCACTTTTATACATGATATTTGCTCAGAATGAATAGTGAAATAGCATTTATATGATTAGTATGGATTTGTATGAGTAAATACCACCTCTGTTTCTTGCCAATGGACTTATTAAAGAAAAATAAAAATAGGATTATAATAGTAGTTTAAACAACTTTGGTAGCTTAGAAAGTTGTATGATTATTTTACTAGTTACTTTATAAAAGTGTAAGATAAACAAATGATTATATGATAGAGGACAGACCGAACCAAACCAAACTTGTTTAATTTTGGTTACAAACTTACAATGACTTATCTGTTTGCTTCAAGTTGGAATTTAATAAAGCCTAATGATATGGGCATGCATCAAGTTTAGTCATACATGTTGTTGTACAAGTAGCAGGCCAGAGTGTAATTGATTTGTTGAAATATTAGTGTTTTGAGGGTATATTGGTAATTTGTGTAGCTTCCCATCCTTTCCTTGCAACTTAAAAATTAAAACTCAAGAACACAAATAAAAACCCTTCCATTCTTCCTAGTGTCATTCCTTTCCCATCCCCTCCCATCCCCTCCCCTTCCATTATTTAAAAATTAGACTTGAGAACAGAGTGTCAGAAAACACCTGGATGTTTGTTTGGTAATACATCCTCAACAACACAACAGGCAAATAATTGTTCACTTTAGCTAACCATCAACCAGAGTTACTAGACAGACAGCCAAATGACTAGAAAACTGATACTTGTAGAGAAATGTTACAAACTATAACTAGGTTAAAAGATTCCAATAGCCTTCCATGATCAACAAAACCGAGCGAATACACCAATTAACCAACTGTAATCCAAGATAGCTCAAAAACCACCAATTAAACATTAAATAGACATACAAGTCCATCTTATGATCCATGCCCCCCCCCCCCCCCCCCCCCCCCTCCTCTCAATGTACATGCAAGTATGTAACCACATGCCTATGTATCAAGAAACTACATAACTGCAGGCTTGAAATAAATTTGTTGTTGATGAAGAACCACCATCACTCATTCATCGCACAAGCAGTAAGCGGCAATCTGTAATGGTAGTCTTTACGCACATGTGCATTGATTGGTTCTTATGGGAGGAACGAGGAAGACCAATGAGTTTATGAAGAATGTTATATCCGATCCAAAATAATACAGCTTTAAAAGGAAGGTAGCACCATAGATGGTGACCATCCTTGTAATCCTTCTATTGGCTTATATGTAAGTCCAAAATTTACACTTAACCTTCTACAGTTCACTAAAATCTAAGCATATGCCATATGAAGGCCAAATAATCTTGTTTAACCTACCTCGCAGACCATAAGGTAGAATGGTTGCATCATGAAACTTGCTACAGAGCATGCTTATGTTGAAGAGGGCATACATTCAAGAGGTTAAGCTTCAATCTTTTATAGATGAGTTATGACTACATAACACAAACTTTCTTGACCATCTATTTGCTAAGTGGTGGAGCGAGAGTCCAAGGACGCCCAAGTCCTGCCTATAATGAAATTTAGCATAATTGACACTTATAAATTCATCTCCTATCAAATTGTGAACCACAATCTCATATCAATAATATCGACGAGCTAGCGCGTCCATAGATGTACATCGATCGCACAAATTAGCTAAACCCACACAACTCCTGCGTGTTCCTTGATTTCTGCATGATGTAACTTTGCGTTGCTGTTGTTTGTGTGGTCACGCATTCATACATGATACACAAATTCTGTTCTAATGTCATTTTTCAACATTATTGATCAAAAGCCAGACAACTAGTAAAAGACACTAGTAATAGATATGATAAAATTAAGACCAAATTAACAGAGAAATATCTCCAAACCAGTATCCACGATCAGACTCCTTCAAATATGAAAATCTCACATACAAGTCAAAACAAGGAAAATGTACCTAAATCTTATTAGAAATATCTCGAACGCGTAAACATATCCACAAATAGTCCAAAAACTTGATTCACATAGTGACTTAGACATGTTTCCAACATACAACATGCCCAGTTTTATCTACAATTCAAGCAACATTTATTCTTCCAGAGTTATCCTTAGGATAAAATTACACTATGTTCCTTCATTACTAATATTTAAGTTCTTTTTTTCAGAAAAACAATTTTTCACACCCCTATATACCACATGTCACACTGTCTCACAAATGTCTCAAATGAGATTTGAGCCCAAAACCAATTGGTTGATGGGCAAACTCACATACGGCTAGCCCACTAGGCCAAAGGCCCTTTGGTAATATTTAGGTTATTCTAATCATATACCCGCCTAAGCCTTATAATTGATAATCGTGGAGGGCTAGTAATTTACCAGGCGTCATAGGTCTTGCGGGATAGTATATGAAGTCCGGGTTTAGCTGACAGGTCACCAAAAATGACTCGGGTGTGTTCCCTCGTATAAAAGAATAGTTTTTAATTCGAACTAGTTCGATCTCTTCTAATCTTAAAAAAATAATTTAAAAAACCATTAACAACAACCAACAAGTTTTAAAACTCAAAAATGAAAATATATAAACAACTTGCTACGATTATCTGAAAATAGACAAGTGATTCTTCCTTTGGATTTTAGATCACGCTGTAATGAGTTCTAACTATGACTCATTTCTTGATGGCAGTTGAGAGTTTAATGGATTGGTTGAGGGAAGATAAGATCGAATTCTTGGGGGGGGGGGGGGGACTAATGGTTATAATATGCGCCATTTAAATCGATACGAATTCAGTGTAGTTTTTTTAAACCATCACCATATAAGAAGTTATGTCAGATGCACAAAAAAAATGTAACTGGTGTCCTTTATTAACTTCTAATAACGATACATCTTAAAAAATAGGTAGCACCATAGTTGGTGTCCACACACCAAACTCTTAACCCTTCTATTGGCTTATATGCAACTCCAGAATTCAAATTGAACCTTCTAAAGTTCATCCACTAAACTCTGATCATAGGCAGGCCATATAATCCCTGTTTACCTCACAGACCATAGAGTGGAATGGTTGCTGCATGAAACTTGCTACAGAGCATGCTATTGTTAAAGAGGGCATACATTCAAGAGGTTAAGCTTCAATCTTTCGTAGATGAGTTATGACTACAGAACACAAACTTTCTTAACCAGCCATTCAATGAGTGGTGGGGCGATGGTCCAAGGACACCCAAGTCCTGCCTATAATGGAATTTAACCTAATTTTGACATTTATAATTGCATCTCCTATCTAATTGTAAACCTAAATCTCATATCACTATATTCAGCTAGCTATATACCGACCATTTGTATAGAAATCTAATATAATGAGACTATAACCAGATTAAAAAGAAAATCTCCAAACCAACATCTACAATTAGCCACCTTCAACTGAAATTCTTAACATACATGTCATAAAAAATAAATACTTAAATGTAATTAGAAATAGCTCGGAGTCTCGAACTCTTAAACGTATCCACAACTAGTACAACAACAACAACATACCCAATCCCGCCGGGGCGGGGTATGGGCGTATCCACAACTAGTCCAAACATTTAATTCATATAATGTACATATTTTCAATTATAGCAACATATTACCTCTTGCACCTTACTTCGGCCTAAATAACATAATGCATCCAACATCCACTATGGAAGGTCCAAGAAAACATTAATAATTATAAAAAAATAGGTTTATCTTTTATTTCATCCATAATGAATTAGTGGGCATAAAAAGTTTAAAATCTCGAACCTCTTCCTAAATCAATGAATTTGAGTTATGAGAGAAATTTATAAAGTTTATGCATAGTGAAAATAGTTTTATCAAATAAAACAAATTATAGGTTGGTGATGTGGCATGAAATGGTATAAATATAAATCTTTGCCGTTTAGGATAAACATATAACAATTTCGTCTTCTAATAGTAAGGCTAAAAACTAGCAACGGTAGCTGTTTGTTTTATAATAGCATTTGGTAAGGTCATCAACTATGGTATCTTTTTAACAGAGTTGTTGAACATGGTCACAACTCACAAGGTCAAGTAATTGGCTTTTACTCACTACAATGTCAATGACCAATTAATCGCCAACTACTCATTACAAGGTCAAAACTTGATCAAGCTCGGCCAAAACTCAGTCAAAACTTGGAGTTAACTAGGACAAAACACGGTTTGAAGTATTTGAACAATCGTGTTAATGTTTCTAAACATATGTTTGTGGTCCTATGAACAAGTCGATTCAATATGTTATACATATAAGTTTGTAATTTATAAATATAGTAATCAGATTAAAATCGCCAATTACTCTCTGCCTAAGCCGATTACAAGCTACAAGGTAGTCGACCGCCCAACTAGCGCCTGCCATTTTCTACAACCATACTTTTTAAAGGTTTATAGTTGTTTAATTTATAAACTTTTTTGTTTTATAAACATATTCCAGTATGTATAAACCTTTTAAAGCTTTATAGACATCTCACATAATCCAAATGCATTAAATTATAAAAAAAAATATATTCAATATCCTAGACCTATTGATGCTACACAACTACAAGACTTGAAATGGATGCTCACTATGGTTTACATGTTCTTAGACCCTCTTCATCTTTTCATAAACCTCCATAGTGATGGTCTAACATAGTTGTAGTTGTATGAATGGCCTAACATAGTTGTCGTTGTAGCTGTATTTATAAAGTGTAAAATGATGTAAAGCTAAAAGCTTCTTTTATTAGCGTTTCATTAAAAGTATTTAAACAAAACCCAAAAGCTAAATGCTTGTTATCATATTTTAAACGCTAAAAGTTCCAAAAATCTTGCTGCGAGAAGAACCTAATACTTCTTTTTTGAAAGGCAATATATATTACTCCATAGATAAACTAACAAGATGCTAAAATTACACGTGCACGAACATAACAAATCGACCAAACTGATTTTAAACTTACTACACCGACGGACCCTATGACCTACAACTACACTAGGGCCAAACAAGGATATTATAAAGTGAATATCATACATACTAATATACAACTCCGCAACACTTAACGGCAAACATGCAATAGATAGCATGACACGGATTGAGAACCAACTACGACTCGTGCCCTCACACATGAAATATAACCCACTGGAACCTCGAAGCAAACAGTTTCGAACACAAAAATTAAACAAGGGTGTTTCTTTTCAACTAAACGCACCCTTAAGTTGTTAATTATTGTTTTGTGACTTGGTGCTCGATATTAAATCATTTTGTTGTTGATAAATTATTTAATCTACATTTTATACAAATTGTCACTACAAGGATAACGCTATAATAAAATAAAAATAAAAAACACAGTTCAAATGAAAATGAAAAATTACCTTGCTGCGATTATCTGAAAATAAGCAAGTGACTCTTCCATTGGATTTTAGGTCACGTTGTAACGATCTCCAACTAATATTATTATTGTTATTGTTATGGCTTGGTGTTAATTGATGGCGGCTGAGACTTAATTGAGATGAAATTTTTGTTGAAGTTGTTGTTGGGTGACTATTTATGCTTAGAATCTGCGCCATTTTAATTAACAAATTGAATTCAGTGTGCGGTGGTTTTAAATCATCACTGTGTATAGAAAACTGGAAACTTTTCTTCTTGACTGATGAGGTTTGTTAAGGGGGGAGAGTGTTTGGATTGCTTTATCTACTTATTGTATTTTTTCCAATTTTGTTTGGTGATTTAGCGTTTGTTTCATGTTTTAATCTCAACGAAATAAGGTGGCTTGTTTTTTATTTACTACGTACTTATTAAAACAACGCAATGCGGTAATAAGTAACTTATGTAAATATGAAATAAGACATTTTATCGTAAATATAATATATTTAATAAACCATCAAATATATTATATTAACACAAGACTTCAATCTTTTATCGAGTAAGAGGCAGTAAAACAAGTTTCCCACCTCTTACCAAGTAAGATGTTATATGTCTAACTAGGTCTGACTCAAAAGAAAAAAACAAATAAGCAAAACATCTGCCCACCTTTTAATGGTAAGAGTAAGAAAACTAGTAAGACTTTTTTTCTAAAAAACAAACACACCCTTAATCAGGAGCCGTTTGTTTGATGGGTATATGAATCAAGTAATGACAATAAAATTCATTTAAGGACCCGTTTGGTTTGTAAAAGGATTTGTAATCGGATTTAGAATCGGTTTGTAATGAAAGAAAATGAGATAAGAGAAAAAAATAATATTTTATTAAAAACTTTATTTTAATAATTGATAAATGATTTATTAAGAAAAGTGTGGTAGTTTTATTTTTTTAATAATTAATTTATATATAGATTGTGAGTAGGGGTGTCAATAGGGTCGGATTGACCCGACTTGAACCCGAACCCGATAAGGCTTATCGGGTCGGGTTACATCGGGTTAAAAAATATTGTCGGGTTGTTTTGACCCGAACCCGATAACCCGATAGTGTTATCGGGTTGGGTTCGGGTTAGAAAATTAATTTTATCGGGTTATTGGGTCAACCCGATAAGACCCGAAAATCAACTTATGCTACTGTGATAATCAAGTTATATGCTACTGTGAAGGTTGCTAATATGCTATAGAACTTTGCCTTTCTTTTATAAACATATTCAATTTGGGCTTTGCATTTTTTAAGATGTTTAACTTGGAATGGCTAGTTATGTTAGTGTATTTCAACTTGCAACATAACTTCGAATATGCTACTGTACTCCCTGCTGTAGACAACATATTCGGATTAAAATATTTTACTCCTACTGTAACATATTGTATAGTTTTATACAACATATAGTAATCCCTACTATAATATATGTTACTCACTTTTAGCTATCAAAAATTAAATGTCAATGACAAGTGTTTAAGCTCAAATATTTTTTTGTCAAATTTTATAAGTCAACCCGATTAACCCGAATCACCCGACCCGACAACACCCGACCCGATATCAACCCAAACCCGATAACCCGACTCCTTATCGGGTCGGGTAGCGGGTTAGTTTTCTCTAACCAAAACCCGACTCACCCGACCCGACGAGACCCGATAACCCGACCCGATAACACCCCTAATTGTGAGTGAGATATAAATGTAGGGTCCACTATTTAACAAAAGACACCACATACACCATGAATCAATCTATCATTACTGGGCCCACTTCGATTCCCAAAAACTTGAACCAAACATTTAATTTTCCGAATGAAACCATTCTTTGAATCCAAAAGCTATAAACCAAACGGGTCCTAAGTTTTCGTTGAGCTATTAGAAATCAAAATAGTTTATCTAAACCCATAGAACCAATCCATGGTAAGTTGGTGACTTTTTGTCTTTCTGGAGGGCCCATTGTGTTTTATCTAACTTTTTGTCTTTTCTTTTATGTGTTCAAAAGAAAAAAATAAAGTGATACCTACATTTATGAGAGGTAATTTGTACATTCCACCAATTTATTTGCACACTCAAAATTTTGTGTCATGACATTTATACCCTCAATACTTGTGTTTTGATTTGCACATTCCACTAAGTGATATAGGGGTATAAATGGTATGACACAAACATTTTGAATGTGCAAATCAATTGATGCAGTGTGTAAATCACCTCCTAACATTTATGTAACATTAAGTAGTGAAGATGTCAACCACCTCAAATGGCTCATTTTGGGTAATGAGAAGATGTCAACCATCTCAACCAAACAATGACACACTTCCTCCCATACATACCATTCCACCAACACCCATGGTGCATCCACAACCTCCTCACCTAGTTCCATCCCCCCTCCCCCAACATTTACTGGCACATCAGTGAGAGCAAGTGTTAGCTCTGGCATTGACGCTGAGGGGGTTGAGGATTGACCTTTGAATGCCTGATAGATCTCAGTCATCATGGATTTGATCTATGAAGTATCTTTCCTGAGTGTAGACACTTCAGTGTGGATTTTAGCCTGAGATCTTTCAATAGCAGCCATTCTAGGACTAAGATTCCAAGCCATGGAAGTTGTTGATATGGCCCATGCTGCAAGGTGCTTTTCTTGAAGGATATTGTTTGCATCAATCACCATAACCAAAACACTTAAAAACATATAATCAAATTACTATAAGAATGATTTACCACAACCTTAGCTCACCTCTTATATTTCTAATTATCATATCATCATATATTGATCATATGATAATTATCCCATAAAAATACTAACTTAGATCAAATAAATCTTATTCCATAATTACTATAACTTCTTTAATTAACATTTAAACACCTTTTTACCTAATTCCCCCAATTGATATCAAGAACCCTAATTCTGGAATTCATCAATTAACTTAAGATAGCGGATTACTTACTTGTCGGAATCATAGTTAGGGGTTCATTCATGGATAAGCATTCTTAATTATTCATTAAAAGTATCAAGACTCAAGTTTTCCCTTTTCTTTTTCTTTGTGTGTCAACATAAACACACACACCTACACACTCCAGGAAATGTGTAGAATGTGGTAGAAATTATTTGGTATTTGTTATAGTTTGCCTAATTGACACCTTTTGTCCCTTAAGTTCCATAGCTAATAATTTAGGCACATAATTCTTTTTATAACATATGACACTTGACAACCTTAGTCCCTTGAGTCTATATCTTTTTCATTTGTGACACAATCAATCTTTCTATAAATATATTACACTTACTTTGACTATTAGTTTGACCATCGGGTTGACTTCAAATTAATATTCGTTGACTAACCAATCATACCGAGTCTCCCGACTTATAAAAGTCTTAGTCAACTATTCCAATGGCATTATTGTAATATAACACTTAACTTTCAGTTATGGGTGTTACAATTCTAAACCCCCCCACCTTTATTAAGATTTCGTCTCCGAAATCTCTTGTCTATGACTAACCAAAACTTGATCTCATCTACCCCCTTCCGTCTTAGCACTTTCAAATATTATACCACTTCGTTTCAACGATTTCATTGATCTTGCAACTCAATGCACACTATAACACAATCCATACTCTTAATCCATTATATTACTCACTTACTCCCATAACACTTCAATTCGTACTAAAGTCATTACGTCATTCGAGATATATTTACTATAACCAATCAAATAATTTAGTCAATACTTTTATTATCATACATCTAAATAGTTTATGGGATAGCTATAGTGAGAATAGCGTATTATTTTGTGTGAGTAAATTATATATACCTATGGTGAATTAAAGACAAAATTACTAGAACTAATGAAGTTATTTAACACACGTATTTTTAAAATGAAGTTATACTTGAGATTTTTTTATATAAGTATAATTGATTTTTTAATGTAGGAGTAAGTATAAATGCAAGTTACCATCAAAAACTTATTCTACCATGTAAATAATTGGTTAAGTCTCTATACACAATAATGTAGCCATAACAGTATACACAAGAAATATTACTCAACTATGTAAATGTGACTATCGACCTTAATATGTATTAATATTATTTAGAACATTATTCTTTTGGTATGGATATTACCTTTTAGTCTCTTTTTCTTTAAAATGTACGAAAATTAAAATTAAAATGTACAAGAGTATACCAGCTGTAATCTTCAATATAATGAAGTGAATGAGTACGTACAAGCCTTTATTTTCATGACCATCACGCGTGATTTCCAACTATTTGCAATATTATGTAATTTTAAAAGACCTTGCAGACATTTAATATATTTGACCATCTATTTTGTATGTATATTTGGACATTGAAATAAATTACTACTTCAACCCCATGCTAATAATTTGGCACCTTTGGTAGAAATTATCTATTATTTGTTATAGTTTGCCTAATCGGCACCTTTTGTCCCTTAAGTTCCTTAGCTAATAATTCGGGCACATAATTCTTTTTATAGCATATAACACTTGACAACCTTAGTCCCTTAAGTGTATATCTTTTTCATTTGTGACACAATCAATCTTTCTATAACTATATTACACTTACTTTGACTATTAGTTTGACCATCGGGTTGACTTCAACTTAACATTCGTTGACTAACCAATCATACCGAGTCTCCCGACTTTTAAAAGTCTTAGTCAACTATTCCAATGGCATTATTGTAATATAATACTTAACTCTCAGTTATGGGTGTTACAATTCTAACCTCCCCCCCCCCCCCCCCCCGTATTAAGATTTCGTCCCCGAAATCTCTTGTCTATGACTAAACAAAACCTGAACTCATCTACCTCCTTCCGTCTTAGCAATTCCAATATTATACCACTTAGTTTCAGCGATTTCGTTGATCTTGTAACTCAAGGAACACTATAACACAATCCATACTTTTAATCTATTATATTACTCACTTACTCCCATTACACTTCAATTCTTACTAAAGTCATTAAGTCATTCGAGATATATTTACTAAAGCCAATCAAATTTAGTCAATACTTTTATTATCATACATCTAAATAGTTTATGGGATAGCTATTGTGAGAATAGCGTATTATTGTGTGTGAGTAAGTTATATATACCTATGGTGAATTAAAGACAAAATTACTAAAACTAATGAAGTTATTTAACACATGTATTCTTAAAATGAAGTTATATTTGAGATTTTTTTTTTTTTTTTTTTATAAATAGAATTGATTTTTTAATGAATGGGTAAGTATAAATGTATGTTACCATCAAAAACTTGTTCTACCATATAAATAATTGGTTAAGTCTCTATACACAATAATGTGACCATAACAGTATACACGAGAAATATTACTCAACTATGTAAATGTGACTATCGACCTTAATATATATTAATATTGTTTAGAACATTGTTGTTTAGTATATATATTACCTTTTAATATCTTTTTCCTCAAAATGCGCGAAGATTTAAATAAATATGTACAAGAGTATACCAGCTGTAATCTTCAACATAATGAAATGAATGAGTACGTACAATCCTTTATTTTCATGACCATCATGCGTGATTTCAAACTATTTGCAATATTAGGTAATTTTAAAAGACCTTGCAGACCTTTAATATATTTGACCATATATTTTTGTATGTATATTTGGACATTAAAATAAATTACTACATCAACCTCATGCAGGCATGCAACTATTTTTACGACAAACAAGATTGAAATAAATGACTAACAAGATTACAACTTTACCGTTGAAAGGAAAATTTAGTTAAATTCTGACAAAATAGGTAAAAGTTGATAAATAATCCACATTTACTCATAATATTTGATATCAATGTTCCATATGCTCACGGAGTCACAAGTGTCATCCAGATTTTCTTCTTTGTCAATCCTTTGACTCTTCTAATTAGGGTGCAAACAACTTAATTGCATAGCTTGACCTGACCAGACAATTTTATGCTCGGGACAAGCTCGACATGCCTTTATGAAGGTAGTTCGAGCTTGGCTCGAAAAAGATCTTAATTCGACTTGAGCTTGAAATGTTTGATAATTTCATAAATAAGTATTCATATAAGTTCTTAAATTATATAGATATTACATATAATAACATGATACTCACGTAATGCGACGAGATGTATATGTAATAATTAGTGATATCATGAAGTACGTTGTGATAATTGGCTGTGATAGTTACTTGCAAGTAGCTAAGAGGTTGTATAGTATATGTCGTGACATTTTGTAATAATCAGAACATTGAAACCCCGTAAGTATAACTTTATTATTAATCGATATTTATATAGTACATACAACCCTAGTGGACCCTAATCTCACACCGGGCTTGGGCTATATTATCATCTAATACTCCCCCGTAGTCCGAGCGGCGAAATCACGAAAGCTCGGACTAGAGTAATAAACTTGAAAGGAAAAGAAAAAAAAATCTTAACATAATAAAAACATAACTTTAGTCGACTGGTACCAACTGTCAACTTTAGTCGACTTGTAATAAAGCCGTACGAACAATCGAGTAACAAACAAACAATTGCAATAAAACAACTATTGCATTTTTTTCATCTACCAGAAAGCAAACACAAAAGGTCATTGTAGCGACATATTTGACCAATTCCTTTTCATTTCTTTAGTTTTTTAGGTTTAACCACATGAACGAGGTCAATAACCAAATGAAGAAATTAATTATTGACTTTTGTGACATTTGTTATTGACCAATATAAGAAAGTATCATATGTGATGTTTTAAAATATGTGAATTAGATAAATGGGGGGTAAAAGAATTTTGTTGGAGATGTTTATTGGTGATGTGATGTTCATTATATTGAAATCTTCTGCTACTAATCTATACTACATACTAATGCATTTAGGACTTCTAAATGAAGAAGTCTTAAAACTTTTAAGACCAAAAAAATTTCCTTTAAAAGAAATCTTAAACAATAAAGTGGTGCAGATTTTTATTCACAATGTACAAACAATATATCATGCTTTCAATGCACTCAAATAAAATGTGTGAAATTTATACGGAAATGATGAGTGTGTAAATACTCATCATTTTTACCATTTCTGAGCTGCCAAAACATCCAAAAACACTCAATAATGAATCAAAATAGTGAAAATATCCCAGGAAAGTGTTTTACATGTCTCAAATGCAAAAATACCAAAAACAGATGAAAAACGCACAAAGTTTGCATAATTGGCAGTTTCAGTCCCCCAACTTTCAAAAGTTGTCAAATCTAGTCCCTGGTCATTCTAAAAACTTGAAAAAGTCACCAAAGGCCCTTATAAATCAAAAAGTTACATATTTAGTCCTTTGGTGAAAAGTTTCACAAAATGTCAAGTTTAGTCCCTGAACTTTGAAAATTGTCAAAAATGGTCCCTGGGATATGAAAAACTTTGAGAAAAACAAATTTTGTCCTTGCACTAACCTTTTATGACAGGATTGGTCCTTGGTGGAAAGTTTGGTGAAAATTACACAAATGGTCCCTGAAGTTTGAAAGTTTGACGGTTTCAGTCCCTGGTGAAAATAAATCTGAAAAATCATCAAAGGACCTTTTACTATTCACAATGTGGCATTATACACCCTTGGAAACAAATTAGAAACATGCCAAGATCACACCCTCAACTTTCCTATAATTACAAAAATGGTCCTTGTGTGAAATAAACCAAACCGGATCCAAAATTAAACTACACCTACACCAAATCCAATCCAATACCTAAGCCTAGTCCACTCCATTTTATCTTGGGCCCAAAACACAACCAGTCCACACCTCAAGCCCATCCAACCCACCCCTTTAATAATATTAGCCCGGGTCAAATGTTTGACTGGTCAAAACCAGTCAAACTTCCCCAATACCGCCTTCTCCCTTCTCCCTCAGCCAAGCCTTAATACCACCAATCCACCCTGGTTTTGCAGCCACCACCCCACCACTTGCAGCTTAATCATCACACACCCACACCTCCCTACACCTACCTCACATCACATTAAATGCTTCTCTCCCAGTGCACTCAATCAGAGAACAAATTGCAAAATCTCATTTTGGTGCCAAAACACGTGGCGCCTTGTTAGTGGACCAAAGCTTGAAGAAAAAGGTGGGATATGACCAGAGATGCTCAGGGAACCCTAATTGGAGACTATAAAAGGAAAAGAGTGCAAGATGAAGAGGTGTCTAGTTTTTTAGCTTAAATTGTAATCGTATAAGTCTTTTTAGTAATTGTAGTGTAGTAAAAAGCTTTTAAGCAGTTGTAAAAGTTAATTCAGTGTATTATTCATCTTTTTAAATTAATATAAGCAAGTTTATTCCACTTAATTAGTTTATGCAAGTTTCAAATGTCTTAGATTAATCTGAGTCCTAGGCTGCTAGTATTGAGTGTGAATTATGGACTGAGTTAAGATCATATAAGCTCCAATAAGCTTATCAAAGCTTTAGAGATTCTGAAATTCAGTATAATAGAAGAAAACTAAAAAAATCACAAGAAGTCAACTATGGTCAACTGTGTTGTTTGATTGTTGTTTTCAGGTTAAAGAAGGATTGGAGATCAAGCAAGGGGCTTAATTTGGCCTATCTAAAGATAGGCTTCTGTGGAGAAGCCCCTTGTTCAGCTAGGGGTTTGTTTGTAAGCTTTTAATCATTTAAATTTTCCACTAAATACCTAGTTTAGTTTCTAGTTATCTGTTTGCTATTATCTGTTAATCTGTGTTAATTTGTGTTGTTTGTGTATTGTTTAAGTAGTTTGTAGCTTGGTAATCATAGCTTGTTTTATAAAGTAATTAGTTATTGAAAATTAGAGATTTAACTGTCTCATTGGCTTTAGTGTTCAATTTTGCATAAGTATTGTGATAATCTGATTTCTAAGCACTCAAACCAGTTAATCTAAGTCATAATTGTTGTTTGGAATTAAGCTTGCACCTGCTAGAGACCATATGCCTTGAAAATCTTTAAACAGTCCACAAAAAGTAGTGTTTGGATTAACTGATTGCTTGGTGTTATGCTTAGTTGTTGTCATAACTTTTGGTTTCTGCATGCTACATTAGTATAAATAAGATCATATAGGGTATAAAAACAGTAGCTATAAGTTCAAAAAGTCAAATTGAGCCTTAAACTCTCTTAATCAGGTAGCTGTTAGATTTTAATGGTAGTGATTAATCATATAGGTGTATAAATGGTTCATGTAGCTTACTTTGGTTCCACTTTAGCTTAAATAATCTTATTCAGCTCAAAAATTGGATTCAAATCTCATTTAAGTCAACATACCAAGTTTTTCTAAAAAGTCAATTGTGCACTGTCAGATTTTGATCAAACTTTGGAGGTCTGTAACTTGTTTGGTATAAAGTTTTAGGGTCTGAGATTTTACAAGATTAATCTTTACCACCTTGTTGATTTTTAAGATTTTTTCCAGATTTTATGGATTTTGTTTAGTGGGTCCCACCAAGCCTCAAAGAGACCTGCAGGGCAAGATACTTGCCCTGTCTCAGCAGCTCAGCTGTACACCACCACCTTTTGTGGTGGTTTGTGGCCACTACAGTGGTCCAAGGCAATTGTTTTTGGTTCCCCTCAACCCCCTCCTACCAGGGAACAATAATTGACCATTGGTTTGACTTTTAACCCAGTGGACCCCACTTAGTTTAAGACCCAAAGTCTGTCCCATAATCTGAGTGAAACTCAGATTTGCAAAGTGCTTATTTGGTTTGATACATCTTAATTGTGCTTATTTCTTGTTGTTCCTGGCTTATTTAAGTTTGTCAAGTTTGTTGGTACTCACTTTTACCATTGTGGACCCCACCCAAAGCCATTTGACCTTATTTGACCAAACAGTCAACCAAAGTCAACTGATAAGCCAAGGGGGTGCTTATAGCTTATTTATAAGCTAATTTCAAAAGTGTGTTTACAAAATTTCTTCATTTTCAGTTGTAGAACAAGTCTGTAAAAGAAAAATCCAAAAAATCCAAAGTTAAAATAAGTGATAGTTTCTATTTAATTCAACTTAATTTTAATTTTCATTTTTAGATTTTAATTAAGTAACTAGTGTTTTTATATTTTTATTAAATACCTTATATAGTTTAATTAATTAAATAGTATTTTAATCATTTTCATAATTTCATTTTCATTTTTAATTTTAAAGTTGGAAAAAGTGTCAAAAGCACCCCCTGTAGTTGTTAAATACCAAAATCCCACTTTTTCAGTCCGATTGCGTAAATCTGAATTGTGAATACGTGCATATATCTGTTATCTGATTTTTGTGAATATTATATCTGCGTACAAATACCAAAATAACAGTAGCAATATCATTCCCACATCATCTGGCTACTGTCCTCAGTGCCACTTTCTCATAAACGATTTCCAAAAACACCATTTCGATCTCGCTGGGACTTTAACGACCCGGGAAAACACTACACTATCACCGGAGTATTGATTCTAGGCTGTCTTTGACTTGTTGACCTTGGTCAATAATATCTGACGGTTCGGGCTCAATCAAAATTTGGCGCCGCTGCCGGGGAGGTTGTTGCGTGTTTTATAAAATCGTTTTAAGTTTAGTGGTTTTCAAAAACCCTCCTTGTACAAATTTCACACAAATTTGTAAAAAGTTTTTGTAAAAACATAATCATATCAAAAAAAAAAAAAAAAAAAAAAAAAAAAAAAAAAAAAAAAAAAAACGTTCATTAACACTTCTCCTAAAGTGTTGAAAACACCAAAAAAATTAAAAACAATCAAAAACAAACTGTGAAGTTAAATTACTTCGTGTTCTTTAAGATTACAACCTGAAACAGTTGGTTTAAGGTAAGTTCTGACATTAAATTGCGAACTGAAGAGGAATCCATTCTTTCCTCCCGCCAGCCTGCGAGTAATCTTAAAGGGACGATTTCGGTTAACGAATCAGTTCCAAAAATATTTCTCAAGTTTTCTGCACACACACCCATAAGCCTAAAGCAGTTTTTCAAAAATTAATTAATAAACCCATAATAAGTTCCCAAACTTAAGATTAAAACTTGCCTTTATATCCCTGTGAGTGGTGTACCTTTTTCAAAGAAGCCATTCACTTGTGATTGCTGGTTTAAGTTCACTGTGGTTTTGCCTCGATCTTGTTTTGAAAAATTGTTTTTAGTGCATGCGCACTCGGTCACAAACAAAACGTAAACATCAGAAAAACGTACACGAGCTACGTTCTGACACACAAGAACCAAAGACCGAAATGGCCGCTGGGCCACTACCACCTTTACCACCCCCTGACCCTCCCAGGGATGAGCCAGTTCCCGATCTCCGAACGATGGAGGAACTGTGCCAGCCTACCATGCAAGGGCGGGGTGGGCCTATTGCACCACTCACTATTGAGGCTGCGGACTTTGGCCTCAAGCACCACATGATCCAACAAGTCCAGAATTCGTGTCAATTTCACGGATTACCGGGTGACGATGCCAATAAGCATCTTGACAAATATCTCACGGTCACCCAAAGCATGAAACATCATGGTGTCACGGATGATGCCCTTCGGCTGTACCTCTTCCCCTATTCTCTTACTCATCATGCCACTGCATGGTTTGACCGACTTCCAAAGAATTCTATTCGAACCTTTGATGAAATGGTAACCAAGTTTTTAGCAAAATATTTTCCACCATTCATGGTTACCAAGTTACGAAATGATATCAGCAACTTCCGGCAACGTCCCGATGAGTCTCTTTTTGAGGCTTGGGAGCGTTATAAGCTAGCCATTGATCGATGTCCTAACCACAATATGTTGCAAGTCACCATCATAGATACCTTCTATAATGGTCTGACATTGAGGCACCGAGACATTCTCAATGCTGCTGCTGGTGGGACCTTTATGAAAAGGCGTCCCGAGGAGTGCTATGACTTAATCGAGAACATGACTGCCCATCATAACTTTTGGGATTCCTCTGCGGAGAGGGATGCGTCATGTCATTCAGTTACTCCCTCATCATCATCTCCTGAAATAATGGCTCTTACCAAAAAGATGGATGATATTTCTATGGCTGTGTTGAGAATAAGCCAAACGATGCAAAATCAGGCTCAAAATCAACAAGTGAAAGCCGTGGCCCGAAGTTGTGAAACTTGTGGGGGCCCTCATCTATATTCCGAGTGTCCAGCTACTGCTGACTTTCCTCCAGAGAACGTATATGCTGCTCACGGTTCCTACAATACGGGGGGTAATTCTTACCAACCGCAAGGGGACCGTAATCTCTTAAGCTATCATTCCAACAATTTTCTCGGACCTCCAGGTTTTAATCAAAATCAAAACCGTAACTCGAATCAGAATTTTAACCAAGGTCAAAACTCAAATTTCCAAAACCTGAATCAAAATCAAGGCCAGTTTAATCAAAACAATTTTCAAAATGGCAATCAAAACCAAGGTTTTCAAGGAAATTTTCAAAGAAACCAGAATCAAGGGAATTACAATCAGGGTAATTTCAATCAGAGAAACAATTTTCAGGGTAACAACAATCAAAATCAAGGGAATTTTCAAAACAACCGTGTTCAAAATCCTCCTGTTCAAAATCAAAACGTTGTTCAACCCTCGTCTTCCTCCAATGCTGAATTTAAACAATTCATGAAAGCACAAGAGGAAACGAATCAGTTATTGATCAAGACGATCTCTGAGCTTCAGAAGTCTTTAAATGATCGACCCTCGGGCCCGGGTACATTACCGAGCAACACGATCGCTAACCCGAGGGGCGATGTCAAAGCGATCACCACCCGAAGTGGGACATCTTACAATGGACCCTCGATTCCTTCTACCTCTTCTTCTCCTCCTAAGGTAGCGGAACGTGAACCTGAGGTCACTACGGACAAGGTACTTCCTACTAATAACGGAGGTATCAATAACGTCCACCCTCAAGTTGTCCCGGTCCCGGCTCGTAAGCCGAAAGTTGTATTTGATCCCCCTGTGAGTTCTGATGAAATCCCAAAGAATGATCCTAAGCCATCAATTCCATATCCTTCACGATTGAGTGAACAAAAGAACCGCGAGAAAGCTAACCATCAGATGGAAAAATTTTATCAAATTTTCCAAGAATTACACTTTGATATTAGCTTCGCGGACGCTCTTCTTCTCATGCCTAAATTTGCTTCAACAATAAAAAATCTGATAAGCAACAAAGAAAAACTTTGTGAGATGGCAAAAACTCCTCTTAATGAGCATTGCTCAGCAGTGCTCTTGAAAAAGCTTCCTGAAAAGCTTGGGGATCCCGGGAAATTTCTCATTCCTTGTATTTTCCCGGGGATGGTTGAATGCTTTGCCTTGGCCGATCTTGGCGCAAGCATTAACCTGATGCCTTACACAGTCTGGAAAAGACTCTCACTCCCTGCTCTCACTCCAACCTGCATGACACTCGAGCTTGCAGACCGTACTATATCCCGTCCTCTCGGCATTGCCGAAGATATCTTCGTGAAAGTAGGAAAGTTCCATTTTCCGGCAGATTTCGTGATTGTTGATTTCGATGCTGACCCACGAGTCCCTCTCATTCTCGGGAGGGGATTCTTAAGAACGGGTCGTGCTTTAATCGATGTATTCGAAGAAGAAATCAATCTACGTGTTGGTGGCGAGGCCATCACATTCAATCTTGATCAGACTTCAAGATACTCCTCCAACTATGACGCTGAAACGGTTAATCGAATTGACATCATCGATGTGGCGTCTGAGGAGTATTCTCAAGAGGTCCTTGGTTTCTCATCCAGTGGCAGTCTTTCTACTGACCCTATCATTTCCGACTCTTCCCCTTCCCTCACTCCGTTTGAGGGAGGTGACTTCCTTCTGGAGGAGCTCGAGGCTTTTCTTGCTCAGGATAGCTCAATCCCCGATGGGGTTGATGAAAACTATCTTGACCCGGAGGGGGACATTCTTCTCCTTGAAAGATTGTTAAATGACGATCCTTCACCCTCTCCGTTTCCACAAATACTTCATAAAGCGGAAGTCAAAAATGTTGAAATAACTGAAGACTTTCCCGAGGTTGAGCTCAAGGACTTACCTCTTCATCTAGAATATGCATTTCTGGAGGGTGATAATAAATTACCCGTCATTATTGCTAAAGACTTAAAAGATGAGGAAAAGGCTGCACTCCTAAAGGTTCTTAAGTCAAACAAGCAAGCAATTGCTTGGAAACTCTCCGACATTAAAGGCATAAGCCCGAACTTTTGTACTCATAAAATCTTAATGGAGGATGACTTTAAGCCAGCAGTGCAACAACAGAGAAGGGTAAATCCAAAAATCCACGAAGTTATCAAACAAGAGGTTCTAAAACTTCTTGATGCGGGATTGATTTACCCTATATCTGACAGTCCTTGGGTTAGCCCAATTCATTGTGTCCCTAAAAAGGGTGGCATTACCGTTGTCACCAATGAGGATAACGAGTTGATTCCAACTCGTTTGGTCACGGGTTGGCGAGTATGTATTGACTATCGAAAGTTAAATGAAGCCACCCGTAAAGACCATTTTCCTCTCCCTTTTATGGACCAGATGCTTGAAAGACTTGCGGGGAATGAATACTACTGCTTCCTCGATGGTTTTTCGGGTTACTTCCAAATCCCCATTGATCCCCAGGATCAAGAGAAGACTACCTTCACATGCCCCTACGGAACTTTTGCTTACAGACGTATGCCTTTCGGCTTATGTAATGCACCAGGCACGTTCCAGAGGTGCATGATGTCTATTTTTTCCGACATGATCGGGAAAACTATGGAGGTATTCATGGATGACTTTTCAGTCATCGGGGATTCATTTCAGACCTGTCTCTCCCACTTGGAACAAATGCTTAAACGTTGCAAAAAAACGAATTTGAGTCTCAACTGGGAGAAGAGTCACTTTATGGTTAAAGAGGGCATAGTCCTCGGCCATAAAATTTCAAAGAACGGGATTGAGGTTGACAAAGCCAAAATCGATGTCATTGCTAAATTACCTCATCCCACCACCGTAAAAGGTGTTAGGAGCTTTTTGGGTCATGCCGGCTTCTACCGTAGGTTTATCCAAGATTTTTCTAAGATTGCCCGGCCTATGACCCATCTCCTCGAGAAGGATGCTCCTTTCATCTTCTCTCCTGAGTGCATCGAAGCTTTTGAAAAATTAAAGAAAAAGCTTACCGAGGCACCGATTCTTGTTGCCCCCAATTGGGACCTACCTTTTGAGCTTATGTGCGATGCTAGTGATTTTGCCATAGGTGCGGTCTTGGGGCAACGAAAAGCAAAATACTTTCAGCCTATACACTACGCAAGTAAGACTATGACCGAGGCTCAAGGACATTACACCACCACTGAAAAAGAACTCCTAGCTGTGGTGTATGCCTTTGAGAAATTCCGGTCGTACTTGATCCTGACCAAATGTGTGGTGTATACGGATCACTCGGCTTTGAAGTACCTATTTGCAAAGCAAGATGCAAAGCCGAGGCTTCTCCGTTGGGTTCTCCTCCTTCAGGAATTTGATATCATTATTCGTGATAAAAAAGGAGCCGAGAACCTTGCTGCTGATCATCTCTCACGATTAGAAAACCCACATCAAGATGTGTCCGAGAAACAAGAAATAAATGAATCATTCCCTCTCGAGACACTCAGTGCGGTTACTTTTCGTGGTGACTGTACTACCCCATGGTTTGCCGACTTTGCAAATTATCGTGCGGGTAACTTCATCGTGAAGGGGATGACGTCCCAACAGAAAAACAAATTTTTTAAAGACGTCAAACATTATTTCTGGGACGACCCCTTCCTCTTCAAAATCTGTGCCGATCAAGTCATCAGGCGATGTGTATACGGACAGGAAGCCGCTGATATTCTAAAGGCTTGCCATGCTGGACCCACCGGGGGCCACCATAGTCCTAACTACACGGCCAAAAAGGTGTTTGATTCCGGTTTCTATTGGCCCACGATCTATAAGGATGCCCACGAGTTAGTCAAAACCTGTGATGCTTGTCAACGTCACGGGAATATTTCACAAAAGAACGAAATGCCACAAAATGCTATTCAAGTTTGTGAAATCTTTGACGTCTGGGGCATTGATTTTATGGGGCCATTCCCATCTTCTCGTGGAAACAAATACATACTCGTGGCTGTTGACTACTTGTCAAAATGGGTTGAGGCTAAAGCCTTGCCCACTAATGATGCCCGAGTAGTTGTGAAATTCTTGAAATCCCTCTTTGCTCGTTTTGGAACCCCACGTGCCATCATTAGTGATCGCGGTACTCACTTTTGCAATGATCAATTTGCAAAAGTCATGCTTAAGTACGGTGTTACTCATCGTCTTTCCACCGCATATCACCCCCAAACAAGTGGGCAGGTGGAGGTTTCCAACCGTGGTATTAAACGGATTCTTGAGAGGACAGTAGGAGAAAACCGTGCTTCCTTGTCGGATAAACTAGATGATGCACTCTGGGCCTTCCGTACGGCTTACAAAACACCCATTGGGTGTACTCCATACAAGCTTGTATACGGGAAGGCGTGTCATTTACCGATCGAGCTCGAGCACAAAGCCTACTGGGCCTTGAAACATGCTAACTACGACCTTCATAAAGCGGGTGATCACCGTAAGGTTCAACTCAATGAATTAAACGAACTTCGTGATCAAGCCTACGAGAACTCTTTGATCTACAAAGAAAAGACAAAGAAGATTCACGACTCTAAGATTAAGAACCGAGTTTTCAACGTCGGTGACAGAGTCCTTCTTTTCAACTCGAGATTAAAGATCTTCTCGGGGAAATTAAAAACCCGATGGACTGGACCATTCACTATTGCTAAAGTATATCCATACGGGACTGTTGAATTATCTCAACCCGAAGGTCCCAACTTCAAAGTGAATGGTCATAGATTGAAACATTATTTTGGAGAGGACATACCACCCATGGTTGTCCCAGATCTCCAAACTTTCCCCATGGACCAATGAATTCGGGGATCGAGTCAAGCTAGTGACTCGGTAAACAAAAATTAGCAACATATATGGGTTTTCACCCGTATTTTTGACTTCTTTCTACTTTCTACCACCCTAGTGTGGGGGAGTGGCCGTCCCCCACCATTTGAAATGTAAATATGTATATAAAGTTCTCAAAAAAAAAAAAAAAAAAACAAAAAAAAAAAAAAAAAAAAATGTATGTACAGATAAATAAAGTGAAAAATAAAATCCAAATTTCCACAGTTAGCATCGAATATTAGCTTTTTCCGTTCAGAGATTCGGCATAATAGCCGGGACTTTGAATATTGAGGACAATATTCAGTTCTAGTGTGGGGGGGGGGGGGGAATTCTTACGAATTTTATCACAAAACTTTCTAAGTACCCCCATATTTTTTTTGGCCTAAATTTTTCACTTTATTTCGAAATTTTTGTGGTAATCAGTCCGCCAAAGTCTAAATGACAAAGGGATTGGCTAGTCCAGGAGCAAACGGCTCTTGGTAAAGACATCTCAAACCCGTTGATGGCTGGCAATTTGCCAAAAATTGTATGGTTCCTCAGCTCCCTTGCATCCTCATAAGCAAATGAGTTGACTTGCCCACAAGATTATGGCTTGTGGTAAAGGCCGTGGAAAATCCATAATTGGTAATCAGCTCACCAAGATGTTGACTTAGTCCATCAAGATGCTGGCTAGTCCAGAAGCAAACGGCTTTTGGTAAAGACAAATCAAATCCGTTGACAGCTGGTGGTTTGCTCAAAATCACACGGTTATCAGGTGTGCCACAGTTCTTACACCTGGCTACTCCAGAAGTGATGGCTTTTGGTAAATAGATTCTCAAATCCATCAAGTTTTTCTCAAAAGATTGCTAGGGACTAGCAATGTTTTAGTGTGGGGGATTGATGAGTGTGTAAATACTCATCATTTTTACCATTTCTGAGCTGCCAAAACATCCAAAAACACTCAATAATGAATCAAAATAGTGAAAATATCCCAGGAAAGTGTTTTACATGTCTCAAATGCAAAAATACCAAAAACAGATGAAAAACGCATAAAGTTTGCATAATTGGCAGTTTCAGTCCCCCAACTTTCAAAAGTTGTCAAATCTAGTCCCTGGTCATTCTAAAAACTTGAAAAAGTCACCAAAGGCCCTTATAAATCAAAAAGTTACATAATTAGTCCTTTGGTGAAAAGTTTCACAAAATGTCAAGTTTAGTCCCTGAACTTTGAAAATTGTCAAAAATGGTCCCTGGGATATGAAAAACTTTGAGAAAAACAAATTTTGTCCTTGCACTAACCTTTTATGACAGGATTGGTCCTTGGTGGAAAGTTTGGTGAAAATTACACAAATGGTCCCTGAAGTTTGAAAGTTTGACGGTTTCAGTCCCTGGTGAAAATAAATCTGAAAAATCATCAAAGGACCTTTTACTATTCACAATGTGGCATTATACACCCTTGGAAACAAATTAGAAACATGCCAAGATCACACCCTCAACTTTCCCATAATTACAAAAATGGTCCTTGTGTGAAATAAACCAAACCGGATCCAAAATTAAACTACACCTACACCAAATCCAATCCAATACCTAAGCCTAGTCCACTCCATTTTATCTTGGGCCCAAAACACAACCAGTCCACACCTCAAGCCCATCCAACCCACCCCTTTAATAATATTAGCCCGGGTCAAATGTTTGACTGGTCAAAACCAGTCAAACTTCCCCAATACCGCCTTCTCCCTTCTCCCTCAGCCAAGCCTCAATACCACCAATCCACCCTGGTTTTGCAGCCACCACCCCACCACTTGCAGCTTAATCATCACACACCCACACCTCCCTACACCTACCTCACATCACATTAAATGCTTCTCTCCCAGTGCACTCAATCAGAGAACAAATTGCAAAATCTCATTTTGGCGCCAAAACACGTGGCGCCTTGTTAGTGGACCAAAGCTTGAAGAAAAAGGTGGGATATGACCAGAGATGCTCAGGGAACCCTAATTGGAGACTATAAAAGGAAAAGAGTGCAAGATGAAGAGGTGTCTAGTTTTTTAGCTTAAATTGTAATCGTATAAGTCTTTTTAGTAATTGTAGTGTAGTAAAAAGCTTTTAAGCAGTTGTAAAAGTTAATTCAGTGTATTATTCATCTTTTTAAATTAATATAAGCAAGTTTATTCCACTTAATTAGTTTATGCAAGTTTCAAATGTCTTAGATTAATCTGAGTCCTAGGCTGCTAGTATTGAGTGTGAATTATGGACTGAGTTAAGATCATATAAGCTCCAATAAGCTTATCAAAGCTTTAGAGATTCTGAAATTCAGTATAATAGAAGAAAACTAAAAAAATCACAAGAAGTCAACTATGGTCAACTGTGTTGTTTGATTGTTGTTTTCAGGTTAAAGAAGGATTGGAGATCAAGCAAGGGGCTTAATTTGGCCTATCTAAAGATAGGCTTCTGTGGAGAAGCCCCTTGTTCAGCTAGGGGTTTGTTTGTAAGCTTTTAATCATTTAAATTTCCACTAAATACCTAGTTTAGTTTCTAGTTATCTGTTTGCTATTATCTGTTAATCTGTGTTAATTTGTGTTGTTTGTGTATTGTTTAAGTAGTTTGTAGCTTGGTAATCATAGCTTGTTTTATAAAGTAATTAGTTATTGAAAATTAGAGATTTAACTGTCTCATTGGCTTTAGTGTTCAATTTTGCATAAGTATTGTGATAATCTGATTTCTAAGCACTCAAACCAGTTAATCTAAGTCATAATTGTTGTTTGGAATTAAGCTTGCACCTGCTAGAGACTATATGCCTTGAAAATCTTTAAACAGTCCACAAAAAGTAGTGTTTGGATTAACTGATTGCTTGGTGTTATGCTTAGTTGTTGTCATAACTTTTGGTTTCTGCATGCTACATTAGTATAAATAAGATCATATAGGGTATAAAAACAGTAGCTATAAGTTCAAAAAGTCAAATTGAGCCTTAAACTCTCTTAATCAGCTAGCTGTTAGATTTTAATGGTAGTGATTAATCATATAGGTGTATAAATGGTTCATGTAGCTTACTTTGGTTCCACTTTAGCTTAAATAATCTTATTCAGCTCAAAAATTGGATTCAAATCTCATTTAAGTCAACATACCAAGTTTTCCTAAAAAGTCAATTGTGCATTGTCAGATTTTGATCAAACTTTGGAGGTCTGTAACTTGTTTGGTATAAAGTTTTAGGGTCTGAGATTTTACAAGATTAATCTTTACCACCTTGTTGATTTTTAAGATTTTTTCCAGATTTTATGGATTTTGTTTAGTGGGTCCCACCAAGCCTCAAAGAGACCTGCAGGGCAAGATACTTGCCCTGTCTCAGCAGCTCAGCTGTACACCACCACCTTTTGTGTTGGTTTGTGGCCACTACAGTGGTCCAAGGCAATTGTTTTTGGTTCCCCTCAACCCCCTCCTACCAGGGAACAATAATTGACCATTGGTTTGACTTTTAACCCAGTGGACCCCACTTAGTTTAAGACCCAAAGTCTGTCCCATAATCTGAGTGAAACTCAGATTTGCAAAGTGCTTATTTGGTTTGATACATCTTAATTGTGCTTATTTCTTGTTGTTCCTGGCTTATTTAAGTTTGTCAAGTTTGTTGGTACTCACTTTTACCATTGTGGACCCCACCCAAAGCCATTTGACCTTATTTGACCAAACAGTCAACCAAAGTCAACTGATAAGCCAAGGGGGTGCTTATAGCTTATTTATAAGCTAATTTCAAAAGTGTGTTTACAAAAGTTCTTCATTTTCAGTAGTAGAACAAGTCTGTAAAAGAAAAATCCAAAAAATCCAAAGTTAAAATAAGTGATAGTTTCTATTTAATTCAACTTAATTTTAATTTTCATTTTTAGATTTTAATTAAGTAACTAGTGTTTTTATATTTTTATTAAATACCTTATATAGTAAAGTAATTTTGGTAAAATTTTCAGATTTTTATATTACCATTTAGTATTTATTAGATTTAATTTTAGATTTCTTTATTATTAATTAATATTAAGTAATAAATATCATATTTAGTTTTTATAAGGTTAAACTTAGTTTTTATATTTTTCCTAGCTCTAATATAGTATATTAGATTTTTAGAAAATATATTTTTGAATTCTACTGTTCATTTTCTATTTTTTAAAATAGACTTAAGTTAATTAAAAGGTAAATAATTAGTGGTTTAATCTTAAAACATAATTTTTAGAGTTTTGATAATTTTGTAGGATTCCTGTGATGGTTAAGTAATTTTATAAATTTTCTTGTAATCTTCTAAGTTAATTTAGTATTAATATTAATTAAAAGTAGTTTAATTAAGTTAAATAGTTTTTAGTTAATAACAAAACCACAAAAAGACAAAAATATTTATTGTTATTTTTTATACTTTCTTCAAGTTCTAATTTAAGTTTAGAAATTATTTTTGCAACTTTTTAGTTTAATTTGTAATAGTTATAATTTTTAGTTAAATTAAATTAGATTTTAATTTAGATTTTAAATAGTTTAATTAATTAAATAATATTTAAATAGTATTTTAATCATTTTCATAATTTCATTTTCATTTTTAATTTTAAAGTTTGAAAAAGTGTCAAAAGCACCCCCTGTAGTTGTTAAATACCAAAATCCCACTTTTTCAGTCCGATTGCGTAAATCTGAATTGTGAATACGTGCATATATCTGTTATCTGATTTTTGTGAATATTATATCTGCGTACAAATACCAAAATAACAGTAGCAATATCATTCCCACATCATCTGGCTACTGTCCTCAGTGCCACTTTCTCATAAACGATTTCCAAAAACACTATTTCGATCTCGCTGGGACTTTAACGACCCGGAAAAACACTACATTATCACCGGAGTATTGATTCTAGGCTGTCTTTGACTTGTTGACCTTGGTCAATAATATCTGACGGTTCGGGCTCAATCAGGAAATTAAATGTCTTTAACAACCCATTTCCATAGCTATCGATGTCTTTAATTGACTTGTAACAACCCATTGTACATATCATGCTTTCAATGCACTCAAATAAATGTCTTTAATTAAAAACGTATAACCGCTAAAAATCACTAATAATTATTAAAAATACGTAACAGCAGCCACCATATAAATCCACACAAAATCTCATATCTCACACACAAATATTATTATTTTTTAATTATTTGTGATGAAAATCATTGTTCATATATAGCAAAAATAGTAAAACAATCTTCATTGATCCAAAGGAAAAGAAAAATGAAATGACACGACATCAATCAACACACAACAACTACAACAACCTACAAATTGTCATATTACCCATCTCAAATTAACAACATATCAACAACTACACCCTCACAACCTCAAACACATCTACAACACAACCTTCAAGACTCGAAGACAAGGAAAAGAACTAAGATCTCAGTGTGTTCATCTCAAATGTCAAACGATCTTTTTAGATCTACCACACACTCATCATGGATCTTTACAAAGAACGAAACTTAAAAGAAAATCAAAGATCAATTCTTTACAAAAAAAGATTGTTACAATCTTAACGAAGAAAACACATCATAGATCTTAAGCACCGAAAAACAAACACATACGACACCTTACCTTACACCTTCTTATTTCAGATCTTAAAGGATTTTAACAAAATGAAATCAAACAAAATTTGTTTGGTGCTCGGTTCTCGAAGGGCAGTAAGAAATCAAAAAGGATTACTTATATTTTTTTGCTTATGTGATTGAAGGATATGGAAAAGATTTGGTTTTGGTTCGTATGTTTGAAAAAAAAAGTATATAAAGATAGGGATTGTGTTGTCCGGTTTTTGATTTGAGCTGCTGCAAGGGACGACTTTATTTTGCTATGAGAAAATTTAGGATAGTGAAATGTGGATTAGGGTTGGTAGTGCCAGTATATAAAATTATTATTTAAGGTTAATATAAGGACCGGGTATGTAGTTTGTGGATTAAGAAAACTTGGGCTTTCATCCCATTTTTGGGCTTGCTAATTAAGGATTTAAATTGTTAATGGGATGGTATCCAATTTTAAGAGTGCTGCAAATTCTTTTTTGTGCCGAATTGTTGTATCCAAATTTTGCATAAGTTGGTTTTTAAGGATTAATTTTAACTTAATTTTGGACTATGGTTGGTTTTGGACTTGCTAATTTTTTACGAGGTTGATTATTTCACATGGTTAAGTTTTAACTTAATAACTGGAAAAAAAATTATCATGCATTGTAGAATGAAAAACATAGTTCCTTGTTAAATAGTTAAAGTTTATTGACATTAATTTCCGTACATTTATTGTAAAAAAATGTAATAGTTTAAAATACGTAGCTCATCGGAAATCAAAATACGTAAAGTTATTGTTTGAAAAAACATACAAATGAAAAATATTTGTTCGCCACAAAATTTAGTCATATAGTACCCGCCGCCGCATTGCGCGGGTACCATGCTAGTTTTGCTACAAAGAATATTGCTAATGTATCGTGGGAATTTGATAGCAAAAACATGTATAAATTAAGAGCTATAAAAAATCCCCCACTTGATTTCTACTTGTCCCCAAGTAGATGTCTCACCTCTCACACCCTGTCACCAATCAAGTTCCAACACATACCCCATTTATGTTTACATATCTCTACAAGAAAAGATTGTGTTATTTTTAATATATTACTCCATTATTATTATTCTATTAAAGGTATTAAAATCTTTCTAGAGTGTATTCTTTAAACTTAATTGCTATGCTTGTAACCTTATTACTGTTGTCATTACGCAAAAATGGGAGTGAATAGGAATTTCCCAAACACGATTCAGCCATTCAGAAAGAGACACATGACCCATTACAACTATAGTACCTTTGTCTTACCTCTCACAACCTGTCACCAATCAAAATCCAACATACCCCCTTCATGTTTGCGTATCTCTGTAGGAAAAGATTGTGTTATTTTTAATTTACTCCATTATTATTATTATATTAAAGGTATTAAAATCTTCCTAGATTGTGTTCTTAAATTTTAATTGCTATGCTTGTAACCTTATTACTATTGTCATTATGCAAAAATGGGAGTGAATAGGAATTTCCTAAACACGATTCAGCTATTCAGAAAGTGACACATGGCCCATTACAACTATAGTACCGTTGTCTCACCTCTCACACCCTGTCGCCAATCAAAATCTAACACATACCTTCTTCATGTTTGCATATCTCTGCAAGAAAAGATTGTGTTATTTTTAATATATTACTCCATTATTATTATTCTATTAAAGGTATTAAAATCTTTATAGAGTGTGTTCTTTAAACTTAATTGCTATGTTTGTAACCTAATTACTGTTGTCGTTATGCAAAAACAGACGTGAATAGGAATTTTCCAAACACGATTCAGCCATTTAGAAAGTGACACACGGCCCATTACAACTATAGTACCTTTGTCTCACCTCTCACACCCTGTCACCAATCAAAATCCAACACATACCCCCTTCATGTTTGCATATCTCTGCAAGAAAAGATTGTGTTATTTTCAGACGGCATTAATTGACAAGCATCATGAGTCCCAATGGGGCGGGGAAGCTGGCAGTTTCCGGTCAAAGTCTCTACGGCCTTTTCATGCTCCTCTATTAGATTATTATTATTATTCTATTAAAAGTATTAAAAATCTTTCTAGAGTGTATTCTTTAAACTTAATTGCTATGTGTAGAAACAGGAAGGGGGGTTGAATTGTTTCACCGTTTTAATTACGTTTTAAAACAAACTTTTAGTTTCTTTTCGAAAATCCGTTTGATTCAATAGTTATGTGATATCTATCTAATGTATATGAACCACAATAGTAATATGTAAAGTAAAGACAAGAGATAAGGAAGAACACAACCAAACCGAGACGTGGAGATTTATAGTGGTTCGGCACGAAGCTCACTCTTCGCCCTACTCTACTCCTCGAGTACCACACTCGAGAGTTTGTAATTACTATGTCAACATACTCCTTTTAGGATGAGCAAACCATACACTAAAGCTTACATCAATTTAACGACACTAAGCGTAATGTCAAGTCCTAATCCAAGCTAGAACCAATCTTCACAAAGCCCACGTGGCTACACGAACAAGCACTCTTGTCCACTTGGATTTACACACAATTCAAGTCTTCATACGGACGATCACCCCGTCCACTTGAATCTTTACCCATTCCAAGTCTTCACGGACCTTCACCTAGTCCTAGTCTTCACGCACGGACTCACACCAAGTCCAAGTCTTCACACACGCCGACACACGAACTAACACAAAGTACTAATCTAGATACACCACCTCACGGATTTACACTTTGTCCGTATTTATCCTAACACACCTAATCACGACTCACACACAAGTCGGATATACAAATTTACAATATACACAAAAGAGAGAGTGTGGGGGAAGAAGAGAATCGTAACACAAGTTACATTTGTGTGTGATGACTCTAACACTTCGTTGACAAATACGAGTGTTCTTCTCTTGTACTTTGATATAGAGGGTAACGGGATCACTTATAAACACATAACGACACGTTGTAGTGTTCAAAGAAAGGAGGAAGAAAGAACAGAATGTTTAGTGCAAAGAGGCTTATTTTTCTAAGTGAAACAGTGTAGTATTTATAGGCACCAGGAGGAGCGGGGGACAGTCCCTTAATGTTGGATGGTCCTTGGTATGTGTATTTTCACATACCTTTTATATATAAAAAATGGACCAAAATAACCAAAAACTGATAAAAAATACCATATATATGCTTGTTTTTGTGTTTGTGCATGTGCAGGTAACATATATGAGAAAAAGACAAAACGGACAAAATCGAGAACAGGAATGGAAAGAGTGTGAAAAGCCGAGGCTGGGGATGCATTTCAACTTTTTGATCAAGCTTTAACCCTAAAATACCAACTTAACCCTAATATCGAATTCCATTTCACGAAAAGTCCCTAAAAACATTTTGCACTTTTAGTCCTATTTCTGCAAAGTTAGTCCTAAAAACTAACTTTGTTAAATCCTACTAATAACAAATCTAGTCCAACCAATTATAACAAAGCCCAAGTCTACACATAAAACCTGACCAGCCCATCCCTTTAACCCGGTCAAACCATCAAATAAACCCCGGTCAACACAATCAAAAAAGGGCGCGTATAACTTTTACTGTTCACCATCCTTCTTCCTTTTATCAGACCTTAGCTTGCACCTTAATAACCTCATCATTGGATCCTAACCACCTTTTGGAAGCTCTGACACATCAAATGGAATGACACATTGGCTAATTAGAGGCCTATGATTGGTTTAAATGCGTCACAAGCATGATCTAAGGGCTGATAATCAGAGTTCTGAGAGAGGAATGATCAAAGGGTTGTGATAGAAGATCTTGAAGCTTCCTTGGAAATTATAGGCTCCTCACCTCAGCTCCTATAAATAGGCCCCTCACTCACACATTAGAGTCTTAATATAAGTTTTTATTAGTTTTTCGTCTAGCTTTTAGCTTATTGTATTAGCTTTTTATTACTGTCATTTCCTTTCAAAGCATTGTAATTTTTAAAGGTTTTAATAAAATTTCATTTACTTTAAATCATTTACTTAATGCTTCTATTATGTTTTCCCATTGTTTAATAAAATTCCATTTACAAATATATAGAGACTTTTAAATCATGACACCGAACCTTGACGAGTTTAATAAGGGAGGTGATTCGCACACCAACTTTTTTTTTCTTGCACCACATTCTGTGCATTACAGTGTTGTACTATGTACTCTCTGTGCATTTCGGTGTTGTACAAAATGGTGTATTTATAAAAAAAATTGGTGTGCGAATCAATCCCCGTTTAATAATGCCCAAAAAAGGTAAGATTTGCCATTTACCACGTATCTCTCAATATTATGTGGCCATTGAAAATGAGCGCTACTCACCTGGTCAGGCTTGTCAAGCCAAATATGCATATTCATAATATTAGCGTTCACACATAATTGACGGTTCATGAAATTAGGGATTTAATTGGCAAGAAGTACTCAATGTCTATAATCATGTAATCGGGTCAAGCATACCAAAAACTACTTGTATTCAGTTTGTAAAACTAGCATGTATTCCCCTCGCAAGGTTTATAAAACGTTTAAATAAGTAAAGGCGAGGCTATGAACTCACCGAATGCAAAGTGAACGATCGAGAGTGGTAGTGAAGAATAGACCACAATATTTTACGAGCAACCTAATATATATATATATATATATATATATATATATATATATATATATATATATATATATATATATATATATATATATATATATATATATATATATATATATATATATATATATATACACGTGTCTTATTTTAAAAATATTGGTGCAATTATGCTTGGTAGTTCCGAACACAAAAATTAAACAAGGTTTTTTTTTTTTTTTTTTTTTTTTTTTTTTTTTTTTTTTTTCAACTAAACGCACCCTTAAGTTGTTTGTAATTATTTAACCTACATCTTATGCAAATTATCACTACAAGAATAACATTATAATCAAATAAAAATAAAAAACACAGTTCAAATGAAAATGAAAAATTACCTTGCTGCGATTATCTGAAAATAAGCAAGTGACTCTTCCATTGGATTTTAGGTTACGTTGTAACGAGCTCCAACTAATATTATTATTGTTATTGTTATGGCTTCTTGTTAATTGAGGGCGGCTGAGACTTAATTGAGATGAAATTTTTGTTGAAGTTGTTGTTGGATGACTATTTATGCTTAGAATTTGCGCCATTTATATTAACAAAATTGAATTCAGTGTGGTGGTTTTAAATCATCACTGTGTATAATATAAGAAAACTGGAAACTTTTCTTCTTGACTGATGAGGTTTGTTATTAGGAGGAGCATATGGATTGCTTTATCTTATTACTAGTTATAAGTCCCGTGTGCACGGCGGGTTCACACATAAATCAAATTTATTTTAAAATTTTGGTTTGCTATATAAACATACAAGAATTTACTCATGAAAATTGTGATATAAGTACAACTAATAAATATGCATGAGCTTGTCATTATGTATTACAGAGTAATATCTAGGGTTGCGATCGGTTAAAAAGAATCAAAAATTGCAAAGTCTAAAAAGCCATACAAGTTCTTACATGTGTCCCACCATATTCCCTCCCTCTTTTTCTATTAAATATTCGATCAAAGGGCATTATGATAATTTGACCCGTTTTTTAAATTCTACCCTAAACTTCAAACGTAAATAAATTTCAAATGACAAACTTTTACAAAAAACCGATTTGACCATAGTTTTTAAAATTCAATTCTCTTTAATTTGGTATGCATTTTGATATATGAATCGCAAATTTTTTTTTTAACTTTTTAAGCGAGTGTTGATTTTCTTGAAATTTTCGTTATTTTCGGTTCTAATTTTATCTAGTTTAAAGGCCGAATTTTGCAAAATTTAAAACACTAAAGTTGTAGATTTTTGGCCATTTTTAACTCAGAAATTTGAATCACTCAAATCCAATATGATATTAGTGAGATATCGCACGTTAAAGATGATGTCTTAGACATATTTAGTGCACACAAAGTGTTTGATAAAATGCCTAAAAGAGATTTTTCTTATAAAAGTACATTTAAATGCACTAATTGATGTACCACAATACATCTTTTGTTATTTTTAGCTTTTATTGACTGATGAACAAACAATATTGATGAACCATTATTTTGATTGACGAACAATGTCTTATATTTATGAACCACTATTTTTATTGATGAACCATTTTATTTAATTGATGAACCATTATTTTAATTGACGAACAATATCTTCTATTGATGAACAATATTTTTTATTGATGAACCTTTATTTTAGTTGATGAACAATGTCTTTTATTGATAAACCATTATTTTAATTGACTGTCTTATATTGATGAACCAATATTTTTATTTATGAACCATTTTTTTTAATTGATGAACTATTATTTTAATGGATGAACAATGTCTTTTACTGATGAATCATTATTTTAATTGACGAACAATTTCTTCTATTGATGAACTATTATTTTAATTGACGAACAATATCTTCTATTGATGAACCATTTTTTTTATTGATGAACCTTTATTTTAATTGATGAACAATGTCTTTGATTGATGAACCATTATTTTAATTGACGAACAATGTCTTATATTGATGAATCATTATTTTAATTAACGAACAATGTCTTCTATTGATGAATGATGAGGCAAAAAATGATCCGTTTTTAGGGGGTCATTTAAGCACGGAATTGAATTTATTTGATCAAATATTGCCCTAAATCGTTCCTTTTGTGATTTTAGGTACTTTTGGAGTGAATTCTGGAAAAGGAAGCATTTTGGACGTTTTTGGAGCATAAAAGTGAAGAAAACGGCAAAGTCTTAATTTTCCTTGCTGGGAACAGTACCTGACGGCGTCACAAGGTTCTACATGACGGCGTCAAGAGTAAAACAAGAGGTAAAGTGGATAAAGTCCGTGACGGTCCAAAGAGTTTTACACTAAGGGCATGACGGCGTCACCATAGGCCGTCATGGTCCAATTGCATGTGAAGGCCCAGAGTAACTTTGCATATAACGGCGTCAAATCTGGATCTAGGCAATCCGATATTACTATGGGCGGCGAGTTGACGGCGTCAGACATTTTTTCTTGACGCCGTCACGATAGAAAATCTATATGTAGTTTTGCAATTTTCATTCATTAAGATATAACTTTAGAGGGATAACTTGGAGAAACCTTAGCACGAATTTTACTGTTCTTTAAAGGGTTTTTACCCTTTGAAACCTTTCATGTTCAATTAAGATAAATATCCTTTCAATTCATTCAATATGTCTATGTGTTGTTTGAATATATCTTACGCTTGTCTTGAATTTAACATGCTAGGCTAGATCTCTTGTGTGTTTGCTTAGATGTAATGAAACCTAGATGTTGATTATGGGTTGATTGTTTGTTTATAGTTGTTACGGATGAATGATTTCGATGTTAGGCTTAAGAAAACTGGCAGACTTCCATAAGGTAACATGCTTGAACGTCTTAAGAAACATGAACCAATGCGTACTAGGTTATTATGGTTGTATTTAATGCATGAGCGAATTCTAATGATCCCATGTTAGGAGCTTCTTGCAGGCTCGACATAAGAGTGAAGTAGGAGCTTATAGAGTTGGGGAAGTACGTACGCCACCCCACGAATGGTATTAAGGAATATAACCCGTCATCCACGCAATTGTAACAGACTATCAACCTGTAAAAGATATCTAGGGAGTAATGAAATCTAAGTAAACACAATTCTCCCTATTATTGTTCACACCACTAGTTTAATTAGCTTTATTTTCATTTCTGTTATTTTATTTTGATTGCATTTTTTAGTTATTAGGTTAGTTGACTAGCAACTAATTCTGCCCACTCCTTCCAAAAAACAAGATTTTTAATTGCTTTTATAAAAATATAAAAATACAAAAAGAATCATCCCTCACCTCTAGACCTAGTTTTTAGGCTTTCTAATCCTAGCGACACTATTCCTGAGTTGAACGATCAATCTCCCGGTACTTGTCACTATACTATACTACAACGATCAGGTACACTGCCTGGTGGGGGTTGTAAGCTTTTCGAGATCCCTCGAGAGGTAAAGCCTGGTGCAATTCCCACGCATCAAGTTTTTGGCGCCGCAGCCCAGGGAATTGTTATTGTCTAGGTTAGAATTTCTTTTTATTAGGTCTACTTGCTAGATTCCTTTCTAGTAAGATTTTATTTTTATTTTTAGGTTTTCTTTAGTCTATCTATTTCTTCGTGTCTTTGTTCGTAACCTTTACCATCCGACATCATGGAAGGTGGTAACATCTTTGAACCCATCAAACCACCACAACAAACCACCCAGAAAACCCACCACTAGCAAACCAACCTCTTAGGCCCCGAACCCTATGAGAGTATTCCTGTCCTAGCCACCACGGCTATCGAAATACTATTGAGCTCACCCAAGGAGCCAATGTGTCCCCCTTGCGATCCGACACCATCCGGTTGGTGCAAAGCAGATGTGCATTCCATGGACTTCGTTCCGAAGATCCTAATCAACATCTCAAGGATTTCCTTAAAATCGTTGATTCTATAGACCTTGATGTTACAACTAGAGATTCAACCCGATTACGCCTATTCCAATTCTCTCTACATGATCAAGCTAGTCAATGGCTTGAACATTTACCCGCGGGATTCATCACCTCATGGGATGATCTCACCACTCAGTTCCTTGCTCAATTTTTCCCACCGGGGAGAACTAACAAGCTTAGAAATGATATCTTGATGTTCCAACAACGTCAAGGTGAAACTCTATATGAAGCATGGACTCGTTTCAAGGACTTACTCCAAAAAGTCCCTCATCATGGCATAGATCTTTGGCTCCAAGTCCAAATCTTCTATGACCATATCGATCTCTCCACAAGGCGAACTATTGACCAATCGACCGGTGGCAAGCTACGTGATCTAAGTGCGGAAGAATCATGAGAACTCATAGAAGATCTTGCTCTCTATGACAACGAAAGTTGGAATGATCCCCGTGATTTGAACAAAACGGTCAAGGCAATATCTTTGCCTTCGAACAATTCTAGCACTCCCGACCGTAGGATCATGGAACTTGAGGACCAAGTCAAGTTTCTCATGAAATCTTACGAAGCTCCCAAGCCTTCAAGCCAAGTGAACAAAATCACTTCTTCATGCAAATTATGTAGTGGTCCCCATGACACTCGTGATTGCGTGGAACTCCCCGGAATAGCTTTTGCGGACTACGCATCATCGCGTACCGACGAAGCGGGAGACAAGTGGTACACTTTCAAACCCGAGCCAAACCCTTATGGTGATTCCTACAATCCTTCTTGGAAAAATCACCCGAACCTTAGGTGGAAACAAAACCAAAACAATTATTCCAATCCGCCTAATCGTTACCAACCAAACGATCCACCCTCCAACTGTACTTTCAACAACAATCCTTCTAATAACTATGGTAGTACCAATAATCTTGAAGGGTTGATGTCCAAGTTTATGGCATCTCAAGAAGCTCGCATAGGTAAGTTTGAAACCGAATTCAGTCAACAACAAACGAAGATGACCAATAATATTGACAACTTGTTGAAAGCCCTCAACAACCAAGCGCTAACTACACCTAGAAAGGACACTAGGGACGCCAATAGCGGAATCCAAATTAAGGAACCCTCGTCATCCAAACACATCCACTTTGTCAATGTTGTCACTATTAAGCCAAAAGATAAAGATATAGAAGAAAGTGACAAGGATGAAGTTGGAATAGAAACCGAGACTAGGGATGAAATTAAGGAAGTTGAGGTTGATAAGGAAGAAAAGTTAGAAGAATACTTTGATAAGTTGCCCACCAAGGAAGAACAGGAATATCACAAGGATTTATTCGATGATCGCGAGACACCATATGTCCTTGGTTCACCCCTTATTAAAGTAGGTGATCCCTCTAACATCAACATACCATGCAACATTGGGCATATGCATGTATGGAAAGCTTATATCGATCCTAGGTCTCCTATAAACATCATGACTAGGACTTATTATAATTGGGTAATGAAGAAGCCACTTGGTTATAGGATGATGCTCCGTAAGAATTTGATAAGTAATTTTGTTGGAAGAGTGAAAGGATTGCATGTAATTGTAAGAAACTTCAATTATGTGACCGACTTTGTGATAGTGGAGGATACTCGTCCGGTGATAGATGATTGCCTAAGTCAAGTAGTGTTCGGAAAACCGTTTGTTGAGGCCTCTAAGATGAGTTATGATCCCACCCTAGGGATAGTTAGATTCAAGGAAGAGAATGATGAGATTGCTTACCAAATGCCCTATAATATTGAACAATACCGCCTCCTATCAAACATAGAAAAGGAACACAAACAAGCGGTTTACTATAGGAATGATGAGGATAGACGTAGAGGAGTAGAATATGTTATGAATAAGATACTTGGTTTCTACAAAGAATGCTTGCAACTAGGTCCGGAATACAAAACTAATATAGGAGATGACCTAGAGAATGAAACCAACGATGAGGTCACGTAATAGCCCATGACTTTGAGTCTAGCTACAAGACTCATAAATAAAGAAAAGCGCTTCTTGGGAGGCAACCCATGCTTTGTGTGATTTCTATTTGTTTGATTGTTATTTGTTTCCGTATGCATGCTTTATTTTTGTTGTTGGTAGATCATGTTTCAAACTAAAATGGTGAAAATATTTTATTTTGTTGTTTAACTTCGTCCTAACTTCATACAAAGGTATTTCGTAAAAGATAAGTGTAAGGGGAAACCCCAAATTTGTTTCTAAGAACGATATTGATCATGATTCTCCACAATATTAAATAGACATGTATATTCGTATTTGTTAGAGTCAAATGCTTGTATCGAGTCATAATGATGTTTTGCAGGATTTTCCAGGAAGTAGGACATAAGTTTTTCTAGAAATTTTCCGAAAACTTAACATAAAGATTTCTGCAGGTCACTTCTGACGGCGTCATGTGTAAAATTCTGGAAATTTTGCTAGTTTTGTTTTTCTAACGGAGTCTTAAAATTTTTGTTAATTCTTTAGTTTTATAAACTCCAGGAAATCTGCAAACATTCATTCCACAAGCATTATATCTTACATTGCTTTCTAGGATTTGTTAGTGTATATAGATTAACGCCGATTTTACGCGAGGTTGCCTTGTTTGTTTTCTCAGGTTTAACAGGTTACATATGACAAGAAGATGATTTATTTTCTGGAAGGGAAGCTTTGATTGTTCATTTTCTTTGAGGAAGATCTAACCTTGTTACCACACTATCCACACCGAACGAATCAGGGGAGTATTTGCTTTCATTCTTTTACCTGTTTCACTTTTACATTCTTTAATTGAACATTGGGGACAATGTTCATCCTAAGTGTAAGGGGAGGGTAAATGATGATACCTTATAGGATACAATTGCACTTGAGTTTGTTTGTTTGACGGTAGGTGTGTAATAAAACTAAGAGAAATACTTGTTAGTGTAATTTTAGCGCAAAATTAAAATTTTTTTTACAGCATTTAGGAGTGAAACTTTAACCTTAGCAAGCGTCTCATAGATAGGAGATTGTATGACTAGCATAAAACCGTACTATTCAGAAAAATTTTCCACCCAAATATGTGAGGTTCGCCTTTAGATTTGATAGGAAAAGCATTTACTATTAGTGCTTATGAGTATACCGGTAGCATTTAGATTCTAGAACTTGCGTTAGTGATGCATCCCGAGACCGCTAGTGAGACTACATTCGTGTAGTAGGATTTACTACACGATAAGAGGCATTAGAATCACCCTTGTGTTAAAGCCGTATCATAATTACTTGACCATTTAAGTCATATTACTTGGTTATTAAAGTCAATTAATTTTTCCCACACCTTAGCGTTGTACTCATTTTTAGTACACGAAACCCCTAGTACACCCATCCGAGCCTATCTTTTCGTTTCTAACTTTAAGCGTCTTACTTAAAGGAAGAATTTGTTACAACCCACTTAAATGTACATGTCACACCCCCAGAATCGGGTCCAGTGGAAGCATACATGTAGCTGGGGTGTAACTCAATTGGTATCTTAACACAAGTTCAAAAATGGTTTTCACTTCAATCATTTAGAATAAAACCGTTTAACCAAAAGTATTGGATTTACATCGTTAAAAGTAGTGTGGAAGTAGGCCCTTAAAATAGTTTAAACGGTCCTCATATGAATAATCAGAGTCTTCTATGACCATGCCATGCCCTGCCAAAACCTCCAATAGCGTACCATTGCTTAATACCTGAAAATACATGCTAAAGTGTCAACACAAGGTTGGTGAGTTCATAGAGTTTAGTGAACAAGTATGTGATGCATATGAATGAATATTTTCCCAGCAAAGGCATCGTAAATCCACTCAGTTACAAGTCCCGCCATAAGAGACTCGTAACATGTGTGTTTACGACCCACTGCCAAATATGATATAGTTTATGTGAACAAAAGTAATACTTGTATCTAGATTCAAAGATAAATATAGCAAAACTGCTATATAAATAATTTTAACAATGAGGTTATATAAACAACTCTGGCAATGAGGCCATATAAGCAATTTTTGACAATGCTGACAATGTTGCTAGATAAACAACTATGACAATGAGGTCATGTGAATAAGTCTGACAATGTCGCCAGATAAACAATTGCGACAATGAGGTCATATATACAATACTGACAAATCACATGAAATACAGGTAATCAAACATACCAATGAAATGCAGATAATCAAACATACCAATGAAATGTAGGTAATCAACCATGTAAAGCGAGTAATGCTTTTAAGTAAAACGAGCATGTATTCTCCCCCAAAGAGTTTACAAAACAATTAAAAGAGTAGGGGCTATGACTCACCTGGTGCGATAGCTACGATGACCAAAGTGAATACACAGAAATGAGGCACGATCTCTAACCGCAACCTAATATGAATGATATGATCTAATGTAAGAAATGAAATGATGCAACACATGCAAATACGTATGTTATCGATACCACTCGTAAATTTAAAAATAATGTTTATCATCGAAAAATACATTTTTGATGTCTCGTTAAGTTAATAAACACTTTCTATGTAAATACGTTGGAACGGTACTCCACGATCCTCGTTTGGTATTTTATCGGTAAATATAGTATTTTCGTCGTAAAATGACACTTTTCATAACTTGAAAATATGACCAAAATGGTCTTGCAAAACTAGTCGCGAAATAGTGAATTTTAAGAGTTAGGAAAGAAGCTCAGTAGTTTTAGAAAGATCTTCACCTTATCTAAGAAGTCATAGAACTGAAGTTTGTCCATACGGGTTTCGACCATAAAGAAAAATAGCCGCGAAGTGAGGTGTTTGGGCTGTTTTGGCAGATTCTGGGCAGTGTTCGGGAAAGTTTGGAAGGCCATATGTTATTCGTTATTAATCCTTTTGACAAACGGTTGGATGTTTTGAAAACTAGGCTGGGTGAACTAACTTTTTGTCAATGATGTAAATTTTCCAGAAATGGGTTTATCAATGAGAAAAATGGCTCTCAAGCTGGTCACTTGGCGAAACGATTAATACTTGGAAATTTTTATTAAGTGTTGGGCTGAAGGAAAATATTAAAATCGTCTAAAATTCAAACGCTTGTATCTTGGTCGTTATAAGCTCATTTTCTACGTTCTTTATATCCCCGGAATCGTATTAATATATACTAATATATTTTTAGTAGGTCGGCTCCTATAGATTACGGCTAACACCTCTTTTTGTCCATCGAAATTCGTCCAACAGCAAGTACATTTTCAGAAAATAGTTTTCGTCGTTAAACTTGCAAAAATCATATCTCCTTCGTTATGAACTCGTTTTAATCCGTTCTTTCGCCCAAAGCTTCGTTTTTGAAAGTATTTTCTGAATCTCTAGCCCAATGTTACTCGGAAACCCCTGAGTTTACTGTATTTTACAAAAATGGACAGCAACTTTCTAATAGTGGTTAAAATAGACTTTTCTAGTTTATAACTTGTTCAAAACTTAACAAAACTACTCCAAATCAACTCCACAAGTACTTAATCCTACCATACACCTTCTTAGGGTGTCATGGGGTCCTAATCTTCACCAAAAATGGTGGATCTCATGAGATTGCTAATAAAATTTATAGATCTATGTTTATAAAGAAAATGAGTAATAAGTGGTATGTTTAACATGAATATTTGCATAACTAGTTACTAGATCATAAAAATTTACTAGATCATAAATGGAAGTATAAAAAGTAGTGAAATTTATTTAGAAACTTACTTGAAGTATTGTAGCAAAATATACTTAATAATCTTGAGGTTTTTATTTCAAAACCTTAACTAGATTAATACTATGACTTGTTTAAGCACTTGATTCTTGAAAAAAAATCATTTCTTCTTCTTGATCTAATTTGGCCGAACCATGAATGAAAATGGAGAGAGTTTGCTTGTATTTTCTCTTTTTAAAATGAAAGCATGTGTTAAAATCATGATATACTTGAAATTTGGTAAATATCTAGAATAATGGCATTATCGTAATTTCATTAGTCAAACTTTTAGTCAATATGGTGACTAGGGGGAGGCAAGGGCCGGATTTGGGGGGATTGGGGGTGAGTTGGTGAGAATTTTTGTACAAAGTGTATTTTAAGTTAGATATTTGTATAATTAGTTAGATATTTTTATATTGGGTACCGAGTTAGCTAGAAATAAATCGTGACAAGATGAAATAAAATATGACGAAGTTGTAAAAATCATGAAATTACATTCCTGATGAGAATTGGGTGTTAAAATAATTATCGGGTTGAAATATCGCAAACCGACGGAGTAATAAGCTCCGACCGTAAAATGTAGTAATTGATTTAAAAATACCGGGTAAACTAATAATATAATTTTTATATTATTATAATGAGTGTGAAAATATGTTAGGATCATAGTCGGGAGTATTGGATATACTTTAGTAGTAAAAACTGAGTGGTAAGGTTAATTATAAATTAAGCATACGTAAATTGAAATAATGCATGTCCGTGCATGATCTAAAGTGCTGATGACGTTACAGATGATATGTAGACTATTCTAATCTATATGATGAGTCCTTACTGATGATGCATGAATTCGCAGCTAAACCAATCCGGTTACGCAAATTTAATACCCTTAAACTAGATTTACGATGAAATGAATGACGAATGTGAATAGTGTTTTCCCTTCGGAAATAAATAGTGTTTTGTGAATAGTGAAAATTTGAAACACTTTTCAGAATCTCAAACCGACTCTGAAAATGATGAATAGTGAAATGATGAATAGTAACTGATGAATAGTAACTTCTGAGATGAATATGAAATTTTAACGTTTGAAAAAGGACATGAAATTACGAGTTGTGACAGTACACCTAATTCGCCTTAGCCTTCCGTGTATGCACTCATCTTTAGTGCATTATTGTTATATGTTTAAAGTCTTAGTTAATTATCTAATTGATTACGTGGTTGCTAAGTCTAGTCATATCTTGTACATATTGTTTTGGGATGATTGGGACTCATGGGTAAAGTACTTGTGTTATGGAGTAATGGGGAAGAACATCATATATTACCCCCATATGTGCGTTAATATTAAAAGTACTCCAAGTATTTTGATTATCTTAATTCGAGTCATTAGATTAGTTTATTGTAAAGTATGTAAAAATTCAAGTGTAAGGGGAATGTTCATTCCCTATGACGTATTATTTTGGATGGTAGGGTAAGAGTGTTTACAAAGCAAAAAAAATAAATAAATAAATAAATAAAAAAATAAAAAAATAAAAAAGAGATAAAACATACGGACTACCATCCCGTTTCATTCTATGTTTATTTTATGTTTTTGTTATTTTTGATTTACTAGCTTAAGTCGAGTCTAGTCTTGGCTTAGCAACGCCATATTGTACATGTAATTAACCAAGATGATTAACTCGCCACCAGTAAAGATTGCCTTTATCCAACAAAACCATGTATTCCATATCCCTACACCTAACGTTATAACCCTTTAAAAGACCTCTTTGATAGTTTATCCTAGGTGCTTACGCCAAGTGGTGGAGGTTTGATCCTTTCCCAAGCCTATGGTAATCTATTTTGCTATGACATGTAGTGAGAGATGTTTTCCATTTCCATATTGTGATATATACTTTATTACACCCGAGAGATGTGAGTATCTAAATACTATTTGTGAGGTGCTAGTGTATGACCCCTAAATTGTATTTTGATTAGAATAAAAGCGCATTTGCTTGAGGACAAGCAAATCTCAAGTGTAAGGGTATATGATGAGGCGAAAAATGATTCGTTTTTAGGGGGTCATTTAAGCCCGGAATTGAATTTATTTGATCAAATATTGCCCTAAATCGTTCCTTTTGTGATTTTAGGTACTTTTGGAGTGAATTCTGGAAAAGGAAGCATTTTGGACGTTTTTGGAGCATAAAAGTGAAGAAAACGACAAAGTCTTAATTTTTCTTGCTGGGAACAGTACCTGACGTCGTCACAAGGTTCTTGATACGTGGGAATCGCACCAGGCTTTACCTCTAAAGGGATCTTGAGAAGCTTACAACCCCCACCAGGCAGTGTACCTGATCGTTGTAGTATAGTATAGTGACAAGTACTGAGGGATTGATCGTTCAGCTAGGAATAGTGTCGCTAGGATTAGAAAACCTAAATACTAGTTCTAAAGGTGAGGGATGATTATTTTTGTATTTTTATATTTTTTTAGAAAGCAATTAAAAATCTCGGGTTTGAAGGATTTGGGCGGAATTAGTTGCTAGTCAACTAACCCAATACTAAAGATGCAATCAAAATAAAATACTAAAAATGAAAATAAACTAAATTATACTAAGGTTGTGAGCAATAAGTGGAGAAAATGTGTTTACTTAGATTTCATTACTCCCTAGACATCTTTTACACGTTAATTACTTATTATAGTTGCATGGATGACGGATTGTATTCCTTAATACCATTCATGGGGTGGCGCACTTAACTCCCCAATCCTATGAGCTCTTATCTCCTCCTATGCCATGCCCAGCACAACCATAGGGATTATAAACAGTGGCTCATGCATTAAATACAACCAATAAAAACCTAGTGCACATCAGTTCATGTTTCCTAAGACGTTCAAGCATATTATCATTTGGAGATCTGCCAGTTTTCTTAAGCCTAACATCAAATTAATTCATCCAAAACAACTATAAACAAGTAATCAACACATAATTAACATCTAGGTTTCATTAGATCCAAGCAAACACAAGATAGACCTAGCCTAGCATGATGGAATTAAGACAAGAACAAGATATAGACAACCAACACATAGACATATTGATTGAATTAAAAGAATACTTATCTCAATTACACATGAAAGGTATCAAGGGCTTAGAACCCTTGAAAAACCTGTAAAATTCGCACCAAGTTCGTACTTAGGGTTTCTCCAAAACTTCTCTCTTTTTAATGTGAAAATTAAAAATATATATATAGGAAATAGGGTCTGACGGCATCAAGACAAATCTTGTGACGCCGTCACCTCGCCGCCAAAATACTTCTCGGACTGCCTTGATCTACTTTTGACGCCGTCATGTATTGTGCATTTCCAGGCCGTCATGCATTTTACTCTTGACGCCCTACTTCGTGACGCCGTCAAATCTGTACTTGATCGTCATGGGAATTACTCTTGACGCCGTCAGAAATTCCTTCTTGACGCCGTCACCTACTGTTCCCAGCAAGGAAAATTAAGACTTTGGCGTTTTCTTCACTTTTATGCTCCAAAAACGTCCGAATTGCTTCCTTTTCCAGATTTCTCTCCCAAAGTACCTAAAATCACAAAAGAAACGATTTAGGGCAATATTTGATCAAATAAATTCAATTCCGGGCTTAAATGACCCCCTAAAAGTGGTTCATTTTTCGCCAGGCTAGATCTCTTGTGTGTTTGCTTAGATGTAATGAAACCTAGATGTTGATTATGGGTTGATTGTTTGTTTATAGTTGTTACGGATGAATGATTTCGATGTTAGGCTTAAGAAAACTGGCAGACTTCCATAGGGCAACATGCTTGAACGTCTTAAGAAACATGAACCAATGCGTTAGGTCATTATGGTTGTACTTAATGCATGAGCGAATTCTAATGATCCCATGTTAGGAGCTTCTTGCAGGCTCGCCATAGGAGTGAAGTAGGAGCTTATAGAGTTGGGGAAGAACGTACGCCACCCCACGAATGGTATTAAGGAATATAACCCGTCATCCGCGTAATTGTAACAAACTATTAACCTGTAAAAGATATCTAGGGAGTAATGAAATCTAAGTAAACACAATTCTCCCCATTATTGTTCACACCACTAGTTTAATTAGCTTTATTTTTATTTATGTTATTTTATTTTGATTGCATTTTTTAGTTATTGGGTTAGTTGACTAGCAACTAATTCTGCCAACTCCTTCCAAAAACCGAGATTTTTAATTGCTTTTATAAAAATATAAAAATACAAAAAGAATCATCCCTCACCTCTAGACCTAGTTTTTAGGCTTTCTAATCCTAGCGACACTATTCCTGAGTTGAACGATCAATCCCCCGGTACTTGTCACTATACTATACTACAACGATCAGGTACACTGCCTGGTGGGGGTTGTAAGCTTCTCGAGATCCCTCGAGAGGTAACGCCTGGTGCAATTCCCACGCATCAATGAACCATTTTTTATTGATGAACCTTTATTTTAATTGATGAACAATGTCTTCTATTGATGAACCGTTATATTAATTGACGAACAATCTCTTCTATTGATGAACCAATTTTTTATTGATGAACCTTTATTTTAATTGATAAACAATGTCTGCTATCCCCAATGCAATCGCCTCCCCTTTCGTCGTCATCAAAACAACCTCCTCACCATTCTCAATCGCATTCTTAAACCTCAACAACTGAAGAATCATTAACTTAGCACCACAACAAATAGCATTAACCGCATTATCCTTCACAACCAACCTCTTATAACTAGTCAGCAAAACCTCCAACGACATAATCACATACCTCAAGCACGTCTCATCCCTAGAATTATCAAACATCCACTGCCCATCCACCATATCAACAAAACTGGAAAAACGAAATTTAACGTCTCATTAGCTAAGACCTCATAATCCGGTTGAAGCATTTTGTCGAACAGTTGGTGTGCATCATTAAACCTATCACATTTTAACAACAAATCATTACCTAATCTCCCCGTGATCTTGAAAACTTTCTTAATTAAGCTTTTTGACATCAATAACAATGCCGATTACAAGCTTAGTAGCAACATAAGATTGTTCATCAACCCAACCCTTGAAAACTGACCCGAACCCACCTTTTCCCAACAAACTATCAGGACGAAAGTTTCTTGTCACCATCTTTAGATCAAAAAAGCTAAAGCTTTTTAATTTGGATGGTGATGTTGGGGTTCCAGTGATGTTGACAGTGTGAAGACGGTGATGGTGATGGTGATGGAGACAGTGCTCATGACGGTGCAATGGTGGTGATGGTGACGAAGATCGCCGGAGATCGTCTTTCATCTTTGGATTTGAGAGTCGATCTGGTGGGAAATAAAGGGGGAAGGAGATGGGAAATAAAGAAATGTAACTATTGGGAATTCTGCTAAACAAAGAATTCTACTGAAGTTACTGCTGATGGTTCCTGCTGAAGCAGTATATCTGCAGAAGAATAGTTTCAGCATAGTTTGTTTCTACGGATAAAGATATTCCGTGTACTTTGTTATTTAGTTAGGATATGCATGAGTTTTATTAGGAAGTGATAATGCATATCTCTTTAAGTTATAGATTATACGTTTCTTGGAAAACGGTTTAGGGTTCCTTGCTTATAAAAGGAATACACGATTATGTATTAGAGACATGTTTTAGAGAACCAATTTCAGTATTATTAAAAGATCCATAGAGGATCAAGTATTCTTCGTAATCATTGTTTATACTTGTGTTTATTTTCCGCTTCAGAATACAAGTTATAGAGATTTTCTTTTAGTGAGTTTGTGATAACATAAACATAATGTGTTTGTGATTACATAAACTTAACTAACGATCCACGAGTGCTCAAAGATCTATCAAGGTCTAAGGTTCAACAAGTGGTATCAGAGCCTTGGGAATGTCTCTGTGATACTAAGAACATCTTTCTTACACCCTTACAACCAAATACAACCAAAATAACAAATGGCTGGATCAGATGATGAATCAGAATTTACTCAGAACCAAAACACCACATCCTTCCAACAACTAACTCTCACAAACAGTAATGCCAAATTACCATACCTTTAGAATGCAGAGGAGTATGAATTGTGGGCTATGAAAATGCAAAATTGGATCACCAATATTGACTGGAATCTTTGGGAAGTTATCGGTAAGGGTAACAGTCTGAAGAAACACGTCAAAGATGTTGATGGGGTTGTTACCATTCTTGGTCCCAAAACTGCTGAAGAGATACTGGCTGTTTAGAGAGAGAATAAAGTCAGAACTATTCTTCTTCAGGCTATACCAGATGACCACATGGGTGACTTCCACTTTATGGAAGATGCCAAGGACATATGGATGGCAATAAAGGCTAGGTTTGGTGGGAATGAGGAGTCAAAAAGGATGAAGAAGTCCATGCTGAAACAGCAGTTTCAAGAATTCCAAATATCTGAGGAAGAAGGCATCCACAAGGGCTATGACAGGTTCCATAGGATTCTGAGCCAATTGAATCAGCTGAAGGCTAGACCAGACAATGAAGATTGCAATGCTAAGTTTCTAAGATCTCTGCCACCATCTTGGCTACAAGTAAGCATTGCACTAAAGACTAAAGGTGGATTGGATATGCTCTCTTTTGATGACCTCTATAACAGACTTAAATCTCTTGAGCCTGATATCAGAAGTCCCATTCGTACATCCACTCACTCAGCATTTGTTAGCACCTCATCAAATCAGGTGCCACATATCTCAGGCCCATACTCATCAGGATCATCTTCTCACATCACCACTAAATCAACTTCTCAACCACAATCCAGTAACATAATGGAAGATGTGCTTCACTCTTTTGTTGCTGAGTATGAACATCAGCAACAACTGGCCTATGAGGACTTTGAACAGATAGATCCACTAGATATGGAAGAGATGAACTTGAAGTGGCAGTTGGAAATGATTTCATTGAACATCAACAGGTTTGAGAATAAGTCTGGGAGAAAGTTTGGCTTCAAGGGAAGAGATCCTGCTAGATTTAACAGAAGGAAGGTCAAGTGCTATACTTGTGGTCAGGTGGGTCACTTCTCAAGAGAATGCAAGGATAGGAAGGCTGGAGATGCGGTTAAATATACTACCTATCAGCAGAGTCAAAAGGATGCTAGAATCTCTAAAGTTGGAACTTCCAAAGCTTTGGTTACTGTGGATGAACATGTCAATTGGACAGTTCATGAGCCTGATGAAGCATCTAGTTCTGATCAAGTTTCTATGCTGGCAAGCTGCAATATAGAGGACAAGCATGATCAAGTTGCATTGATGGGCATCTCTCAGGTACATAACTGTGTTTTTGGTTGTAGTGAAAGATATAAAGAACTTAAGGAAGCTTATGATGAATTGAAACCTAAATATAATGAATGCTATGTAGAAGTTGAGGCTTATAAACAGGCTTTAAAAACTTTAGAAAGACAAAAAATATGATTTCAAAAGAATCAGCTTGCTTATGATGAAAAGATAAGGGTGTTAGAAAGTGAATTAGAATGTACTAAGATTGATTTAAGGCGTACTGAGAAAGAAAAGTCTGATGTAGTTTCAGAAAACCTAGTACTGAAAGAGAAACTAGATGAGGAAGTAGCTAGACATAAATCATGGTTAATATCAGGTGACAATTTAGCTAGATTAATCTATGGTAGTCAATCTGTTAACTCTGGAATAGGTTTAGGTTTTAAGAAGTATGTTGGTTTAGAAGCTAGGAATGATCTAGGTAAATCAACACCAGCAGGATTAGCTAATTATGTAAAAGAAGGAGAATTACATGCTGTAGCTGGACCTATTAGTGGAGAACATATACCCACTAACCTTTCCATATCTGTTGAGTTTGATGGATCACACCATTTTTATGGCAAAAAGTCAAGTGACTTGCCAGACCCTGATTCTAAATCTACTGACTTTGTCTCTTGTTCTAACAGTGACAAGTCCTCTGACCAAGGGTCTACTACATATACCAGTTGTGATTCAAGTGAAAAGTCAGAACTTCCCAAGACCTTACCCAAGACAACACCCAAGACTCCCCACAAGCCTGTTAGACATTCTGCTGATTCCAAGACAGTTTCCTCTGAAGACTTGTAATTTAATTCTTTGCCAAACAATGTTTTTAATTCTGTCAAAAACAATTCTGTTAATGTTTGTGGTTTGAATTCTTTTTCATGTCATGGAACATCTTTCACTTTGAATAAATCTTCTAAAAAGAAGAAATGCTTTGTGTGTGGAAGTAAATTTCATTTGATTAAGGATTTTAATTTTCATGAGCAAAGAATGGGTGTATGTGCTAGTCAAAGGAAACCTAGACCAATGTGGAAAAATGTTAATGAAATACCATCTTTTGTTCCACAAGCAACTCATAAAACCAGCAAACACAATTCTGCTGATAAAACTTCTCCTTGGAGGAGAACTATTGCTAGACAATATGTGAAACCAACTAGTTCTTATTTCAAGAATGGTTATTGGCCTAGATATTTTGACTCAATGTATGTTGGTGGAGGGTATTGGGATACTGCTGTGAAGCCCTTAGCAGGTTGTTCTTGGACTAAGAAGGGACCTAATTTTCAATACAGGCCCAAGAACAATGGTGGATCTTATGCATCTCCATGGCCTAACTCTTATGATCCACAAGGCAGGCTCAAGTCAGCAATGACTTGAGTCTCCAATGTGTACTAACATTTTTGTGGAAAACTAGAAGGGGGGGTTGAATAGTTTTACGTCGTTTTTAAATTGTTATAAAAGTTTGTTTAAAAGTTTTCTTTGTTTTATAAAATATAGATTCGATGTTATATGAAATCAAGTCGTGCACAATATGAACAACACTAAATATGTACGATAAAGCAATAATAACATAAGTAAAGAAATAGATAAGGGTTGGAAAGATCGAACCGAGAGACAAGAGATTTATAGTGGTTCGGCTATAAGGTCACCTTCCTTGCCCTACTCCACTCCCCGAGCACCTAACTCGAGAGTTTTCTTCACTATATCAACAAGCTCCCTTATGGCGGAGAAAACCTTACACACCAATTTACACACCACAATAACTTCACAACTTAATCACAACTTCTACACAACTAGTTCACACCTATTCACTACTTAATCACACCACTTCTTCACACCAATCTTCTACACACCAATCTTCTTCACACCTATTCTTCTACACACCAATCTTCTTCCTAACTTATCTTCTTCACAACTATTCTTCTACACACCAATCTTCTTGCTAACTTATCTTCTTCACAACTATTCTTCTAACCAATCACACTATGTATCAAACTACACTATCTTCTAAAAAATATTCACAACTTATCACACAATGAAATAATAACAATGATGATTCACTAACAACTTAGATGTGGAGATCACAACAAGTTGTAATACTTCTTGTCTTGAGGGATAGAAGTATTCTTCTCTTGCACTTGATGGGATGATGTTTGGATCACTTTGAAACAAAGATTTAAGAATATATGATCAAAGGATTTATAGATTGGAAATGGAGATCTAGAACAGAAAGTTCTGGAGTGCAAAAGGTGAGGAAAAAATCCAGGGTTAAGGTGGTATTTATAGGCAGAAGATTCTGACAGAGGAGCGTGGCCGGTCCCCTTAAATCAAGGCCGGTCCCCTTAATTTTAAGGGGACCGCCCTTTATAATTAAGGGGGCCGCCCAGCTGAAACGGCCAGAATCTTTGTCTTTTAGTGGGGAAAGTTTATTTGGTGAAAAACTAACTGATTTTGGTTAAAAATTTGAATTCATATATTTAGTATGAATAAAACATTTTTCTTTATTACCAAAAGTATTTTTCAAAAATATATAATATGTTTATATAATTAAATAAACTTTGCATTAGTTAATTAAATACCCATTTGATCATAAATTGCACTAAACACTTTGATCATAAATTGCACTAAACACTTTGTTTATTCATACCTTAAGTGATTTGGATGTAAAGAGAGATATTAATAACTAAATACTTGTTTATGTCACAAGTTTTAGTTCTATGAGTTTATATTTTGTGATAATTAAAACATAGAGATATTGATAACATGTTAATAATGTTTTTAGGCATTATTTATGTCAACAATCTCCCCCTTTTTGATTATTACAAAACCTTAAACTCAATATATCTAAAACTTGTTTTTTTAGACAAGTATTATAGAGTTTACATTTCTCTTCTCCCCCTTTTTGTAAAATTAAAAAGGTTAAGCCGAGTAAGCTTCGCGAGAGAAGTTTAAACGGGTAGAATGCTCCCCTTGATGTATGCTCCCCCTCATTTGAGAGCACCAAGGGAACGAGCTATGGAGATCTTTGCTACAAAAATATTTGAAGAGAGCAAGATACACATATATGCAAGGCAACAATTATGCAACTAAACGTAGATTCATTCAAGCATTATAGAAATGATAAGCATTACAACATTCAATATGCTTGAAGCATATTAATAAAAATAACACAAAAGAAAAGACATAGTCCTATATTGCCTAAGAGAGCACTTGGACTTGCTTGCAACCCATGGTTGATTGTTTTATTTGCTTGAAGGGAAACATAAGCATAAAGCTTAGATGTTTGATTGAGAGGGATATGGAGTGGAGTAAAGAGCGGAAGAAGTGGATCTCACGATGTTGTATCGTGTTAAGGGTGGTATTGGATGATTACGAGTGAGAAGATATTCAATCCAAGAAATATCTTCACTCAAGTAGAGGATTTATTTTTGAAGGAATATGCAACAAGGGCAAAAGTGAGTGTGGTTTGTAACTTGATCCAAGTTGAGAGAGTGGGGAAGGCAATTTGCATAGGGTGATGATGGAGGTTGCCCTTTGTTGCGTTGTGCAAGATGCATGACATTGAGATCACTAAGATCATGGATTTGTGATATTTCATCATGGAACTTTTGATTTTCCGTGGTAATGTGGAGAAAGTCATTGTGTTTATATGGATGAATTGGGTTTGTGTAGTTGGAGTTGTAGTGGGATGGTTGATCAACCTTGTATGGATCATTACAAGGGATTTGAGGATGAGGTGAGTGATTTGGCATGAAGGAAGATGTTTGGCCAATGTTGTATGGTTTGTAAGTAGGATCAAATGAATGTCCTTGTGAGTGTGGTGGAAAGTTTGGGAAGTAAGTGGTTGGTGGTGTTGAATGACTTCCAACTTCACTTGTTATGATGGATTTGTTTCGAGGGCTTTTTCTTCGCCAAACGGGTTTTTCTGTCATTCTTGCAAGCCTTGAGGCTTTTGGTTTGGGTTTGTTTGGAGAAACCATGAATGGATGAGTAAAGAGTTTTGAGGATTGGGGTTATTTATAGTGTAAAATTTGTGTGTTTATGGATGGATAAAGTTTGTTTGGGAGATTAGGATAAACTGTGTTGGTGAAGATTGGGAAATGTAGGTTGAAATGGGCTAAAAAGTAGAAAGATTCTGTAAACCCGACTATTAGATGGCCGGTCCCCTTAATTAGGGGGCGGTCCCATTAATGATTAAGGGGGCCGCCTTACAAAATTAAGGGGGCCGCCCATCTGGTGATTTCCAGGTTGCCAGAATTGGGTTTTTGGCAGAAAATTTGCAGAAAGGTTATGTGTTTGGATTAGAATTCAAGCAAGTTCAATTATCTTAGGCAATATAGAGTCTAATCTAATCAAGATATAGTATGCATGCAAAAACACATAGGCAAAAGAGCAAATAATCAACACATAATAAGCAATAGGAGGTAAGTAAAGGCAAGCACATTTAAGCTTCCTAAGGCACCTATCTTAGATTAAAGGCAAAGGCAATTAGTGAGTGAAAAACTAGTGATGGATCAAGATGACACCATTATTAGTGAATTTGTCCTAGTGAGTGTCTATATGCAACAAATGTGGAGTTGTGATTGTTTCGACTCCTAGGAGCAAAAAGAAATAACGATCCTAAGAAACAATCCAAATGATCTCCTTGATTCAATTTTTGCTTGATCATGAATGTCAAAGACACATATTAGATTATATACCTTGACAATTTATGTGAGAGTTTATGCATGATTTTGAAATACAATGTTTTTAGAATTAGTCAACAATGCAAGGAAAATGATCTTCATATGATTCCTAGATTGTGAGAATAATTTTTAGAGAAAATTGATTGAGTTTTACAAAAAAAAATTTATGCAAAGAAAATAAATCTTCTCAATCTTTAGTTTTGTGCGAAATAGATTCCTAGACTCAGAAAAGGTGGAATGGAAGAAAAATAAATTTCATGCAAGTATAAATTTGAATTAATTCAATGTAATTTAGTCAACTTGTTCCATCATTCCTAATCCTAAACGCAAGTGGTTGAATAATTCACGCTTAAGGGGTTTTGTGAATATATCCGCAATGTTGTCTTCCGATGCAACCTTTTTTATAGATATATTTCCTTTTTGTACATTATCCCTAAGAAAATGGTGACGTATTTCTATGTGTTTAGTCCTAGAGTGTTGCACCGGATTTTTACTTAAATCTATCGCACCTTTGTTATCGCACATAATGGGGACATTTTCTAACCTAATGCCATAGTCTACGAGAGCTTGTTTCATCCATAGTGCTTGTTGACATGCCTTTCCGGCGCTTACATATTCGGCATCGGTGGTAGAAATAGCAAGAGCGGTTTGCTTCTTCGAAAACCAAGACGTTAGACAACATCCCATAAACGTGCAAATACCGCTAGTACTCTTTCTATCTACGTAGTCTCCCGCATGATCCGAATCTGCATAGACAATGGTTTCTATGCCGGATTCCTTAGGATACCATAATCCTAAGTGTATAGTGCCTTTAACGTATCGGAAGATACGCTTAACCGCTTCTAGGTGAGAGGTTTTGGGATCCTCTTAAAAACGGGCACAAAGGCAGACACTAAACATGATATCGGGTCTACTTGCCGTCAAGTATAGTAAACTACCTATCATTCCTCTATACTTGGTGTTATCTACGGACTCACCTTCATCGTCCTTTGTGAGCTTTACCTCCGTAGACATGGGAGTTTTCATGGGTTTTGAGTCTTCCAGGCCAAATTTCTTAAGCATTTCCTTAATGTACTTAGATTGGTTAAAGAATATTCCATCTTCTAATTGTTTTATTTGTAATCCTAGGAAGAAGTTAAGTTCACCCATCATACTCATCTCAAACTCATCATGCATGATTTTGGCAAATTCATCACACATGTCTTGACAAGTCGATCCAAATATAATGTCGTCAACATATATTTGGACAATGATGAGATTTGGGTCTTTCCTTTTAGTGAAAAGAGTGTTATCTACCATTCCCATGGAATAATCATGTTTAATAAGAAAAGCTTTTAATCGATCATACCAAGCTTTGGGAGCTTGTTTGAGTCCATACAAAGCTTTCTTTAACTTATAAGGATAATCAAGTTTTGCGAAGTCAATGAATCCTGGAGGTTGTGCCACATATACCTCCTCATTGATAAAACCGTTAAGGAATGCACTTTTCACATCCATTTGGAATAACTTAAAATCTAGGGCGCAAGCATAGGCAAGTAATATCCTAATCGATTCTAGTCTAGCTACGGGGGCATAAGTTTTGTCATAATCAATTCCTTCTTGTTGACTATAACCTTGGGCAACTAACCTAGCTTTATTCCTAGTAACTATTCCATTCTCGTCTAACTTATTCCTATATACCCATTTGGTTCCTATGATGGTCATATCCTTTGGATTTGGGACTAATTCCCAAACATCATTCGCCTTAAATTGATTTAATTCTTCTTGCATAGCTATAACCCAACTTTCATCCTTTAAAGCCTCACTAATATTCTTAGGTTCTATTGCTGAGAGGAAACAAAAGAAATTGTTTTTATCTTGGGCTTGTGACCTAAGGGTTCTTTGGTTAAGATGTCCTATTATATTATCTAATGGATGTGATCTAGATTCTTTAATATTAACAGTTTCGTTATTTTCTAAGTGAATGTCTTCATTATCATTTCCTATGGGTTTTGTTTTACTAACCTCAATAGCTTCATCTTCGACTAAATCATCATCTTCTAAAGGTAATGTTTTAGGAGGTGGTGGTGTTTCATCAAATGTTACATTTAGTGATTCCTCTACTTTCATGGAGTGTTTGTTAAGTATTATATATGCTTTGCTATTTTGTGAGTATCCTAAAAATATTCCCTCATATGATTTTGGATCAAACTTAGTGAGATAGTCCTTAGTGTTTAAAATATAGCATTTACTTCCAAATACCTTAAAGTAGCTTAAGTTTGGTTTTCTACCTCTTAATAACTCATAAGGAGTTTTTCCTAGAATTCTTCTAATTGATACCCTATTTAAAATATAAGTTGATGTATCTACGGCGTGACACCAAAATTTTTGTGGGATGGATTGTTCATTTAACATAGTTCTACTCATTTCTTGTAGTGACCTATTTTTTCTTTCTACTACGCCATTTGATTTGAGGAGTACGAGGAGCGGAGAAATTGTGAGATATTCCATTTAACTCGCAATATTTTCCAAATTGTACTTCGTTATCAAATTCCCTACCATGGTCCGTCCTAATGGCAACTATTGAGCATCCTAATTTATTTTGAATCATTTTACTGAATATTTTGAATTTTTCAAAGGCTTGGGTTTTGTCACATAAAAACCTAGTCCACGTGTATCGTGAGTAGTCATCTACTATTACTAAGGTATATTTGTTTCCTCCATAGCTCCGCACAGCGGATGGACCAAAAAGATCCATATATAATAATTCTAGGCACCTAGTAGTGGATACTATATTCTTGGCTTTGTGACTAGCTTGAGCTTGTTTTCCAATTTTACATGCATCACAAAAATGCTTGTCATATTTTAGATTAGGCAAATTTCTAACTGATTCCTTAGAGGCCAAAGATTGTATTTGTTGCATGTTAGCATGTCCTAATCTCCTATGCCATAGTGTAGAGTTTTCATCTAGGGTCGTTAGCCATATCCTATCCTCAGGTTTGTTTCCTAGTTTCATAACATATATGCCACCTTTTCTAATTCCTCTACCTATAATTTTTCCATTCTTAACTATTTCGCTATCATCTTCGGTAAATGTGACTCTACATTTATTATCACATATTTGTCCTACACTAAGCAAGTTATATGTTAATTTATCTACATGCTCTACATTTTCAATAGTAAGTGAGTCTTGAGAGATCGTACCTTTGCCAATGATTTTTCCACATAAGTCACTACCGAAAATAACGTTACCTCCATTGTATGCCTTGTATGTAGAGAATAGATTGCGATTCCCCGTCATGTGCCTCGAACATCCGCTATCTTTGATCCATTCGTTAGGTTCCAAGTCAATTCCTAAACATATTTCGTCGGTTTCTTTTGCCATAAAACACTTTTCGTCTCTTGGCTTTTCAACTTCTTCTTTGTCACTATCACTCCATGTTCCACTAACAAAAGCACCTTGACTTTCATAACCCGGTGGCTTTAGACATTCGCCAATGAGATGATTTGGACTTCCACATCTAAAGCACTTTCTTTTCCCGTAGTTGTCACTTCTATTCCTTTGGAATGCTTTTCTTTCGTCTCGTGATGATCTAGTGAATCTTCCTCGTCTCTTGAAGAACTTCTTGAATTCTTTTACGGCCATTGCATATTCTTCATCTTCACTTTCGTCACTTGAATCATCATCATCACTAGGTTCCTTTTTGGCTTTTAGAGCAATGGATTTGGTTTGTTCTTTCTGGACTTTGACCGTTTCCGAATCTCTTCTTATGATTTCTTCATGAACCTTCAAGTTGCCAATTAGTTCATCTAGTGATAACGTTATCAAGTTCTTTGATTCTTCGATTGCCGTGACCTTAGCTCGCCATTTTGGATGCAATGCCCTAAGAAATTTCCTAACACAATTTTTACTAGAAAATGTCTCATCAAGTGCTTTTAAACTTGTGATGATAGTGTTAAACTTAGCAAAAGCATTATCAATTGATTCCTCTTTCGGAATCGTAAATTGTTCATATTGTTGTACAAGAAGATCTATTTTATTATATTTGACTTGGCTATTACCTTGGTGAGTAATTAGTAAAGAATCCCATTTTTCTTTGGCGGTTTTACACATAAAAATTCTTTCATATTCTTTGCGTGGTAACGCATTATAAATTACCATTTTAGCTTCATTATTTTTTGCTAATTTCTTTTTCAAATCATCATTTTGTTCTTCAAAAGATACAATTTCATTCATTTTAGTTTCAACATTATATTGAATAGGAGAAAAATCACCAAAGGTAATAATATGCCAAAGATCAAGATCTTTTAATTTCACATACGTTTCGAATCTATTTTTCCAATATAAAAATCCATCACTTTCAAATAGTGGTGGTCTTTGCATAGATTGCCCTTCTAAATATTTTTCAGATTCTATAGATCGTTACAAGTTTTAAAATACAATATATTTTAAAAATCTTGCTAGACGTGGCTCTTGATACCAATTGTGGAAAACTAGAAGGGGGGGGGGGGGTTGAATAGTTTTACGTCGTTTTTAAATTGTTATAAAAGTTTGTTTAAAAGTTTTCTTTGTTTTATAAAATATAGATTCGATGTTATATGAAATCAAGTCGTGCACAATATGAACAACACTAAGTATGTACGATAAAACAATAATAACGTAAGTAAAGAAATAGATAAGGGTTGGAAAGATTGAACCGAGAGACAAGAGATTTATAGTGGTTTGGCTACAAGGTCACCTTCCTTGCCCTACTCCACTCCCCGAGCACCTAACTAGAGAGTTTTCTTCACTATATCAACAAGCTCCCTTATGGCGAAGAAAACCTTACACACCAATTTACACACCACAATAACTTCACAACTTAATCACAACTTCTACACAACTAGTTCACACCTATTCACTACTTAATCACACCACTTCTTCACACCAATCTTCTACACACCAATCTTCTTCACACCTATTCTTCTACACACCAATCTTCTTTCTAACTTATCTTCTTCACAACTATTCTTCTACACACCAATCTTCTTCCTAACTTATCTTCTTCACAACTATTCTTCTAACCAATCACACTATGTATCAAACTACACTATCTTCTAACAAATATTCACAACTTATCACACAATGAAATAATAACAATGATGATTCACTAACAACTTAGATGTGGAGATCACAACAAGTTGTAATACTTCTTGTCTTGAGGGATAGAAGTATTCTTCTCTTGCACTTGATGGGATGATGTTTGGATCACTTTGAAACAAAGATTTAAGAATGTATGATCAAAGGATTTATAGATTGGAAATGGAGATCTAGAATAGAAAGTTCTGGAGTGCAAAAGGTGAGGAAAAAATCCAGGGTTAAGGTGGTATTTATAGGCAGAAGATTCTGACAGAGGAGCGTGGCCGGTCCCCTTAAATCAAGGCCGGTCCCCTTAATTTTAAGGGGACCGCCCCTTATAATTAAGGGGGCCGCCCAACTGAAACGGCAGAATCTTTGTCTTTTAGTGGGGAAAGTTTATTTGGTGAAAAACTAACTGATTTTGGTTAAAAATTTGAATTCATATATTTAGTATGAATAAAACATTTTTCTTTATTACCAAAAGTGTTTTTCAAAAATATATAATATGTTTATATAATTAAATAAACTTTGCATTAGTTAATTAAATACCCCTTTGATCATAAATTGCACTAAACACTTTGTTTATTCATACCTTAAGTGATTTGGATGTAAAGAGAAATATTAATAACTAAATACTTGTTTATGTCACAAGTTTTAGTTCTATGAGTTTATATTTTGTGATAATTAAAACATAGAGATATTGATAACATGTTAATAATGTTTTTAGGCATTATTTATGTCAACAATTTTGTATATTTTCTTGTTGTTGTTGTAGGATCATCCTCTGAAAAGTAAAGAATTAGGAATAGTAGATAGTGGTTGTTCCAGGAGTATGTCAGGAAACAAGGATAAGATGCATGATTTTGTACCCATAGAAGGAGGAGGCACTGTGACTTTTGGTGGAGGAGATGGTAGAATCACTGGGAAAGGCACCATCAAAACACCTTTGTTGGATTTTGTGAATGTATACTATGTGAAGGAACTGCAACATTTCAACTTATTCTCAGTGTCACAAATATGTGACACCAAGAATAAAGTCTTCTTCTCTGAGGATGAATGTCTTGTGCTCTCTAAAGACTTCAGACTTCTAGAAGATACAACCATTCTTCTAAGAGTTCCTAGAAACAACAATTCGTACACATTCAATTTGAATGATGTCCAACCTGAGGGTGACCTAACATGTTTGGTGGCTAACCCTGGATGAGTCTACAAGATGGCACAGAAGAATGGCTCATGTGAATTTCAAGACCATTAACAAGCTTTCTAAACTTGGCCTTGTTCAAGGACTTCCTTCAAAAGTCTTCACCAATGACCACAATTGGGTTGCCTGTAACAAAGGGAAGCAACACAGAGCCTCCTACAAAACTATTACAGTTGTGAGCACCATTTCAGAACCTCTTCAGTTGCTGCACATGGATCATTTTGGTCCAACTCAAATCAGGAGTATTGATCATAAGTACTTCTGCTTGGTAATCACTAATGATTATAGCAGGTTTTGTTGGGTATTCTTTTTGAAAACTAAAGATGAAACATCTCCAATTTTAAAAGAATTCATTACCCTTATTGAAAACCAGCACAACAAAAAGGTTAAAGGTATTAGGTGTGATAATGGGACAGAGTTCAAAAATGTTGTATTAATAGAACTTTGTCAGTCTAAAGGGATAAAAAGGGACTATAGCAATCCAAGAACCCCACAACAAAATGGGGTTGCTGAAAGAAAGAATAGGACCTTAATAGAGGCAGCAAGATCCATGCTTGCAGACTCTAAGTTACCCACTATGTTCTGGACTGAAGCAGTAAGTACTGCTTGTTATGTTTTGAACAGGGTATCCATCACTAGACCTCATTTCAAGACACCTTATGAACTTCTCACTGGGAAAGTTCCAGATATTCATTACCTAAAACCTTTTTGTTGTCAAGTAACCATTTTGAACACTAGTGATTCACTGGGAAAATTTGATGGGAAAGCTGATGAGGGGTATATTGTGGGTTATTCAGCTTATAGTAAGGCTTATAGGGTTTACAATTTGAATGCTAAAAAGATTGTGGAGACTCTTGACCTGAAATTCCTAGAAGATAAGCCTAATGTTCAAGGACAAGGTCATGTTTGGTATTTTGACCTAGATTATTTAACTGACACTTGGGCTATACTAGATATGTTTCTAACCAAGCTGCAGGTACAAAAGAGTCTCCCACTAACCATGCAGGTACCCTGGATGATGACTCAGATAGTGAATCTGAGCAGGATGAACAAACCATTGTTGTACCTTCCTTTCCTCCTAACTCATTTGCAGGTGATAATTCCAAAGAAACTTCTGATGAAACAGAAGATGAGTCACACTTTGCAGAGGATCTTGCTAGACTCAAGAAGCAAGAGTATGCAGCTACTCAAGAAGCTAAGAGACTTGGTGAGAAGTTTGCAAAAGGGATTGAGGAACTACTCAGACAGTCAGCACAAGCAGTCAGTGGAAACCAGGATTCTGCTGCCAGTTCTACTAAAGGTTCTCTTGTTTCTTCTGACATTAACAAAACTGCTGATACTTCTGCTACACAATCTCCAATCTCCACTGGTGTGTCCACAGACTTTGGAAAACCATTCATAAGATTTCCAAGTCCTTCTGATCTTGGTCATCACCAACCCAAAGCTGGTATCTTCAATTCCTCTTCCTATGACAGTGAATTTGAACCCACAATGAACAATCTTGACACCACCATTGCTATCAACCCTATTGCAACAAAAAGGATAAACATTGATCATCCTCAATCAAAGAATTTTGGAGATCCAAAAGCACCTGTTAGAATTAGAAGTACTGTAAAAAATACTAAGTATGGTGAAGTTGCTTTTATTTCATATGTCTCAAATCAACAAAGAGACAATCATACAGACTTTAAGCATTATCTGTTTGCTTGTTTTCTTTCTCAAAGGGAGCCTACCAGTGTTTCTCAAGCTCTTGCAGATTCAAGTTGGCATGAAGCAATGCAAGAAGAGATGCTACAGTTTAAATATCAGCAAGTTTGGATACTGGTACCACTCCCTGAGGGGAAAATTGCAATTGGGACAAAACGGATCTTGAAGAACAAAAGGGATGCAAGGGGTATTGTGGTGAAAAACAAAGCCAGATTAGTGGCTCAAGGTTCAGGCAAGAGGAAGGAATAGACTATGATGAAGTTTTTGCACCAGTTGCTAGAGTTAAGGCCATCAGAATTTTCTTTGCCAATGCATCTTATATGGGTTTCATGGTATATCAGATGGATGTGAAAGGTGCTTTTCTGTATGGTGAGATTGAAGAAGAGGTATATGTGACTCAACCCAAAGGTTTTAAAGACCCAGATCATCCAAATCATGTCTACAAGGTTGTAAAAGCTCTCTATGGACTACATCAGGCACCAAGAGCTTGGTATGCTAGGCATTCTGCATTTCTGCTGAAGCATGGTTACAGAAGAGGTGCCATTGACAACACACTCTTTCTTAAGAAAGATTCCAGAGATATCATCCTTGTGCAAGTATATGTGGATGACATCATATTTGGTTCCACTAAAGAAGAATGGTGCAGGGAGTTTGAGGAATTAATGAAGGGAGAGTTTCAGATGAGTGCCATGGGGGAGCTCACTTTCTTTTTGGGTTTACAAGTTCAGCAGAAACCTGATGGTATCTTTATCAGTCATGATAAATATGTGAGAGAAATGTTGAAGAAGTTTGATATGGAAAATGTCAGAAGTGTCAGTACACCCTATGAAGCTCCAAAACCAAAGAACAATCTTGAACCAGATCTTCCTGTGAATGTCCATTTATACAGGTTGATGCATAGGGATTGCACCAGGCTTTACCTCTCGAGGGTTCTCGAGAAGCTTACAACCCCCACCAGGCAGTGTACCTGATCGATGTAGTATAGTATAGTGACAAGTACCGGGGGATTGATCATTCAGCTAGGAATAGTGTCGCTAGGATTAGAAAACCTAAAGACTAGGTCTAGAGATGAGGGATGATTCTTTTTGTATTTTTATGTTTTATGAAAAGCAAGTAAAAATCTCGGGTTTGAAGGAGTTGGGCGGAATTAGTTGCTAGTCAACTAACCCAATTACTAAAGATGCAATCAAAATAAAATACTAGAAATGAAAATAAACTAAATTATACTAGTGGTGTGAGCAATATATGGGAGAATTGTGTTTACTTAGGTTTCACTACTCCATAGATATCTTTTACATGTTAATTACTTGTTACAGTTGCGTGGATGACGGATTGTATTCCTTAATACCATTCATGGGGTGGCGTACTTACTTCCCCAATCCTATAAGCGCCTACTTCACTCCTATGTCGAGCCGGCAAAGAAGCTCCTAACATGGGATCATTAGAATTTTCTCATGCATTAAATACAACCAATAGAACCTAGTACACATCGGTTCATGTTTCCTAAGATGTTCAAGCATGTTACACAATGGAGATCTGCCAGTTTTCTTAAGCCTAACATTGAAATCATTCATCCAATACAACTATAAACAAGTAATCAACATATAATTAACATCTAGGTTTCATTACATCTAAGCAAACACATGATAGATCTAGCCTAGCATGCTGAAATCAAGACAAGCATAAGATATATTCAAACAACACATAGACATATTGATTGAATTGAAAGAGGACTTATCTCAATTGAACATGAAAGGTTTCAAGGGGTAAAAACCCTTGAAAATACTGTAAAATACGACCTAGGGTTTCACAAGTTCGGCCCTAGTATTCTCCACACAAGTTCCTCCTTTTATGAATGAAAAATAGAAAAGTATATATAGTTTTTCTGAGGTGACGGTGTCAAGAAAAAATGTTTGACGCCGTCATCTCGCCGCCAAATAATTTCTCGGACTGCCTAGATCTGGGTTTGACGCCGTCATGTGTACTCCTTATGCAGGCCGTCACCAAAAATACTCTTGACGCCCTTCTCTTGACGCCTTCAGGTTTTCACTGAGTCGTCACGGATTTTACTCCTGACGCCGTCAGGATTTTCCTCTTGACGCCGTCAGGTACTGTTCTCAGCATGGAAAAATAAGTCTTTGCCATTTTCTTCACTTTTATGCTCCAAAAACGTCCAAAATGCTTCCTTTTCTAGAATTCACTCCCAAAGTACCTAAAATCACAAAAGGAACGATTTAGGGCAATATTTGATCAAATAAATTCAATTCCGGGCTTAAATGACCCCCTAAAAGTGGTTCATTTTTCTCCTCATCACTGGTCCATGATTGGTTCTTTGATGTATTTGACAGCTTCCAGACCTGACATTACATTTGCTGTGAGTGCTTGTTCTAGACACTAGGTCACTCCACTTACTTCACACCTGAATGCTGTTAAAAAGATTTTGAAGTACCTCAAAGGCCAACCCAATTTAGGTCTTTGGTACCCAAGAGAGTCTCCTTTTAGGTTGGAAGCATATAGTGATAGTGATTATGCTGGTGTAAATATAGATAGGAGATCCACAACTGGAGGTTGCCAATTTCTGGGAAGAAGATTGATTTCTTGGCAATGCAAGAAACAGACTATTGTTGCTACCTCAACTGCTGAAGCAGAGTATGTTGCTGCTGCCAATTGTTGTGGACAAGTTCTATGGATTCAGAATCAATTGCTGGATTATGGGTTTAATTTCATGAATACCACAATCTTCATTGATAATCAAAGCACCATATGCATAGTTAAAAATCCAGTTTTTCATAATAGAACTAAGCATATTGAAATTAGGCACCACTTTATAAGAAATGCATATGAAAAACATTTGATTAAAGTGGTTAAGATTCACACAGATGATAATGTGGCAGATTTGCTGACTAAAGCTTTTGATGGACCTAGGTTTCGACACTTAGTTGTCCATATTGGGATGCTTAACCCTTAACTGCAAAGTTTTAGGGGAGGCATAAGTCTCAGGGGAGGATTGTAGTTGTAAAATTGTACATTATTTGTATATTTTATGTGCTAACACTAACCAACTAATGTTCTTGTAAGTTTTGTTTAGTTTTGTTTGCTTCTTTGTGTCTATTTTTGCAGAATGCCCTTATGAGTAATTGCTGATGTGAAGTTGTAATTCACCAAGACTGTTGTAATAGGAATGTGGTCATGTAAGCTTAGAGTTTGTTTCTGCTAAAGAGTAGTATATGCTGAGACTCGTTGTCTCTACTGAAGTAAAATTAAAGAGCTAACAATTGAGAAAATTTGTTCATTCATTCAAGAAACAATTTACAGCTTACAATCAACTTCAAAATGAAATACAAGACCATTCCTATACTATGTCTACCAAAGTTATTCTAGCTCCAATCATCTATTGCAAAAGGCTGGTGGATATGCATGACCAGTATGATGAAGAAGCTGAAGGTGAAAATGGAAAGGAGGGAATGATGATGATGACGACGAAGATGCTCAAGAACCTAGTTTTATATCTTTGGTCCCTGGCAACATCACACCATCTTCTACCCCAGCTTCCTTTTTCCCTTACCCATCACCTCTGTCTTCTTGCCCTTTCCCTTGCGTCCATGGTATGAAACACCAGATCCTGGAGCAGGAAGACCCATCACTACTTTCCGTGATGTTGGAAGAGATGGATTTGACTTCCTTGGCCTTGGTTGGGATCTTTCTGGTGTGGAAGGAGGGATGAATAGAGGATCTTCATCTTCAGCCTCTGAAGATTCTTTATCAGAAGTAAAGAGAAAAGGAGAGACATTTGGTCTCTTAGCAAGAACGGGGGCATGGCTTGGTTCACCTCTCTTCAGAGCATTCCACCTTCTCTCGAGTTCCCTTTCAGCATCCGAATCATCCAAATCCGAAGGAACGTTTGCAGGATCTTCTGATGGTGATGGACTTGGAGGATTTGCATCATGTTTCTTTTTCTTGGCCTGTTCTTTGCTCAGACCTCGTGGGATGATTGGTAATCATAGTGGAGGTGGAGATGTTAGTGATTTTGAAGAATCAGATGAGTCGGAAGAGATGTTGATTATACTTGGGTTGGAGGACATGGTTATTGCTTGATTGATGATTTTGGTGGATAATTGGGATTTTATTGAGAAATTAGGGTTTGATGATAATTGGGGGTAATTGAAATCCGTAATGAGTAATTTAGGGATTATTTTATAGGAAAAGTCAAGGCTTAATGTAATTAATGCGAGTTGAGTGGCACAGTAAAACTCAAGATATTTACTGATGATATTTTACCTCTTGAGTTGTTTCTGCTGATTGACTTTTTATCAGCAGATTGACCACCGTTTCTGCTGAAGGGTTAATTTTGAAATTGGAAGGAGCCGCTTTACACGTCAAATATGGTCAACGATTTGTTCCGATATTCTTGACCATGATTGAGTAACTTCCTTTTATAACCTATTTTGCATATCTTCGCCCAAAACTAACTTATTCCCTCATCAATCGATTTAAACCCATCATCCATTTGCGTAATTCATAACCGTTTCTCACAAATCCTTCGAATGGCAACACTTCAATTCAAGAAAGATCATAACAAGGCTGAGTTTTTAAGTAAGACAAAAGATCATGAACTGTTTGATTCTATGGTGGAGTTTCTACAGCATTCCAAGATTCATTATGCTTTAACACATTCTCCCAATGTGATATATGAATCAATGGTGAAGCAATTTTGGGCATCTGCTAGAAAAAGGTCTGACACAGAGATTGTCGCTATTATTGATGGAACTGAGTATGCGGTGACTGAATCATTGATAAGGACAAAGCTTCGTTTGGATGATGAGAATGGTTTTTTTTATTCCAACTCTGAAGTGATTCTTGTTGGGTTGAGGGAAGCTGGTTATCAAAGCACTGACACAACTAAGTGGCTTAAGAATCAGTTTTGTCCCAAGTGGAGGTTTTTGGTGCACACACTGCTTCAATGTATCAGCAATAAGTCTGGTGGATGGGATCAATTCTCTACCCAATTGGGTTGTGGTATTGTATGTCTTTCCAAGGGTTTAACTTATAATTTTTCTAAGTTTATTTTTGAAAATATGTTAGAAAATATTGAGAAGAAAAAGCATAAATTTTTAATGTACCCTCGGTTTCTTCAAATAATTTTAGACATAACCACACAAGACAGAGTCCATATCCCCGTTAAGGGTCTTAGTTCTAAATTATTTGCTTCAATGAAAACAAATTATGATGGGGTACATTATCCTCTATTAGCTGCTATGTTACCAATTGGTAATGATGATGCAGGAGAGGGTGATGCTACTGGTGATTTACCCTCTCAAAATGCTGCTGATGATGGTAATCTATCATCTTCTGGTGTTGCTGCTGATGGTAATCCATCAGTGGTAAATGATGGAGAGCCATCTACAACTGCTGAAGCATTACATGTTCCTCCTGACCAGCCTCCACCTTCCCCTTTACCTTTGTCACCTAGTCCTTTTCCATCACCATCTCATGTTGCTCCTGATGAGCTTGTTCATGAGGTTGAGGAGACAGTTCAGTCTCTTGGTACGCAAGTACCTACACCTTTTGAACCTGAGATTACTAGATTACTCACACCTAGTCCTGTAAGATAGCCAAATGCTGAAGGCTCTCCTAATGTTGTACAAATGTCTGTTTCTCCTGATAGGTTCAATGAAGCTCCCATGACCACTGAGCAATCTGTTGGTGGAGCTGACGACCCTATTACTCTTACCTCTGTATATGATTTGCTCTGTAGGTATGTTAAAAAGACTGATGATCTTCAAAAGGAGCTTGCAGATACCAAATTCTCTCTTGGAGGTGAGATTGAGTTGTTGAAAAGAAGGGTTCAGGAGTTAGAGACACAACTTGATCAGCACAAGAAAAGAAAGGTTGTGATTGGTGCTGATGAAGTACATGAGGATAGGACTTTGGATTCACTTGAGATCTTGGCTGAAGTTGCTCAACAGACTCTTGTTTCTTCTCCCAAAGTTTCTGAATCTTCAAAAAAAAAGAAGCCCATTCAGTTCAGCAGAAGAAGGGGAAGACAGTATTTGGCAAAGAAGTCTGCTGAATCTTCTAAGGTGTCCAATGTTGATGAGATTCTTATGATAGATGCTGGTGATACTCTTAAGGGTACTGAACCAATAATTGATATTGTTGCTAAGAAGACTAATGATGGGGTTCACACATCAGTGGATTCATTCTTTGTGGCTGGTAAAGAGTATATGGAGTCACCTAGGATTGTTCTATCTGTTCCTGAACAAGTTTCTCATGAAGACACAACTGCAACTCTCCATACTACAGGATCTGCTGATACTCTAATTGATTTAGATGTTCAAGATATTTTTGCTGATCCTCTGGAAGAGTCAGTCATTCCTCATTATGATTCTGCTGAAGTTGCTGAAGTGTGTGATGATGATCTTATCTTAGAAGAAGAACTACTTGATCAAGAAAGACTTTTGAAAGAATGGGAAGATCATAAGAAAAGTACAGATTTAGTAAAGGAAGAACAAGCTAAATATAACTCAAAGTTCCAATCTGCTACAACCAAGTATGTTTCCACTTTGCCTCTTGAAAGACAATGAGAATTGGATGCTGCCATTCCAAATTTTGATAAAGCAGATTGGATGCATATTGGGAGACAAGTGATTTCTACTCCTGGTTTAGCTAGAGATATTCTTGGAAATGAAGTCAGTGAAGATGATTTGCTTCCTGGAATAGTTGAGATAAAGAAACGAAGGAAGAGAGAAGCAGCTGAAAGAATTGCCAAAGCAAAGAGGGATAAACCAATGACTCAAGCACAGCAAAGAGAGTATATGAGAAACTTTGTGAAAAGTCAAAGCAGTGCACTTTATAATAATGCTTGGACTAGGAAACAAGTTTGGTCTTTATCAGATGAACAATTTGTTAATCAGTATAATAGAATAAAGACCAGATTACAAAAGGATAGACTGAGTACTCCTAAGCTTGTTCCTACTCTAATTTCTACTGATGCAGAACCACATTTTAAGAAACAAAAGATGGATGAAGTTGATTCCGCTGATGTGCCTGCTACATCTGTATCTCATTCTGCTGATGCTATTTCCACTTCTGATATAGGTGTTTCTGCTGTTGCTCATGTATCTTTACCTATTGTGACTACTTCTGCTGATCCAACAACTGCTGTTGCTCCATCTGTTATTGACAAAGGCAAAGCAATAGTTGTAGCAGAAGATCTTCCTTCTAAAAAGAGATCAAGAAGACAAATGGAGGAGGAAAGATTGGGTGAAGAGGCTGCAAAGAGGTTACATGATGATCAAAAGGTTGAAATGGCAAGATTTCATGAGATCAAAGTGAGAGAAGTAGAGCTTGCAGCTGCTAGGGCTAAACAGATAAGGATGGAGATGGATGCACAGGTTAAATATGATGTAATTGATCAACCTTCTGTTGAGGTTTCTGCTGCTGTTACATTAGTCTCTCCATCAGAGGAAACACATGAGTCAGAGGATGTAGCTGCTGAGGATGTATCTACTGAAGAACCTTCTTCTCCACATGATGCTTTATACATTCTTGGTAGAAGGGCAAAAAGAATGGCTAGAATGAAGGTCTCACACCCTCCTCTAGTGCAAAGGGTAGTAGATGTCAATGCTGCTAATTCTTCTTTTATCAAAGAGAGATCTTCTGATGATTGGCTAGAAGGTTTTAGGGATGTTTTGGTTAGATGGGAGCTGTCTAGTAATGGACAGATCAACACTATTTATAGGCTTGATAAAACATCTCTGTCATTCACATTTCTACAAGAAATTTTACATCTTGTGGATCATCAGGACTTAGTCACTCTCAATGAGTTGGTTACTCAGTATTATGCTACTCATACTCCTGAAGGTGCGGGAGTATTTCTATTGGGGGATCTTCAAGTGCTTATGGATTCTACTTCACCAACTTGTTCTGGGTATAGAGTGTGGAAGAACAATCAAAGGTGGAAAATACAAAGTTGGAAATTTTATCCTCTTCCTTATGTTCATGTTTTGGAGACTACATCTGGAATCAGGGTAATCATGTTCATTGAGAAGAATTATCCGTTGATTGTGCCTCTCATGGAGAAAATGCTTCAACATAAGTTGGAGATTCCTCCTGAGCCAGTTGGGAATGCTAGATTGTTTGCTGAATCTTTGATTCGTTTGTTCAAAATCAGGATCAGGGTTCCCAGAGCTGCTTAATGGTATTGTGTTGTATATTTCTTAAATTCTTAGTTAAAAAAAAAAAAAAAAAAAAAAAAAAAAAAAAAAAAAAAACTCACTAACAGATTTGTATAGTCTTGTGTATGTTGTATGCAGGTTTTGGTATTGGTTATTTCTACACCTTCTCTGGTTATCAACTTACCTGATGTTGACTATTCCATCAAAAAGTTGGCTAGTCCAAAGGGTACAGCTTTGGTAAAGACATGTCAAATCTGTTGATAGCTATAATTGTTTGCTTAAAACCATAGGGTACTCAACTCACCCATGCTTAACAGCTGAGAGTTGAATGGTTGTCAATTGACCATGAATTTTTCCTTATGGATTCCCAATAATTGGCTAGCCCACAAGTGTATGGCTTGTGGTAAAGGCAGTGGAAAACCATATTTAGTATTGAATTTCCAATGTGATTTACTCACTAAAATAATTGACTGGTCCTGAGCAAACGGCTATAGGTAAAGACATCTCAAATCCGTTTCTAGCTGATGATTTGCTAAAAATCATATGGTCATTAGTGTACCATAGTTTTTGAACTTAAATATTTGGCTACTCCAGTAGTGATGGCTATTGGTAAAGAGACATCAAATCCATTATTTTCAATGATTCACCTCTCACAGGAGTTAACACACCTGGATGTGATGAGAATAGTACGAAACTAATATGTTTTGATGTACATTTGGTCATTTGTTGCTGCAAAGAATTGTGTTTTCAAGTTTTTGCTGATCATAGAGATCCTGCTGATGAAGATTCTTTGCTGATGATGTTCGATTTCAATCCTCTTGGTTTGTACCTATAAAGATCTATCAAGAATCTTGTACTTAACCATGTCAAATTCAAGATTAGGGGAGGATTGTTGGGAATTCTGCTAAACAAAGAATTCTACTGAAGTTACTGCTGATGGTTCCTGTTGAAGAGTTGGTTCCTGCTAAAGCAGTATATCTGCTGGAGAATAGTTTCAGCATAGTTTGTTTCTACGGATAAAGATATTCCGTGTACTTTGTTATTTAGTTAGGATATGCATGAGTTTTATTAGGAAGTGATAATGCATATCTTTTTAAGTTTATAGATTATACGTTTCTTGGAAAATGGTTTAGGGTTCCTTGCTTATAAAAGGAACACACGATTATGTATTAGAGACATGTTTTAGAGAACCAATTTCAGTATTATTACAAGATCCATAGAGGATCAAGTATTCTTAGTAATCATTGTTTATACTTGTGTTTATTTTCCGCTTCAGAATACAAGTTATAGAGATTTTCTTTTAGTGTATTTGTGATTACATAAACATAACTAATGATCAACGAGTGCTCAAAGATCTATCAAGGTCTAAGGTTCAACAGTAACAGATTATTATTTGTATCGGAATGACCAACATGCCCCTATGTTTAGATTTCCTCTTTTAATTTGATCGGATCATGATTTTTGATCGGACGGTTGAAATTACTTTTTAGGCTTTTTAAAGTTTTGCCACTTTGCAAATGATCGGCTGTCTTAATATCTAATATTTTGTACAAAATTCTATTGGATGAAAGATTTAACTTTGTTTAGCTAACATAGATGTTGAGGTTGAGGTTGATGTTGTTGTTGTTTAACTTTAACTATTGATATCATGTTGTATAAAATATGTGAGTTTAGTAGCACCTAATGAGCGTTGATGAAGTTAAAATATACTCCGTAAAGGTTTTTAAATTGTTTTACCGGATATCCGTATATAAACTTTAAATAATAATTACGTGAGTCGTTGTTATAAGTACAATCGCGTATATTTGATATTATGTTGTACAAAATGTGCGAGTTTAGTAGCTCGAGCACTGTCGTTGTTATAAGTTAAAATATATCCGTATATAAACCTTTATTTAGCTGATATAGATGTTGAGGTTGATGTTGTTGTTTAACTTTTAACAATTGGTATCATTTTGTACGAAATGTGCGAGCTTAGTAGCACATAATAAGCTGATGAAGTTAAAATATACTCCGTAAAGTTTTTCAAATGTTTTCAGGATATCCGCATATAAACTTTAAATAATAATTACATGAGTTGTTGTTATAAGTACAATCGCGTATATTTGTTTTCATATCACAGTAACTCGTGATTAAAATTTGATATTCTAAATTACCGTTAATAATAATTTAGCAGTATTTAATATTCAAATTCGAGTACGCAGAGATTAAACTTTTAAATAGGATAATATGCGTCCTTATTTAACGTGCATAGTAAAAAGAATATTTTAGTAGATGAAAGTTTAAAACTAATATTTATTTTAAAAACATTTAACATATATTAAAACTAATTCTTATATTTATAAAATTTTGTAAGTTTAATGGATAGAAGTCTCAAGCTAATACTAATACTCATGTAATTGTAAACAAAGATCATATTATAAAGTATAGGGGTATAAAGTGTAAGGGGTTATTTGTTTATTATCTAAATTTATCAAAAAATATGGAGATTTATAATTTTACACTTAACTCCATATAATATATTTAAAATTCAACCACTAATGTTTTATTAATTACCTCATCTTTTTATACTTTTTATTTTCATAAATTTGACACCTATATTTTTATGTGTTTTTTTTCCTCAATCAAATTCTCCATCAAATTTATTAAAGTTTGATCAAAATCAATTCAATTTTGACTTTTTATTGGCCAATCATATTGCTTGATTTCGCCTATGTGTCAAGATCAAGCTTTCCTATTAGTCTAATTTTTTTTCCAATAAGATTTTTTTACAAAATCACTCCGAAATGATGTAATTCTTTTATCATATAAAAGATTGTATGTTGTACATCTTGTTGCCACGCGTTGAGGCAAAGCATTTTAAACGGCATTCAGAGTAAATTGTTAGTCATTTTTTCACATTTTAACTGATTTTTTTGACATACATGGTCACTAAAGTTTTAAATCATTACAGATTCAGTTAACCTCAGTGACCATTTATGTAATTTTTGGAAAAACCACAGTAACCATTTATATAACTAAATTGAAACCTTAGTGACTGGATCTGTAACGATTTGAAACTTCACTGACCATGCATGTCAAAAAAAAAAAAAAAAGTTCAGTGACTAAGTGTGAAAAAATAGACAAACCATAGTGACCATTTATGTAATTAACTCCGGCATTTATTTGTGCCGAAACTGAAAAAACACATATAGTTAAAGGGGAAATGATCCCTGTTGTGTTACAGCAGGGAATGAATATGTTGCAAGACAAAAATGAAGGGCCATTTGTGTTAAGTGACAATAACTAAAGGGTATAAAATGTAAATGTAAAAAATATTTTACTCCTACAGCAGATATGTTATCTCATGTGCACAGCAGCGATATGCACCCCGTAATTAAATTATGTAATTTTAATGATACTTAAAGAAAAACATTCTTGATGTTGTAAAACAATAAAGCAAATGCCAATACAAGAACAAGAAGATAGAGAATGGAGAATTGTATTATTCGTCTCTCAAATGAGGTATATTTATAGTTACAGAGTATTACAAGATACAAACTCTATAAGATAACTACTAATACTAAAAGATATGGACATCCATTCTATATTTATCCATAACACTCCCCCTTGGATGTCCATTTGAGGATTGTGCCTCGTTAAAACCTTACTAGATAAGACCCAGTTGGACAAAAATCTAGTAAGGAAAAAGAGTACATAACTCCTTTATATGCTTGGGGATGTTGCCTCATTAAAAACCTTGCATAAAAACCCTGTAGGGACAAAACCATGGTCAAGAGAAAAAGAGTGCAACGCGTATCTTCTCTCCCACTGATGATCACATCACTTAAGCTCATTAAGTCTGTGAAATGCACTTTGAAGTGTCTTGATAGAATCACATGAATAAATATTCTCTACATGTTGTTCGCATATCCATTTTAAGGATTAACATACGTCATACATCTCATTCATGTACATCATCGCACTTTACAAGTTATTCATTGCAAAGACAATTAATTCAAACGATATATTATATCATGTATGACCATTGGCAAGAATCATAAATGTTTCATACACATTTTAGTACGACACTTTAAATCGATATTGTGATAATCATCTTTATAAATCAAGTGGCTCTTTTCCACATCATGTGACCTCATAAACATGAGTGTCATTTATCCATATAAGGATAGTTAGCATCTTTATTTAGTTTTAATGATGCACAAAGTTTATCCTTAAGATGTTCAATTCATAAATTAAGACAAACTTTGTCTTTTGTTTCAAATTCAATTTCTATGCATTCAATCACTTTTACAGTAAAAAAATCATATTGTATGAAACTTACACCATATTTAAATCACATTTTCAATTTCCATTGGCTTTTAGGTCATGTTGTAAAGAGCTCCAACTAATATTATTATTGTTGTTATGGCTTGTTAATTGATGGCGGATGAGACTTAATTGAGATGAAATTTTTGTTAGGGTTTTAGATGAAGTTGAAGTTGTTGGGTGAATATTTTATGCTTAGAATTTGCGCCATTTATATTACTGTAACAAATTGAATTCAATGTGGTTGTTTTAAATCATTAGTATGGATAAGAAAACTGAAAACCTTTCTTCTTTGACCGATGAGGTTTGTTAGGGGGAGTGTTTGGATTGCTTTATCTGATTATTTTGTGTGTACATGTTGTTGCCACGCATCGTGTCAAAGCATTTTAAACGGCGTTTATTTTTTACGGCTATTGTTTTCCCGAAGCCGAAACTAAAAATATACATATAGTTAAATTATGTAATTTTAATGATATTTAAAGAAAAACGTTCTTGAAAAGATATGCGACGATTAATTTACTAAAAGGTATTGATTTTAAAGGATATGATTATTCTCTTATGAATTAGATTAATTAATTAACTAAAAAGTTGCGAATGGATCCGTCTACTCTAGAATATTTCATACTCAAATGCATAGAACGACTTTGGTACTTTTTACACCTTAAATAGTGCATATGCATTTAGTACGTTTGAACCTTCATCTATGGAAATGGTTTTTAGTTGATCTTTTCATCTGTATTGATCATTTTTTTTAATCTTTTCTGGAGTAATCTTGAAGATGGCATGTCTGGCAAAAGTTGGTTCGTCTCAAGGACATAAAAGCTAATAGATATAATTCGACTATAAGTAAACAAGTCGGATTGGTTGGAAGCCATCCGATGTATATTTTGTTAATACAAATAATGTCAAAAACGTTATTTGCATTATTCGCTCTTGTTGTGTTTTGATAATTACAAAATATAAAGACATATTACGTAAAGTTACGGTTAATAAGTTTTTAATCGAGGAAACTCATTTCTTCTACATAGCTACTACAAAAAAACCTCTATAAATTAACACTCGATAAATTAATAACCTCTATAAAATTAATAATTTGTCTAGTCCCAACTTAGGACCAGTACAAATTTGGACCCCAATCGGTAAAATAACAAGATAATAATTTTTTTGAAACCACAGTGTATATATATTAGTCCCAACGAAACTATAAATTAATAATTACTAAAAATTCTATATATATATATATATATATATATATATATATATATATATATATATATATATATATATATATATATATATATATATATATATATGTATGTATATATGTGTGTGTGTGAGAGAGATACACTTCAAACTTCTAAGATTGTTTAGTAAAAAATGAATTCATTCTCACTTGTTGTTTTTTGTTGAACTTCAAATATATATTGAGTTTCGCTCAAAATCTCCTTATTAAACTAAAGTGTTAATTTTATTTTCATAAAATGCGAATATGAATTCATAAAATTTTAATTAGAACTTATTTTTCAAATTTATTTTTCATCTCTAACAAGTATACATTATAACTAGTATATTACGCTTGAAAATTTAAAGGCTATATGTAAAACCTCTTTAAATTAATAAATTATTAATTTATCGATATAATAATATCTTGTTAAATTAATAAAATATTCCGGTCCCAACACTAATAATTTATAAAGGTTTTACTGTACAATGCACTTCAGGTGTGAACAAACTTTATACCGTCATTAGTAAAGTGATCAAAGAATTTTATTTTCTCCTAAACTTACATTTTTAAGTATGGCAAAACATTTTCACAAAAGTATTTTTGTGTTTTTAAAGAAATATTTTATTAAGAAAATATGTTCAAAATTCAAATTTGTAACAACTATATTTCCCCCAAAAACAGTTAAGTTTTCACCAGATAAGTTTTCACCATGTCAGGACCAAAATGGGAGCGTCTGTTGAGACGGTCCCTTAAAGTGGCTGGCGGTCCCTTAGTAATAAAGGACTATTTTGTATTTAAGGGATCGTCCATCTCCCTCCTGTCGTGTATAAATAGTGAACTGTTCCTCTTCAGAAAAGAGAGTCTTCCACACACAAAAACTTTCTGTTTCATTTTTCTTTGTTCTTTGATCACTATAACATGTCGGTATATGTTTATAAGTGATTTCCTCTTCCGCAATATGCAAGAGAAGAAATCTCGACGTAGATGAAGATTCGAGATGTTGAAGAGTGTGTTCCTCTTCCGCGAAGTGCAAGAGAAAAACTCTTGACGTAGATGAAGATTCGAGATGTTTGTAGGTGTCCACACACAAACGTAATAAGTGTTACGATTATAGGTCATGTAAATATTGTAAATACTTCCAACTTGTGTGTGAGTCGAGGATGTAGTTATGTATGTGAACTTGGAAGAAGATGAAGATCCAAGAAGTCTTGTAACTAGATTAGTTCATGTATTTGTTGTAAGGAGAGTGTTGTCCTAGTGTGTAGGTTAGGACTTAAAGTGTCTTGTGTGAAGGCTTGGATCGGGAAAGGATCCAAGTGTGTCTTGTATGGAGGCTTGGATTAGGTGAAGATCCAAGTGTGTCTTAGTGTGAAGGCTTGAATCGGGTGAAGGTTCAAGTGAACGGGAGTGCTCGTTCGTGTGAAGGCTTGGATCGTGTGTCGATCTATGTGGGACAAGAGTGCTTGTTCGTGTGGCCACTGGGCCTTGGTGTAGATTAGTTCTAACTATGATTAGAACTTGACATTTCGCTTAGTGTCGTTAAACCTTATGTAAGCTTGTGTACGGATTGCTCCGCCTGAAGGAGTGTGTTGATATAGTGATTAATAACTTTCGAGTGTGGTACTCGGGGAGTGGAGTAGGACAAAGGAGTGAGCTTCGTGCCGAACCACTATAAATCGCCGCGTCTCTTTGGTTGTGTTCTTTCCTTACTCTTTACATTACTTATTTGTTTATGTTCGTTAGTAGCTAAATAGATATCACATAACAAGTAGAATTCAACATGTTTGCAAAAGAATATTAACCGGACCTAAAAACGGCGAAACGTTTTAGCAAGTAAAAAGAAACGGTGAAACTATTCAACCCCCTTCTAGTTTCTACAATTGGTATCAGAGCCGTTTATCAAGATCTTTAGAGTATAATGTACTTTAAAACTTGAATCGATCTATGGAATCAAAAAGATATCTAGAAGGGCGTTCTTTGAATGAGCCACAAATTTTTTGAAAATGAAAATTTTTTCATTTGGAAAAATGAATTTGAAAGTTATGTGAAATCAATAGATCATAATCTTTGGCATGTCATTTCAATTGGTGATTTTTTTTAATGAAAGAAAATTCAAAAATCAAAATTTCATAAGAAACTTTTGCAAAACATTGAAGCAAAAATTTTGGTTTATGAATCTTTGCCGAAAATTGATTTTGATGAAACAATTTTATGTCAAGTGGCAAATGACATATGGTACAATAGTTTAAACTTGCATCAAGGAAATGTTCAAGCCAAAGATGATGAAAATATGTAATTAGAAAAACATTTAGTTTAAGTAGATGTACTACTAGTTCGAATGTTTTTATTGTAGGAAATGTTGCTGACAAGGATCTCATAAACAATCTTGTTGATGCACTAATCTTCAAGTCTTGAAGTGATGCCGATGAAGAAGATATTATGCAGTTTTTAATGTGTAAAGAGAATAGCTAGCGGACAAGACAATGTGCGCCTTGTATGTGGAACTAATCAAGTAGTTGATTCACCAAGTGAGTATCATCAAGTCTTTCATCACATACAACACATGTTATGGTAATGTGTTATTAAGGATAGCTAGAGGCTAAGGTAAGTTTTCTTACAATCTTGACTATTATGCTTGTTATTTGATTAATTGCTATATGCTTATGTTACTATGTGTTTAATTGTTACTCGTCGGCATGCTAGATAGTGTTAGGTCGCAATTTATGTAAACACAAGTATAAGGATGATAGAAATAAGATGAGAAGGAGAGATGGTTGATTAAGACACTATGAGAAATAGAAATGAAAGAGTTTTTTTAGAATAATGAAATAACCAACAAGTTTACTAGTCACATATGACTAGTATATATAGGGAAGGAGTAGGGTAACACTCCCTTCCTCCCTATCTAGTAAAACGAGATGGGCTTAAGGCCCATGGGCTTGCTACATAAGCCTTAAGATTAAATAAACATACAAGCCTTAGCAACCTATTACAAGTAAATGACCGAGACTTGATAAATAGTAAAACTTTGATCCCAACAATCTCCCCTAAAGGTCGGTCATCACGGTTGCTTGACGTCTTTGTCATTTCTTCATTATTGACTTTCATAACTTTAGACGTTTTTCAAGAATCATGAGATAAATCTTTCATCGTTCTTTGTTCTTTGTTCTTTGTTCTTTGTTGTTGTGATAGTGATCATGTTATGAAGTTGTCTGCCTTTCGTCACTTCCGCGTCTGCGGTGGTAGTCCGCCATTCCAACATGCTCATATATCTTTGAATTCTGACTTATACATGCACGTAGTCCTTTTCTTACACTTAAGATCTTTAGTCTTTATACTTTGTAGATTCTTCTTTTTGGCGTACAATCTTTCTTTGAACTTTGTATTGCTTTGATCTTTGAGGGAGCTTTTGATGACTTCAAGATGCATGTATGAGCATGTGGAATCCGTCGCCATGGAGATGATGTAACCCTGCATGTAAACAGTTAGCAATAAAACATCCGGTACTTACAGATAAGGAATTAGAGATCGTCAATAGCATATTGTGAAGACTCCTTCTAACCCTTATCAAGGCCGTTCCCATATCAGATACTCCCGAAGGAGCTTACGAGACCTACTAAGTAGCTCAATGACTGGGTAAGTCGCTGGGGATCACTCCACGACTGTAGACCGCTAAGAAACCACCGCGAACACTAAGCGTAACCCACAAGGAGTTACCGAAGTGACCTGCTATCAGGGCTGTTTGATGTTAACCCTGGTAGGATTTTCGTTCAATCATTGAGAAATACTCATGTAAATTCTCTCATAAACGTTCTCGGCAGATTGCTAAGATCTGCGAAGGACTCGATAATTTACAGCTGGTGTCCATTGATGTGGAACACCAGTTGCAGAAATACTAAGTGTTCCTAAGAGATCTTTGATGTATCTCATGGCTCTAGACTCGAAAAGTGCACACTTAGGTTTCCTATGCGGAGACTAGGGAGGGGTCTCCTGCTTCAATATCAACCATCTCTAAGAGATAGGTCGATAGATTACACTGGTTCCCCGTGAGAATGAAACAAGCTCTTTTAAGAGAACTTAAGTGGTTAAGAAGGTTTAGTGCAGTGCGTCACTAGGTCCATGACGGCTTTATCTTCAATACCGGTGTCGCCTTAGCAACAACCAGTAGCATACGAATTGAACCCGGTGTCTGCCCTAAGGTTGAACATATGGAGGGCTATTTCTTTTCACCCTTTTCTTTACTTTTCTTTTTAATTCTTCAACTCCTTCTTTTCCTTTTCATTCTTTTCTCCTTTTTCGTATCATACCTAAGGACTTCTAATTCTAACTAATGGTGATGTCCTTGGGTAGATCCCTCCGGCTCTGGCGGATCATAGGACTGTAATTCCTATCTTAATCACCTTATAACTCCATGATTATCCGACAATAGCCAAGAAACCTTTGATTGAAAATCTCTCAAAGTGTTTTTGATTATTAAACATTTTGTTTAACACTTTGAGAGTTTTGTGTTTACTTTTGAAGGGCTCCCCCTTCACATGTGCTCATAAGTATTTAATAAATTTGCACATGCGGGAGGAACAAGCACTTTTTGAATTGATCCACTTTCAGTGTACCTGACCGATTCGAGACACGCTTACATCACTAGTTAGACTAGCTTGAAGTTATTACCCGGCCTGGTCAAATCCACAGAAAGTTTCTCGAAACGGTACATTTCTACTAGGACAAATCCTTTTCGAGACACGCTTACGTGGCTAGTTAAAGATTTCCATTGTCAGCTTTTAGGTGACAACTAGCTCTAGTAACTAACTTGATGTTATTACCCGTCGAGGATAAGTCTTTTCGAGATTACTAACTTTTATGTTTCGTCAATTCTTGGGTAAATCTGAGTCTAGCTCGCATGAGATTTGACTTTTAATCAATTTATAACTTTCATATTTTAATCACTTTCACTTTTCTCCCCCTCAAAAATAGCATATGAGATGTTGTTTTTGATAAACTTTAGATTAAAATATGCTTTTTGAGTCTTGTGGGGAGATATCAACAAGAACTTTTGGTTATCAAACGATGAATTTTTCAAGTGCTCCCCCTCAACAAGTGAATACTCATTGAGGTGAAATACTTGTCTTTTGAGCAGAATTATGAAAAATCAGAAAATGTTTGATTAATTCTACTCAAAAGTAAGAAGCCTTCGCTCCTTATATAAGGATTGAGGCACTGATGCGCACCTCAGGGTCCTTTCTTTACAAGAACGGGTTGTACACTGTTATGTGTGCACAAGCCATTGAGCATGACAAAACATTAAGTTTTGTAAATACTCCCCCTCAAAAAACTCGCATATGTTTTGAGAATTTAAAATTTTTGAAGTGAATTGGGGAGTAAAGATTTGAAAAATCTTGAGCAAAATTTTGAAAAGTTTTGAAAAACCATTTTAAAAATTTTGAATAATTTTTTTTGCTCAAGATTAAGAAGTATTAGATAAACTTTGCGTGAGAACTTGCTACTTGTTTTTAGGATAAGTGCACGTTTGGTTTTAAGAAATGGTTTAGCAAGGCACTTTCCTTTCTTTGAAAACCGAGTTGTACACTGAAATGTGTGCACAAGTCGTTCTTTTCATACAAAATTAGTTTTCTTTAAACAAAATACTCCCCCTTAAATAATGAAGTTTATTCGAGAGATAGTCTTCTTGAGCAGAATATTGAATCGTATTTAAGAAATACTTTTTGAAAATTCGTGAAATGATTCTGCTCAAGGTTTTAGAAAACATAATCAAGTATAATACAACAAAGAATGCTTGAATATCAGATTAGACAACAACCTCGAGACTGAAAACCTTTGTTTACCAAAATTTGAAATCCATTTGTAGGTTGTGTCAATCCGATTAAAAGGTGTTGAATTCCAACGAGGATTGAAAAATCTTTGTTACATTTAGAAATAACACTCGTTGAATCAATGGAAATTTAAAACTCTTTTACTTTTGAAAGTTGTTCGAGACCTAGAGTCTCTCTTTTGAGTTTTAAAATCTCAAGAAGAAGATTTCCATCTAAAGTTGAACCTTATGGGTTCTTTTTGAAGATTAGTTTCTGTGATGAATGGAAAACTTCCGGTATTAGGGATGCCTAAATCAGAGTCATTCTTTTATCATAGCCAAAGTATTCCAGATTTTGAAAAATTTGAAAAGTTTAGAACAACTTTGCTTTGGTCTTCACACTTGCTTTACCGGAGTAAAACGAGAGTGTAGAGTTTGGAAAGAAAATTTGTTTCTCACATTTTGAATCCTTTTACCAGTTTAAGCCTTTTAACACATTTAACCCTTTGCCCTCAAAGTATGTTCCATGAGAAACATTTTGACAATTGTTGAAGTTTTGACTTTCAATGGGATGACATGTACTTGCACACAGAGAAAATGCATCAGGCATAAACAAGTATGCGGATGAATCAAAAACTCATTCTAAATCTTCCTAAGTGCTCAGAATTCTCAGATTAACACACAAGATCACAGATTAATTCATTCTTTCACTCAAAATTTTCCAATTATTATCATGGTTTGGGTTATGATTTGAGACATTGCACACATGTTAGCATCATAATGCAAGAATATTGTACAGATAAACGCCCTAGTAGTAGCAGCAAAGACATCGACATCTTAAACCCTAAATCACATGACTACAAACCTATGTTGTATCTAATCGAGCAAACACACCAATCGAGCATACTTTAGTGTTCTCTAAAGCTATATGAAATAATTAATTAGACTAAACACATAAAAGAAAATGCCCCGATCGATAATTACTTGAACCATAGTTTCTGATTATGCCTTTTTGACCATTGAAAACATTTGAAACATTTAGGGAACGATTAGACAACAACAATGAAGAAATTAGAAACTCACAATCGAAAAGAAATCGAGGATAAAAAAGCGTTAGTCTGATTCATTGAGGTTTTTAATTATGTGTGAAACTTCTGAGAACATTTGTGGAAATATTTATTAGAGCCCGGTTTATTTTTTCATGCAATGTCCTTTTACCTAAGTTTAAGACTTTTGTGAAATTTACTAATTAAAGGTTAATTACTTTTCCATTTGAAGTCTAAACATGGTTAAATTGGAATCCTTGCCGAAAAATTTCTTTTCTCCCCCTCGAATTAGCATTAACTTTGTGAAACATTTTTTTTGCACATTTTAATTCGAGAGATCATAGAACCTTTTGAAAACGAGTTTTTTTTAATCCGAATGATGAAGAAACAATTTTTCTTGAAGACTTATTATAAGTTGTGCAAACTTCATGATATTGTGAAAAATTTTCTCCCCCTCAAAACATGTTCCATTTAGACAATGTGAAGCAAAAAAAATTTTTTAATGGAGGAACATAGTTTTGAAGATTAGAAGTTTGTACAAGAGAAAGAAGATTCTTTTTGTAGTTTTTGTATTTTCTTTTTGATAAAATATTTACAAAAAGAGTTTGATGTTTGACTCTCTTAGGTTTTAAGAAAATTTTGCAAATCATCTGGAGTCAAGCACCACATACCAATTTGGTGAACTGAATCAACAAACCTTGATGGATGTAAAGCCTTTGTAAACAAGTCTGCCAATTGGTATATAGTACCCACAAAATCTAATTCAATTGTACCCTTTTCGACATGCTCTTAGATGAAATGGTAGCGGAGAGCAATTTGTTAGGCTTTGGAATGATGAATGGTTTTGTCTGAGATTGCAAAAGCACACTTTGAGTCGCCATACATTGAGATCTAGTCAAATACATATCCGTAGTCCGTAAGCTAAGTTCTCATCCAAATGATTTGAGCACAGAAAGCAGACATGGCTACATACTAAGCTTTTGTTGATGACAGTGATGTACAATCCTGCTCCATTGACTGTATCCCTTTGTAACTAAACAAGATTTGTTGCGAATCACTGTGCCTTCTGCGTCCAGCTTGTTTTCCAAATCCATTTAATTCCAATGATGTGTCGAAGGGTGATGTTGTTAGAACGTATGCATATTAGATGGATCCAAATTGCAAGAAGACGACTCTACTATATCAGGAATGGTTGGAATCGGTGCAACTGAATTGAAGAAAGCATTACCGTCATAATCTGCAGGTTGTGGTACTGATTGTTGTTATGGATCTTTAGCTGATTGTCTGGAGTTGGAAGCGGTTTGTTCTGCTGTTGTTGGAGATTTACTTGGAGGACCGTCTTTCTCAACAGTGGTTGTTGAATATTCTCAGGGTGTGCAGCGGAAATTGGTGAGACTTCTTGAGGACGGTTTTCAATTGAATCATCAAACAGTTGAGCAAACAAGGTTTCCAATTCTTTGCGAGAGAGTGACAATGGTTCAGCCGAAGTATCCGGAAAGTTTAGACGGTTGATTGTGGGTCCTAAGCTGTTTTGCTCAGAAGCCATAGCTAAAGTGCTTTAAACGGTTGATTACGGGTCCTAAGCTGTTGTGCTCAGAAGCCATACGATTAAGTCCGGGTTTCGCACTGAAGTATACGAAGCCATTCCTGTTATATCTGAAAAGAAGAAAGAATAGACAAAACAGAGAACATGGATCCCCAAGTGTAACTGGGTTCCGAATGTTAGAAGCATAAAGATGTAGTGTCAATTATCTTCTTGACACTCGGACACACTATATCAATGATTTCATTTCTTGCCTCAGGGATAGATGTTGTGGATTTCACATTAGTTTTGGTGCAAATGTCTAAAATCTTTCTTGTAGGAATCCACTTAAGACCAATTGATTTGAAAATTCTACCCGTGGGTACCCACCTAATGTTAGATCTAAGAGATGTTTTCCTTTTAGATGCAGTGGGAGCATCACTTGGTTGAGAAAACCTATGTCCTCTATTGATCCACTTCTTAGGTTTCTGACTTATGACTTTTGGTTCAACGGGTTTGAAAGTCTTAGTCAATTGAGCCTTTTCAAGTGAATTTCCCTTTTGAAGATATTTTAAAGCACAAACAACATGATTATTTACGCAACTACTCTTAGAAGCTAGCCAATTCCTATTAGTTTTGTTGATTACTCTTAGGTTTTGGTGTGCTACTACAAGCAGTGTCCTGTACTACAGTGGAAGGCATCATACGAGGTTTTGAACCTAAAATTCCATCCTTTTGAAGTAGCGCCTTTTTCCTGGCCTTTTCTAGATCATAGTTCGTGTACATGTCATATTTTCCATAAGACTTTTTACTTTTAATGCTCGTTTTAGACACTGTTTTCGAACTAATCCTAGATGAACCAGGTATAATCACGTGTTGAGATTTGGCAGACACAGATGCATTTTCCTTAGGCCAAGAGTGTGGAGTGACTGGTTTTGTCAAATTGTTTTTCTCAACAACTTGGGAGGCAAACCGAGGTTTTGAAAATTTAGGTCGTTCAGATTTAAATGCAGTTGGTTGTCTAACTACTGATTGTTTTCTGTTTGTTTGAGAAGGCGGTTTCCCCAAGATTGATGGTTTTGCAAACTTAGTATCCACACTCTTGCCAGTCAGTCTTCTTAATTTGTTTTGCAATGCAGCATGTGCAAACACCTTTGCTTGAATTTGACCTTTTAAAAGCTCATTTTCTTTAACTAATGTATCCACACGTTTACTTAGTTCATTCGAAACTTGACCATTGTTGCCCGAAGTTAAAGATTCGTTTTGCAATTTAAGTTCAAGCTAGATGCAATGTGCCTCTAGTTTTGAAAAATCTTTATGAAACTGGGCAATGGTCTTTTTGAGAAGAATGTTTTCAGACTCAAGATTTTGGTATGATGTTTCAGTTATTGGATTATCAGGTAAGGACTCAGACTCAGAATGTTTGTTAAGACATTGTACAACATTCTGGTCAACCTCTCCTTCATTACTGAAGTTAGGTTGCTCAGATTGTTGTTTCTCATTTACAGGCATAATATGATCAACAGTAGATTGTACCTCAACCATTTGCTCTTTGTCAAAGTTAGGTTCTGTGTCATAGATGGGTATGACATCTTCCTCATCCATCTGTCCTTTGTCAAAGTTGGGCTCTAAGTCATAAGTGGGTCTGATATCAGCAGAATCAACATCTGTATCATTCCCCAATCTGCTGCTGTCATTTTGCTCTTCTGAGTCTGTCTCATCGCTTTCCATGACACCCAAATTAGCTTCCAACACTTTAACCTCATTGCCTGCATTAACGACATCTGCAGTATTCTCACCATTCCCAACAAGCCTTTGATCACTTCTTCCTTGTATGACAACTCTTTCACCTCGCTCAACAACTAGATTTTGGCGAAAAGATAAAACCTGATTTATCAATTTCATGCTTCTAAACATCATTTCTTTGTTCAATTTCACAAATAAATCTTCAGAGTCATCAGAATCACTCTCTGGACCAGTATTATTCATGTGAAATTCCTGCATGTTTGCCATTAACATCACATCTGTTGTATCGACTTCCAAATCTGCAGTATTGGATTCCAAATCTGCATATTCATCATCAGATGGAATATCTCCCATGACACTTTGCAAAACTGCATTGAGATTACCCCCTTCAACTTCCATTTGACTAAGTGTGGCATTGTATTCAAGATAATCGTCAGAGAGTGAGGTTGAATCATAATCTTGAGCTTCCTCATCTGCAATATTTTCCGTATATGCCATAAATGCCATGCTTGGTTCGATAAGATCTTCTTCATCATCAATATCTTTCATTGTGTTTAAGCATTCAGCAGTTGAAGTCATAGCGCCATTGCCTTTCTTAGTAGATACTTGACTAAGCTTCACTAGATTTTGCAGAAGAGATTGCACATTATTATGTAGTGTAGCAGGATGGTATTGAGGAATGAAGAAAGGCTCAGGTGCATTTGGAGGAATGAAGAAGAGACCATTTGGAGTGTAAAATAAGGATCCATGGTCAATAGCTGGAGATGGTGGAGCAGGGAGAATGGTCTTCAGTGGAATCATGCTTGAGCAAGATTCAATAATTTGCTTCATTCTGATGTGATGAAGTTCTACTGTACGATGCATAACTTCAAGATATTTCCACATTTCATAAGCGCTGGCTTGAAAGTCCATATTCATGTAAATTGAGTTGGGAAGGGCTAGTGTCATGAACCATGCAGCTTGTTGGTCAGCATTGTACTGAGCAAGTTCAGTAGCATTCAAATCTTCATCATTTTGTAGTCTAATAATCCCTGTTGAGTCAGCAAGAAATATCATTTTGTATGGACCATCTTGAATGGAATTAAGCATGAGATCTACAGCAGGACGATCTGTGAGCCATTGTAGAAATCTCTGTTTCCAATAAGTATACGTTCCTGGTAGCAACATTGGAGGCCTTGATTCATTACCAAAGAGCAGAATATGATCAATGAGGGAGCTGTGACTTTGTTGTTGATGATGCTGTTGCTGATGAGAATATTGGTGAGGAAGGTAGTTGGAAGATGGTACTTGAGACATTGTAAATGACATTTCTCTCCCCCTTGATTGTTGCGACGTAATCGAAATAATCAAATCAAAATGTCACACTCAAGGTCGAAATAGTGATTACAGATTTTCCCTCCAAAATTAATTTGAAAAATTTTCTGTTTTAAAATTTTGAAAATCACTGTAAAATGCAATTCTAATGTCACAGGAAAAATTTGAGTTTAAAAAATTTTGCCGCCAAATTTCACCGAAAAAATTTGAATTTTTGGCCTAATTTAAAAAAAAAAAAAAAAAAAAAAAAGATATTAAGAAGATAGTAAGAAGATATTAGAAAGAAACTTGTGTAAACATGGATCTTGTAGAAGGTATAGATGTAATGCCAATTCTCGAAACTTTTGTGTTTTAGAAACTTTTCAGTGTTCTAGAAACTTTTCAGTGTTTTAGAAACTTTTCAGTGTTCTAGAAACTTTTCAGTGTTTTAGAAACTTTTCAGTGTTCTAGAAACTTTTCAGCGTTTTAGAAACTTTTCAGTGTTCTAGAAACTTTTCAGTGTTTTAGAAACTTTTCAGTGTTCTAGAAACTTAGCACCAAAACTTTCTAAATTATACAATTTAGAGAGTATACCACGAGTCGAAGTGTTTTCTCACTTATACAAGCAAGGGAAACACCGAGTAAGCAACGGGAGCAAGTGTGTTCTCGAAATTTTATGATTTAGAAACTTTGTGATTTAGAAACTTTGTGATTTAGAAAGATTGCTAGAATTTTGATTTTGCAAAAAACTCATCCAAATGAAGTTTATATTTCAAGATTCTTGTACTTCTAGTTATAAAAACACCAAAACTTGAAGAAAGTTGCAAACTTGATGATTTTTATGAAAATTTTTTGTGTTCTAGAAAGTTTGCCAAAATTTTGAATTTGCTAAAAGCTCACCCAAATGAAGTTTGTATTCCAAGATTCTTGTACTTCTAGTTATAAAAACACCAAAACTTGAAGAAAGTTGCAAACTTGATGATTTTATGAAATTTTTTTGTGTTCTAGAAAACAAGTACAATAACCAAAATCAAATTTTTTAAGCTTGAAACTTTCAAAAAGATTGAAACTTTCTTGTTCGGAAAGGTTTATAACACTAGTTTGTAATCAAAAAAGTGTTAAAACCCAAGAAAAACAAGAAAAGTAAGGAATTTTTCTAATAAAAACGTGTAGGAGCTTAAAAAATTCGAAACACACAAGCTCAAAACACTTTTTTGAAAGAAATGTTGACACTTTTTTGTTTGTTATGATTTGTAGCACAAGTTTGTAAGCAAAGATGTGATAAAAACCAAGAAACAAACAAGAAAGTACAAAATTTTCACAAAAAATTGAGTAGAAAAAGAGGTTTTGGATCGGATTCAACTTAAACACAATTTATGTAAACACAAGTATAAGGATGATAGAAATAAGATGAGAAGGAGAGATGGTTGATTAAGACACTATGAGAAATAGAAATGAAAGAGTTTTCTTAGAATAATGAAATAACCAACAAGTTTACTAGTCACATATGACTAGTATATATAGGGAAGGAGTAGGGTAACACTCCCTTCCTCCCTATATAGTAAAACGAGATGGGCTTAAGGCCCATGGGCTTGCTACATAAGCCTTAAGATTAAATAAACATACAAGCCTTAGCAACCTATTACAAGTAAATGACCGAGACTTGATAAATAGTAAAACTTTGATCCCAACAGATAGTATTTGCGTGCTAATATGTGCTAAATGCTTTGTGTTATTTAGACGCTATGTCTAATTGCTTATCCTTCTTTGGATTCAAGTAAACTATTTGGAAAAATAATGGTCTTACCACAACCATTATTAATATCGAGATTTTGAGTCAATCAATCACTATAGATGATGCACACTCATTTCACTCTTAATCCTTTCTCTAGTTCTCGTATATGACTTTTCTTGAAACTTACATGATTGACTTCTAGCCTCTTCGATGCAAATCTCGTACCTAAGCTTCATCTCACGCAAAACTCTTCCACTTCTTCTGTTTCGACTCAAATTTCACTCTTTATTCAAGCATATCGAGTCTTTTCCTTTTCTTCTATCTCGATGCTACTCCATACCCATTCCTTAGCCGACTCGTGCTTATTGAGTCTATTCCGTGTCTTAAAATACAAAGAGTTATGTTTTAATACCATCTAAAACCAAAGAGTTTTCATAAAGACCAAAACCCCAATAACCGGCAAAAAACACAACTTTACTGCCGACGGTCCCTAAACGATTGGCGGTCCCTTATTGATAAGGGACCGTCCGTGATTTTTAGATAAAAACACGTTTTCACTCTACATTTATCAGTAAAACAAATCATACACTTAGTGTAACAGCCGAGTTGTTGAAAAACAAGGTTAAATCATCATCTACTACATTAAGAATTAAATCCAAGGTCTCAAGCTTTAAATCACAAAACAATCCTACATACTAATCATCAATTGTAAGTCAAACTCATCCAATTCCTTTTTTAAATTACATAATTAGGGTTTATTGTAAAATTGGATTTGAGGATCTTAAATCTTTTATGAAATTTGGTACAATTAACATCTAAGCTCAATAATAGATTAATAGTAAGATTCTTATTAAATACATTCATTAGTTAAAAGAAATGCTCTCATGTATGTAATCATAAACATGATAATCTTCAAAGTAGGAAGACATCATTACCAAATGCTAAAACATAACCCTAAACTCCTCATTGTTCAATACATGTAAAAAACATTCACTCTAATTGATAATCAAAACAAACTTTGAGAAAGGTAAAACTCTAATAATAACCTTGTGATTCTTTTTCTTATAGGGAACTAAATGTCACACATATATGATTTTGATCATTTCAACACCGACTCTTATACTCCTAGAATCTCTCTTGAACCAACCACTCCGGGAAGTCACATTCGTCCCTATGTGAACGTTGAGACTCGTCGCCTTCATGAGGGACGAATTGTTGATCCCTCCTTAGCCTATCATAGAGACATTAATACCAGCTTTCGTGCCATAGGATTCGATTGTTTGCTTCATATCAATGAGAAAATTTGTCCTCGCTTTGTGTTAGAATTCTTTCGACAAGTTGAACTCGTACGTAACGCGGATCAATCTTTGTCACTTTGGTTTTGGATTAGGAACTTCAAATTTGTCCTTACTCTTAAGCAATTTGCTCAAATCCTTCGTATTCTCAATCATGGGCAATGTGCCTATACTGAAACTTGGTGTCTCGAGCCTCTCTTCAACTATAGAGAAGAAAACAATCCCTACTGCTCCTACATACCTCGTCCTTGTGAAATTACCAAACTTCTTCGTACTCATAGGTACTTTCCTTACCTTGATCAAACAAAAATTCGTATGATAGAGGTTCGTGATGAACTAATTCCTTGGGCTGTCATCCTGAAAGGGAACACTCTTGGTCTCAAAGGGATTCGTGAGCAACTCCCGGCGTGTTGTGCTCACATGATGTATTGTCTACACACTCAACAACCATACAATCTTGCCTATCACTTCGCTAAGCGAATTGTACATCTCAAGGATAACCAAACCAAATAGATACCCTACGGGATGTTCCTAACACGTCTCTATCACTACATCATGAACTTTCATCCTTATCTTCGTGGTCCTCAATACTCTCTCTTTGATCCTATCATGGAACCCATCAATGAGCTCCATGCCTCCTCCATTTTTATCTCCTCGTCATCTGTCGACTATGACATCTATGATGATCCCACACTCGAGAATGAGGAACATGCTAGAGTCAAAAAATTCATGCAACAAGAACAAGTCACAAACACCAATGATAAGGCAACACCATGATGGATTATCTTGCAGTATTGTATTATTATGTTTCTTATGTATCTGTACTATTTGGATTTGTTAACTCTTGAATGTTGTTATCTGGGAATGCTTGCTTGAACTTCTTTCTAACTTGCATGATTGTTTAAGAACTATCCACTTGTGTTTTAGCCTTGTTATAATTCAGAAAATGTTTAGATCCCTGCAGATTGCAGAAAGGAAAAAGTGGGTAAAAATCTGGGAACTCACTGCCGGCGGTCCCTTATCAACCTGGCAGTCCTCGGACCATCTGGCATTTAAAGGACCGTCCCTCTAAGATCACAGATCTTTGCACTATTTTCTTCTTTTCTCCAATCCTAAACCTATTGCATGTTTATCACCATCTTACCATGTTTAGATAAACAACTTCAAGTGCTTAATATTTTCTAATGCATGCTTTGCCCAAATCATAACCATGCTTGATTATTTAAACACCACTCCTCACATTTCTCATCATTCATCAAAGACTTGTCTCCCTTGCTCACCCAATCTAGCTCGGGTGCTTACACTCCTTTTGTGAGTAATCAACCATTATCTCCTACCCTCTCTAGCTCTCCGCCAAGAAACTCACATCCTTTCCCAACAAACTCACCAAATCATACCACCACATCACCAAATGGGCCTTTGGAAAACACTCCTCCCACTCCACCATCATCTCCAAACCTTGGCAATCCCGTTCCTTACTACTTTGTTAACAAGCACACCGTGGGATGTGCATGTTGTTATCACAACTTTCATATCATCTCTACTCTAAGAGATGAACTCCACATCATGTTTGGCCACATTGAGTTTCTTCTTGCTCAACAAAATGTGCAACCAACTCCCATTTCAACCATGCCACATTCGGGTCCACCTTCATCCCCACCATCATCCTCTCTACCCTCTAATTAGATATCTTCACATATCTAGTTAAGAATAATCAAGTGGAAGCTATATTTTGGGCAAAGCATGTTTGGGAAATAGCTTGTTGGAGTAGTTAGTGACTATTGTTGTAGTTTAAATGATGCCTTGATTATGTGATGATGTAGGCTCTAATATGTTTTCCATGAATTAATTATCTTTGTGGAAAACTAGAAGGGGGGTTGAATAGTTTTACGTCTTTTTAATTCGTTATAAAAGATAGTTTTAGAGTTTACTTAGCTTTTGAAAACTTAGATTCGATAATATGTGATCTCAAGTCTTGTACAATATAAACAATTAACAATACACAATATATAACAATGATAAGTAATTAAATAAGTAAGAGATGGAAAGATCGAACCGCGAGATAAGAGATTTATAGTGGTTCGGCTACAAGGACACCTTCCTTGCCCTACTCCACTCCCCGAGCACCTAACTCGAGAGTTTTCTTCACTATATCAACAAGCTCCCTTATGGCGGAGAAAACCGTACACACCAATTTACACACCACTTTTCACACCACAACTTCGTCACACCTAAGTCACAACTTCTTTAAATCTATCAACTTCACAACTAACTACTCCACACCTATCTTCTTCACACCAATCTAGTTCCTAACTTTTCTTCTTCACACCAAGCTACTAACTAGTCACACAATCTATATCTAGCACAACTATCTACAATCAAATATTCACAACAATCTTCACAAAGAATAATGTAAATGATCTTTGATGATGCACCAACAACTTAGATGTGGAGATCACAACAAGTTGTAATACTTCTTGTCTTGAGGGATAGAAGTATTCTTCTCTTGCACTTGAGAGGATGAAGGCTGGATCACTTTGAAACAAAGAATTATACACTTATGATCAAAGGATAAGAGAATAGAGATTTGGATCTAGATCAGAAAGTTTTGAAGTGCAAAAGGTAAGAAAATTCTGAGGAGTGAACCAGTATTTATAGGGGAGAAAAATACTGTTCTGGAGCGTGGCCGGTCCCCTTAATTAGTGGCCGGTCCCCTTAATGATTAAGGGGGCCGCCTAAGGAATTAAGGGGGCCGCCCCTTCAGAACGTTGGTTTTTCTTGTCTTTTAGTGAGGAATATTTTTCTGGATAGAATTTGCCATTTTTGGTTGGAAATTTGAAATCATATATTTATAATGAATTAAACATATTCTTTTAATTCCAAAAGTAATTTTGTAAAAGATATAAGATGTTTAATACATTTTATAAAAATTCTAGTGATTAGAAAATTTTCCTTTGATCATGAAATGTAATAAACCCTTTGTTTATTCATACCTTAAGTGATATGGAAGCAAAGACAAATATTAAGCACTAAAAACTTGTTTACGTCATAAATTTTAGATTAATGAGTTTATGCTTTGTAATTATAAAAACATAGAGACATTGTTAATATGCTAACAATGTTTTAAGACATTATTTATGTCAACAATCTTGTATGCTTTTCATGTGAGAAATGAATGATAATTATACTTTAAATTTATGATAACATGTTATGATGTTTGTCATGGTTGACTTAAAAATGGACTAAAATTATTTAACCCTAAAAATGGGAAGTTACTAAAATCACAACACATCTGCCAACCAAGTCACCTCTTGGTGGCGGTCCTTTAATGGACTGGCGGTCCCCTAATTAATAAGGGACCGTCCCCCTATTTACAGGACCGTCCCAAGTAGGAGTCAAAATTCATATTCTTCTCTTTGATTGTCTATCTGATTCATGCTCTATCTACTTGATTTCACTCTTACATTCATCTTATTTCTCCATACTCTTATATATATATATATATATATATATATATATATATATATATATATATATATATATATATATATATATACTAGCTTCATGACCCGGCCGATGGTCGGGCGAGTTTCATGTTATAGTATGTTAAACATTTATAATTTATATATCTAAATTACCTATTATTATGATATAATTGTAATTTTGTTTCTTACCAATTTTTTTTATGATTAAATTTTTTTGGTTGAATATAAAATGAAATTTCCTAATAATCTTAAATGCAAATATACAAATTAAAAGAACTGAAAAGAAAAACGATGCATGGATATGTTTGTGTTATTTTGAATGTTTGAATAGTACATTCTTCAAATATCTATCTTTTATTCATAATAATCTAACAAAAGGCCCACCATCATTTATTCAAAACAGTTCAAGAAGTAACATATGTTTCACATCGATTTCTCTTCTTGATCGACATAGTCTACAATATGATTATGGTATGCACAATCTTTGTTAATTCATATCCATTCAATGTTGTCATCGTCAACAATAGGTTCATCATCAATGGCGGATAGTGATACCAAATCTTCTTCATTGCTTGAATGATCTAAACAAACTTTTTTTGACACATATCCACATTTCGTTGTCATCCTTACAATCGACAACATTAACAACATTGTTTTTGACAAGTTCATTTATTCCATTTTTTGATAGTCTTTCTCTTTTATTATTTTTTTCCACCTCCTGGAACAAAGTCTATGGTAAGTTATACGACATAGTAGCCTGCATAATATCAGTTTAATAATTAGTGTAAAACATACCAGTTCATCATCAGATATTATTATCACAGGTGGGTCTTCCTTCCAGAATTCATTTGATGATTGTGACTCTTCTCCTTTCTGGTGTGTAATCAAAATAACAAATGTTATCAACAATGTATATCAAGTATATGCAAAGTACTTTGTTTACCTTTGGCAATGTAGCCTCATCGTTCTTGTATTCTTCAATATAGTTAGACATGTTTTCAAAGTAATTTTGATTTAGGGTTATCTGGTTTTATTTTGTTTGAGATGTTTGTAGGAATGTCGCTATTATATAGATTTTTTAGAATGTATATATTCATTAATACAGAAATCGAAGTGTATAAATTTAAATTATAAGAAGATCCAAAAAGATTTGTTGTTAGTTATTTAAATGTAAACAAAATTAGTATTTAAATGTAAAAAAAATTAGTATTTAAATGTAAACAAAATTAGTACATTATGTTATAAGCTGTAACATCCAGGAGCTTGATATGATATTAGCGAGTACGGTACTAAATCGGTTTGTATTGGATCAATTGTTTTTCACGACTTCAAGTTTCACTCATCTCAGATTAGCAGGCTGTGTATTTAATCCAACTGATGTTTATCCTTTAAGATACACATATATGTTTGGAATAATGTAGTTGTGAAATATAGGAATGACAATTTGAAGAAGTAACACAAATGAACCTATCATACTCATTTATAGTTTGAAAAATAAAATAGGGAAAGTTAATGTTGATTGCATTTGATTGTTACAGATTTGAACGATCCACAACAACTTTCCTACCCTTTTTTCCACGTGTGCTAGACGGATCATCCGAATGATGGTAGGCCTTTTGTTTCGATGGTTGAACCTGGGAAACTTATTTTCTTAAGTAGTCTTTTGGATATGTTTTATTAGTTTTAAGACTCAACGACATTGTTTTGAATTGTGTGTCGAATTATGAACTTTTAATATGTGAATTATGGTATTTGGTTTCAATGAAATTTATATGATGTAGTATGCTTCGGATGCATATCTCGCATGTATGTTGCAAGTATGATATGCTTAAAACTTTAAGTATGTATCACATTTATGAAATGCTTATGTTCTTAATGGAATTAACTATGTTTAGTGGTAATGAGTTTCACTGATAAACCAGTTTTAGTGGTAATGAGTTTTTTAGCATATATATGGCTAACATTTATTTTTCATGAAAAGCTTTTTAGTATGGTCGTAATTACATGATTAGGCATATTTTGGATAATTTTAGTACTTTTAGCAGGCATGTCTAAATATATTTAGTAGGATTGTGTAAGTATATTTAGAAGGCTTGTAACAACTATTTTAGTTGGGCTTATTAATACAGATGTTTGCGTTTATATTTTGTGAGATGCAATGAATTTGAATATTTTTTTGGCTTAAAAGTATACTTTAAACTCATGTCTATTATTTTCAAAAGAATATGTTTAGAAGTATGAAAATTTTATATCTATTATTGAGTTATTGATTACAACTCAAAGTAAGTAGTTATTGAGTTATGAAATAGGTACAATTGTTTATTAAAAAAGGCCTTGATTAAGAAATGTTGAATTTGAATGGTAATTCAAACTTCTTACTTTGTAAGGCTTTAAAAGCTTATAAAAACAATTGTGTTTTCCCTGTTGTACTATATTTTGTAACCAAGCTATGCAAATATAAACAAAGTAATAACTTAACATACATGGTTAAAGGTTAAGAGGCATAGTAACGTAAAAATATTAATCATTAATAATGTTATAAAATGTTATAAAATGCTTAAACTTGTCCATTAAAAAAAGAGTTATAATAGAGAATTTGGTAAATGTACGAAAAATAACCAATAATAAAAAGTCCATCAAAATAAAACATTTCGAAAGTTATTCTTCATCACGACTAACTTTCAGACGAACCATAAAATCATACACTATGTTTTATCCTTCTTGACCGAATTCATTTATTAGTTCATCAATTTCTGCCATCATGTGATAACAATCGCACCTAAACCTCTTCTTCATCTTATTCCAAGTACCGTTATAGAAAAGGTACTTATCTGAAACAAAGTAGTATTCGAAAAGTAAATATATAAATAAATCAATATATCACATAATTCATTTTATTAACTTGAGGCTGTGATTTAGTGATCACCTTGTTTATTGCTTTTTGGTTAGCCTTGTTATCATGAGTTGCAGTATATCCTGTTGTAGGTGGTTCAGAAATTAACATTTTAAAATATAATTAGGCATACATTGTTAAAGTATTAAGTAAATATACATTGTAAAAGATAATAAGGCACAATAAAGTGAAAATATTAATCATTAATAATTTAAATCACCATGTTTACATAACTGAATTAACCATGGCAATGCAGATACTGCAAATGCCAACTTATTGTGCAGGAAGATGTGATTAAAACTTAGAAACCAAATTGCAAATGTAGTACCAAATGTCTGAAAAAAATTAACCATAAAATAAAAATGAAGTAAACATGGAGAGGAAATGCATATATGGAATCACTCCTTCTCTATTTTCACTTCCAAAAGGGGCTTCTTGTTGTTAGGGACAATTAATTCCACATCAGGGTAATCATCTAAATCGATAACTTGACGTTTCCCAGTGACTTTACCACTACCTGAACCACTGCGTGATGCACTTGTGGACAACGCTGCTTGTGCTGGAGGTGTGTCAAGGACAAACTTGGTGACATGTAAATCAGATTTAGGCGTACCAGACATTTCATTGATAGCATTAATCTCCGGAGTGTTCAAGACTTCATCACCATCCTGCAAGTATATAAGAACAATAAAATTTAATATTAGTATTAAATCATAGTAACAATGCAGGTTTAATTTATGGATGGGGTGGTAGAATAGGCAACTGCATATGGTTTGTTTCTATATATTACCTCAGCTTGAGATGTAATCAGTCCTTTATAAAAGTCTATCAACTCAGACTCATCATAAACCGATTTGCAAGTGTAAACATGGCTATTTGAATTAACATTGTGTTGTATAAACAACACTTTAAACAGGATCTTTTTTCCAACCATAGCGCTCAATTCCTCAGGAAAGTAGTCTGCTGGGTCTCTATTAATTGAGTTAACAATCTCATACGCAGATGTTCCATTACACAACTTGCTCACATTGGTATCAAACATGACCAATGGAGCTGAGCCAGTCTCATCAATCACCCTCACTATAACTTTAAACCTTCATAGTGTAAAAAAATGTCATTGTGTTATAAAGAAGTATTCATATGATATAATATTAACAAATAGCTATTTTGTATTAATATGTGTTACCTTCGTACAACTTGGTAAATGGTGCCATGTCCGTCACACTGGTATGCATGTTTTTTCCCATTACCAGAGCTTCCCTTTGAACCAGCAGTTTTGATAGGCTTGGCAATCTTGTTGCATTTCTTACATGCATCATAACACCAACCATACTGTTTGTGTATGCGATGAATCTTTGCATACACCACAACTTCAGAACCCTGTGTTTAAAAAAAGACAGTGTGTAACTATCAATTTGTAAACATTGTTTATATACAATGATAATTTAAATTAAAAAAAATAGTGAAAATGGTTACCGGTGCAACATCACGGATTCCTCCAACCTTGTAGGCAACAGTATTGGCAAAGAATACTTCAGAAGTTATATTCACTTTTTTTGGAGTGAAAAGCTCAATCTTGTGCTGACTGTCATCGTAGCCGTCTTTGGATGTGTACCTATAGTTTATAAAGGTTTACATCTATTTAGATGTTTAAGATATAAACTGTAACTGAATGTTATTCATGTTTTTATAAAATACCTCTCTTTGAAAGACAAAAGTGCAGGCACATCTTTGTTGATAAAGATTCTGGAACCAAACAAAGAGTTGTGTACAGCCGGATCATCTATAAAGTAACAAAATATCGTGTAATTAAACAGAGAGAAGTAAGTAAAAATGAATGTTTTTAAAAATGTTATTTCCAAAATGGGTTTGATAGTGCAAGCAATCTTACTGTTATAGTATTTGACTTTTGCCAACTGCAACACAAAGCTCACTGTACCAGCGGATTCTTTATTGGTAGCATAATGGGTGAACATATGTACCCAATTATCCCCTAATGTACATTTGACTCTAGTCCCTGATACATGAATATTAGTGGTTAAATATGCCAAAGGGAGAATCTAACATTAAGTAATACATATGAATGTTACTTACTCTGTGTCTTCAATAACCACGATCCGTCTTACTTTTTTGACCTGTGTGTTTGTAACTGGAACAATATCACCTATGAGCACAATAGTCCCAACAACATCTGTATGTATTTGTTTTATATAAGTTTCTAAATAAATAGATTAAAGTAACAATACAATAACATGTGTGATAATGGGAAAAACTTACCAACAGAATCCATTTCATGATATTTTTTTGTTAAAATCTCATTGAATGGTTCAAGCTTAAACCCGTACACATCATCATTAATTTGGTCTATCCTGGTAACTTTAGTTGACCCAAAAAATATGAGCTTGTATTTGTGAGGAAGCAAGGGCAGTTTACCATTGTTCTCACTGACACTGAAATCAGAAATGACATAACACCGTCCTTCTTTAAGCAATGGTTCAAAACGGTACATGTCATCATGCCTTATTGTGCATTGGATACGGTTGATCTACATTTAAAATAAAGAAATGAAAAACTATACTATAATGTGTATATGTTTTGTCAAAGGAAATTAAAAAGTTAAAAACATACATGCTCATCTTGAAGAACCATATCCAAATTGTAAGCTTGATCGGGCTTACCAGCAGGATGGGTATGCCATAAAGAAATGCACCTGCCCTTCACTTTGATTTCATCTAACATAGGGTCAACCTTTGACAAGGCCAGTAAATTGTTCATCGGAGCCAACAACATGAGCTTGTCCTTTTTCATTTGTTGTTGTGTTGTTAACAAATGCAACATCTTCAGGCTCGGATAATACACCTTTTTCTTTTGCACTTGTTGTGGTGGCCTTAAGCAAGGCAACAACATCATCTACATACAAAAGGAATAATGGATCTAGACTAATGAATTTCATATGGAGTATATAAACATCGACAACCACTATATTTATCTTATTAGTATTCTTATTCAAAACATGTATTGCTAATACATAAAAAAAACTTGATAATGATCACCACTATATTTATCTT